>CM051269.1:40407874-40986030 GCA_027921565.1 Artemia sinica | reverse complement strand
AACAATGTCTTTAAATCTACAATTTTGATTCTTTCTTCGGGTGTCTAGTGCAATTGTTCGTGAACCACCAATCGCCGGTAAATCATTAGCGATTCAATGTATATTGACCTGGATTGGCTGCATAGTCAGGGTCACATTTCTACAATACAAGTAACTTCACTCTTGGTCATATCTGTTTGTATAGTTCAATGACACTATTTGCATTTAATATTATGAAATTCACGAGTTTCAATTTGCTCTATTTTTGTGGAGCAATATCACATACAGTGTTTCAAATGTGTGAATCACATTCGGTACTGCCAAATCAAAAATCACTTGGTTTATAGCAAATAGGCGGTGTTGTCACAAACGATGACGTAGAAAACAAATTGTCTTCTTACCCCAACAGTTGAATCGTTAGGACAGATTCTTCCTCCCCAGAATAATTTAAATCCACGACGAGATACCAATGCGTAGAAACATAAATAAAATCACGTTCTGGGATCTTTCCAATCATGGGGGTAAGTATTCTCCCACTGATCACATGTATCATGTGACAAATTTTTTGGGGAGGCCGAGCAGATGATCCTCTAGGGTGAGAGTTCACAAATCTCTTCAAGACTGAATTACATCCTTTAATTTACTGCATAGTCTCTATGTAATTTACAAGGATTACAAATTTGCACTTTTCACTATAGTCATCAAAATAATTGTAAAATTCTCACATTGAGTCCAACTGCCACGAGTTGTACATGCATGTAGAACAAGTTATAGAGCATTTTTTTGGTTCCGCTTGTCAACTCTCTCTCACAGCTAAAACGAAAACTGATCGCCCTGCTGAAGATAAATTCAGGGTGGAGGAATGGGAGAGGAGAGTAACTCTGTTGACTCACCTCTTTCGAATGGTGGGGGGAGCCATGACATTGAATCTATTGAGCAATGTTTTCAAAAGTGTATCTGCGATATTATTTGCTTTTTCCACATTAATGTATCAAGAAATGAGTATAAGCCATTTGCAGTCACATCGACCAAAGCTTTTCATACAATAGCCAATGTGGGAGAATCAGTCCCCATCTATGTCAAGTGTCCCCGAGAGGAATATCCTACGTTGAAGAGATAACTCGATGAAAATTATCATCCAAAATCAAATGGTTTTCAATAAACACTCTAGATTTGATTTCAATTCTCTCTTTCTCAAAATTTATTCATTTTTCAATCCTTTTCTTTACCTTTATGACCTGTCTGGACTCCTAAGATAGTGTAGACCTATGGATCTCGTTAGCCTAACATTCTAAACAACAAAAAAGAAGGGAAAGGGAAAATATTTCGATTTCGAAACCAATTTTATTGGAAAAATTACAAACAATAATACTAAGATGGTAACAATTAGTGATGCTTTCTCTTATTTTTTCGTCTTCGAATCCTGTACTTCACCAATGCCACTTAACAGCACATGAAGTCTATTCACATGGCGCTATATATCAAACTTTTGCAGCGAAACATAATTGATCCTCCATTTTAAAAATTTTGCCCTCAGAGATATCACATATCCTTTAGCATACATACTATCATCCCCCAATTCAAGACACAAGCCGTGATACTCTCGTGTATTTCCACCGCAATGTTTGATGTTCTGCCTCTGTGATTATTGTCCAAAACTTACCACATATTTCAACCTTGAGCAAATAGGTTAAAATCACATCTCCAAACTACATCGATCAGCACAAATATATCCAACTGAGTTCATTGTCAAACAGTGTTGCTCACTCCATTTGAATTCTATTCACAAGGGGCACTAATAAAAATCAACTATAGGCAAAAATACCTTTTCCTTAGGTATTCTCTGCAATCCTCTCCCGCCTTCATTCTATGTAACCTACCCTGCTGATTGCGGTCTTTAGAAGGAGGACACATGTAGCACATCCTGATTTCAACGGGATCGGATTCAATTAAAATTCCAACCATCCCATTGATTTCATGTTAATCAACTGTTCTCCAGAAATCCATCACTCACCCTTTCGAAATTAACGCAATCAATCTCTCGGAAGGAAATTTAGATTCCACCTTCGATTTGCGCAAGCAATTTGTAGTTAATATTCCTCGGAAAATCCCACTTCCCCTTCGATTACGCAATCAAGTTCTCAGAAATCCATTATCCATTTATGTCGAGTACGTACGATGACAATATACGGAAGTCCCCCCTCGGACCTCCTGAGAGGTTCCTAACTAAGAGAGATCCTTAATGAGATCATTAGAAAGTTATCTCACGCAAAATAAATATCGTGCTTTCAAAGCGGTACGGTATATTCTGCCATAAAACACTCCAACTCTGGAACACTATTAGGAACTGTAGTGACATCATATTTTGTGTTTTTTTTTAAGTTAGCATGCTTGTGGCTATCATTTATTTAAATTGAATCATCGAATCCACGTAGCTATATCTTCAAAAATCAATCTAGATTTAGGTAAATAAAAAAAAGTCTCTAGTTTTAGAACGAAAAAATCAATAGCTAAGTAAAATAAAATCACTTAGGCAACATAAACAAATACCCGTAAGCGAAATAGTGATAAATAAACTAAGGGTGGAAGATAAGCATGCTTCTGCCTAGCCACCACTCACTACATTAGAAATATTACGGTGATTTCTTATTATGATTCCATGGTTTTGAAATGATATTTTGCTGTTGAAACCAGTTATATTCTTCACAGAGAGAAGGAGGCAATTCGTTCATGGCATCAGTGGAGGCTGCCCTTAGAAACATGTTCAAATGCCATTTTGAAATAGGAACAAGCTTATATAAAAACTAAAATATTTCTCCTAATTCATACACCTACGAGGAAAATAATAAACAGGGACTTACCACTTTTTGTGAAAATCATTCGTTGAATCCAGGGAATTAATCCGTTTTATTCACAATTATGTACTTAAGTGAATATGGAGCTAGAGCTAGTCACAAACATATGAATGTATGAATTGTCTGAAAATTCGGCTGTTTTTATATGGCATTAAGAAATTATTTGGATCACTAGGAAGTATTTTCCAGTAAGAAATTGCTAAAACGTTTCTAAATGCTGACCTACTTTCTCTCCATATTTCTATGGAGTTGGGGGGGGGAAAGCGGGGGTTTTGGGTTTTTTTTGACTAGACTATGTTAATCAATTGTTTTCGGAGAATAGCCAGGAACATTATCTGTTCTTGGACTTAACGGTTACAATTGCAAAGTTCACCCCCTGCTGAGGAAGCACTGGATGTAAGCTACGTCAGTAACCTATGACTGCGTTAAACAGGGAAAAGAAAAAATGGCCAAAAAAAAAATAAAAAACCTATCTTTATATTAAAATAAAAACAATAAAAAAGGTTAATAGGATGGTTACACAGGATGACCCCCCAAAGTGGTTACCTGCTTACTCGTCATAAGGGTTGTTAAAATTGATTTGCGCCAAAAACACAACTTATTAATTAATTTCGGAAGAAATCTAACGAAATAGGCATCGAGTAGTGGTATGTTCACAATTGAACTCATAAGGTCATACATTGTGTAATATTTTCACTGCCAAAAACACTAAGACAGTGATCATTCAAACGGCTAGCTCGACATGTAAAACTTAAAAACAAGAGACGTAACATTATTCCCGCCTATAAATAAAAAATAGATCACTGAGCAGCTGTGTTTCTGCATATAGATTTTAATAAAAAAACGAACAAAGATTAATTTAAAAAAGCAAAGTTTTTCCCGAGGGAAGATAAGAGAAGCGCCGAGTTGAAACTTAAAACGGACAAAAAGTATTACTTCACTGCCTATTTAATATATATAATACAACTCAGGTATAAATAACACAACTAATTATGTGTCCCTATGCTTTTTAGGATTATACAAAAAACTAGCGCATTAGTAGAGCCCCCTTATCCAATACGACGAAGTTACATAATTTATTCTATGGATTATTGATCCAACTAAACGGGTCAATGACACCTATTTCCCGGTCAATCAGGGCTGTTTCTACAGTATATGTATTGACTCCGGGACGAAGTTTGCGCATGCGCACATGTATACTAGCCAGGGAAATGTTATTGCATCCCGCCTAACGGGAGCTGGAGAATATAATTACGGGATTATTGTTAATAGTTGTTAGTAGTGAGTGATGAGATTTAACTTGACAATGATATTGAATTCATCACTAAGGGTCTCAGGTATTGTAGTAGATTTCACTAAGTCTGGATATTGGATTCACTAAGTCTACGACACTGCGTTCTTTAAAACCTATAGGCCCCCAGGGAATTAACTTACTACACCCTTGCCCCGAGGTTTTTGGGGAGTGTCCTCCTCCAAAACATAATTTTATATCTGGAAATCAACTACGCTGAACAAAATGGCTATCCTCAAAATTTTGATTGGATGTGTTTTCGGGAAATGCTTGGCGTGGAAGAGTGTTAGTTACCTTCCAATCACTTTCAACTATTAAAAAGGGCACAAGCCACTTCAATTTCCAATTGAATAAGCCCTTTTCGAAGTTTCTACGACATATTCTTCGATACGAAGTGCCCTGCTCTAAATGAAAAAAATAATAAATGATACATTGTGCCAACATCATTTTTATATGCCCTCAGGGCATAACTTAAACCCCTTTCCCCGAAGTTGTGGGGGGAGTGTCCCCCTCACAAACATATTTTCTATCTGGAAATCAACTACGCTGACACAAAAAATGGCTATCTCAAAATTTTGATTGGATGTGTTTCGGGAAATGGTGGGCGCAGAAGGGGTGTTAGTTACCTTCCAATCACTTTTGACTATTAAACAGGGCACTAGCCATTCCAGTTTCCAATCGAATGAGCCCTTTTTGAAGTTTCTACGACAAATCCTTCGATACGAAGTGCCTGGGTATGGAGAAAAAAAATAACACATTGTGCCCCACATCGTTCTTTATTTAGGCAGCGCTATCGCGCTGCCTATGATAAACTTGAGTGAGTGGTGTATAATACAGAAGCACCGGAATTTTTCTTGGACTTAGTGCCAGATTTCTCGGTACTACTTAAAAACAATCAGAAATTAAATTTAAGAAAAAGAAAAAGCTTTTGAAACTGAAACTATCAAAACTTAATCAAAACTTAAAATGAACAGAAATTATTACCTATACGAAAGGGGTTGCTTCCTCCTCAAGAGCTTGCTCTTTACACTAAATGTTTTTTTTAGAACTTAAAAAAAGCTTATTATTCTAATTAAACGGCCATTTTGTTACAGGAATCGTTCTTAAGGAATTAGAACAAAAGTCAAAACTTCAGCACAAAGAGCAAGGTTTTGTGGAAGGGGCTTCTTACATTCTTACATTCAGTCGAAAAAAAAACTTGTGTTTTTTTTAATCTTCTTACATTCAGTCGAAAAAAACTTGTTTTTTTTTAAATCTTCTTACATTCAGTCGAAAAAACTTGTTTTTTTTAAATCTTCTTACATTCAGTCGAAAAAACTTGTTTTTTTTTTTTAAATCTTCTTACATTCAGTCGAAAAAACTTGTTTTTTTTTGTAAATCTTCTTACATCAGTCGAAAAAACTTGTTTTTTTTTATCTTTAACAAATCGGATGCTTGTTGCAGAATTAATTTCTATTAGTTAATAATTGTACAAAGTACTGTTAGTTAACATTGTTAGAGAATATCTTTAACAAATCGAATACTTGTTGCAGAATTAATTTCTGTTAGTTAACAGTTGTTGTGTGTTAGGACGGTGTTTCCACCATCCAAAAAAATACCTGTTAGCTAACATTGCTAGCAAACTAAGCTGACATTTACGTGTCCACACTCCTATACTGGAGCAGAGTGTAAAAAATAAAGACCCTGCTACGCAATAGACTCAACCCGAACACTGTTTCAGATTTTAGGCATGTCAGGAGAGCGATCCCTAACCCATGTTCTTGGGATATCCCGGAAGCCCCTTGTAAGTAAAGCAAGAAAGTAGAAGGAGAAAACTCCCAAGCTAACCAAATTGATTATGTTTGCTTCGCAATAGAGTATCTTATTTAATATGTTGTGTCTTATATCTGGATAAAAAGTAATTTGAAATTAAATTCAGAACGTAAATCTCTTTGAGCTGTTTATCTAGATTTTTCCAAATAAAAATAAAATCTTTACTTGTTTTTTCTTCAAAGTATTCTAAATTACATCCAAATCAATTACAAGTTGAAAACAAACTAAGCCACAGTGCCACACATAGGCAGAACTTGAGCAAGTTCTCACCCTACGCATAACATGAACCTGATTTGTTTCATACCTCCACATTCTTGGGGATTATTTAAAAAAAAATAATAAAGTTCAATATAATAGTTAATTTTTATTTTCTTGCGTGAGAACTAAGTGACAATCAAAATTGCTCAAGAAAAATGCCAAAATTATACCCAAATCAACTCGATTTTTTTAATGCATGGCTGTTTATGCTGAAAAAACAAAAAAGGGGTTCCAAATCATTATAATTTAGAAAGGAGAAGTGGGTTTTCAAATGTTTTAATTAATATACAAAAAAGATACATTTTAAAATTTGGAAGAGGGAGTTTTTGAATGAGATTAAACGAAAGAATACATTTCACCCCCTTCAAAGTACTCTTGAACTCTTGATAGCGAAATAAATTCTATCAAAAGTTAAGAAAAAGTTTACGTTTTTTCAGGCGTAGGACGTTACGAAATCTTTTAGTCCAGTGGCAACCCTGCAAGGGTCCTACTCTATGAGAGGCACTACTCTTCGAGAGGCCATTTAGGATGGTTTAGGTAATGCTCCAAAATGAATAGGGCAGTAATACCCATCAGAATTTCTTAGACTGTCAGTTTCTTATCAACAGGCACCAGTGATGATGATCTATGTTTGCTAAATTTGTGCCTCGCCCAAACCTGATCGCCCAAACCTGATAGCACCGCCAAAATATGATAAGGCCTCTATGTATACAATGTGTCACTGGATTCAATGCTGACTCAAACCTGGGAAGGCCTTCAATCACGACCGTCCAAATGGAGGGGGGGATTTGACCGGGACTGGGGAGGGGGGTTGCGGTTAAGATTTTAAGGAAAACTACGTTAGTCATTTGATAATTCACAGAACATACTTCTGGGGGAGGGTGAGGGCGCCAAGGTTAATTTGCTCCGGGCTTCACCAATTGTAGAATCGATCCTGAATTCACTAGCCACTTCAAATACAAATTTCGTAGAAATATTCCAAAATAATATTTGCCAGAAGAATGGTAAAAAAAAATAATACATTTTAGACAGTACTTCATATGAAAAACGGTCATCCTGTAATTGTAGTTGTAAAGAATTCTTAACAAAACACAAAAGTTTTACTAACAAAATTTAGATTATTTGTTTAAAGGTTAACAAACTTGCAATTTGGCACTAGTGTAAACAAAGAGTAATGATTTTACACTGAGTTTAACTGTGGATAAGCCTTTCGGGTTAACTCTAACATAATTTTAAAACTGCCATATTTTTATTTCGGTTATTATTGCAAAAAAACGATGGAAATGACAACCATTTACCTTGTGCGGTGGCCATAGTGACTTGTTTTTAACAAGAGTAACTAGATTGGAACGAGTCTAGTACTAAAGGCAAAATCAAGGCATTTATTATAACGGACTGTTGAATCGACTTAGTCGCCAATAGTAAGCTATAATAAAATATTTTACCAGTTTAACATTGATAAATCATTTCGTCATGTTAAGAAATCAAGAGAAATGCCAGTTAGATTTAGGCTTAGTCAAAGATAAGAATGTGGCCTCAATTATTGATGAGAAGAGCATTAAGCAGCGTTTACATCCAAGTGCAGCAAGATTCTTATGCCTAAACATACGCTCATGTCTGGTCAATCCCTTTTATAAGGATATAGGTCCAGTGATAAATACAAGAGAACGCCACTCTTAAGTCCACGGGATAAATATAATGATAATAGAAGCTTATTAATTGGTTTGATTTGAAATCTTAAACACAGGGATTTATACTCTAGGTAAGTGTGCCTTTGGACCTTGGACTTTAGTTGAACTACAGTCATATCCAAGTGTGTTAACCTGAGTAGTCACAGCTAGTCACATTGTGTTGCTCCTCAAACTTCAGCCGACTTTTCGAAACTCTGATCACTGAGTAGAGTCATCGCGTAGTCACTTATGGATTTTCGGAATTTAATGTCTGAGTTTTTGAATTTTGGACAAAGGCAGTGACAGGGTATTTATAAAAGGATACATTTAAGTTCCTCTAAAAATTTGAATTATCCTTATCCCATTACTATCTACCTTAGTTCTGGCATAGGATGGACGGATGACAGACTATCCATCAACAAGTGAAATGACATCATTTTTATACAATTCTGAAAAAGGCTTATGCAAGCTTTCCCTATCACTCAGACTATCTGTCTTGGCTTTTTCTCCAATTAGCCATGGCTTAACGGCAAGTTGATTTTAATTCAATCAATTTCCTCTCCATTAAGCTCCTCTAATAAATTTTGCCTAGCAAAATTTAAGGTTCAGGCCTTCTCAGAACTACGGTTAGAACTGTGGTTGACTTAACTGTAGCCGAGTCAACTACAATCCAGAATTGAAATTCAGGATCCATACAAGCTATAGAACTAGATGCCTAGTTGCAATTTGTTGCAGCCAAGCACCGAATTCCACTTGTGAATGGGGATGGACGAAGACAGGGCAGATTTATAGACAAACAGTTTAACGAGATGCGTATGTAATCGCCGCTTTTAGGGGACATAAGCTAAACACTTTAAGGAAGTATTAAACCTGGTTAAGTTTCAGGAAATGGTACATAAAATATAGATTTGATACTTCTGAAGTAAATGAAGATTTATTTAATGGTCATACAAATTGTGAAATACGGAACATATGGTTCTGTTGAATTATTTCAGTATTTTATGAGCAAGAAGAAGAAAAAAACAAGACACAAATATGGTTATGCTGCAAGGTTTGTGACGTTTCTAAAACCCTCTGCTCAATGTGGCAGGTAGAGCCAATTGCAGACCAGTAATAAAATAAACAGAGCTTATATTACGATTATTATTTGATTTTGTTTTATTATGTTGCTGTATTAGTCGTTTCGTTGGAGGATATCGCTGTAAAAACATAAAATTCGATTCAGTTGACTAACAAAAAAATAAAATAAAAATCCAATTATATTCCCCTATCCATTAATGTTCTGGAGTTTACAAAAGTTAAAAGGTCGCTGGATCTGGAGGAAGTTAAGAGTCCAAGGGTCTAAAATGTGCGCAAGGGTCTATATGCCTTAACTTTTATAAGGTTTTTTCTAGTGATGACACGATGACAAAATTTATCACAGTTCCTATCCTAATCCTGATCCCACCAAGATATGTTGAATCCAGTATTCCAGATTCTAAGAATGTCCATCCTATCCAGCATATAAAATTATGAATTTTAAAGTGTTCATGAATCAAATTTAAGTGTATTCAATTTTATGTGTTTTTTTCAGGTTTCATCGTCAAAGAATTTTATTGGTTAAAAAACTAATATTAATTTAAACCAAGCAAGATAGAGGTCACAAAGTAGCTGATTCGCACAATAGAAAAAGTATCTAACTGTTAAAAAAGATTTATCATATCGTGTTAAAAATAGTGTTAAAAAACAAAAGAAAGACTCACCAGAAACCAAACTAAATTTGTGCATCCCATTTTATATAACTATAACTCTAGGTATAAAAAGAACGATATTGCTGTGAAAAGTGTTACTCATAAGAAAAATAAAAACAAAAACTTACATGGCTATTACAGTTGTGTAGAAAAATTGCCCAGTTACGATAATATAAAATTGCCCAAATACCATATTGCCATATTAGATTTTTTTTTCAGCTCAATAAATTGTTTAATAAAGCACAAATAAATTTTTGGAAACCAGAAATCAAAAAGCCATGACAATTGAATTTGCAAGGTGACTAGCAAAGCAAGTTTAGCTTTCCATATGATATCCGGAACTAGTGGAAAGCTGCCAGACTGATATTCACGAAGAGGCAAGAATTGGCTAGACTTGGAAAGTGAATCCAAGCCACTAGTTGAAAGTGCGTCTTTCCACTAACAGATTACGACTTTTTTTTTTATTTTTTAATCAACAACTTCAAGAAGTAAACAGCATTTTTTGAATAGATTGCAAAATAATGCCTGACGCCAGTTTATCGAGTAAAATTGTTTATTTTAATGGAAACGTGGTCAATTTCTAAATAGCTGGCTTCTTTAGTTCTTATTCGTGACAACATTCGCTAGCTCATTTTAAAAACCAGCCTCACTTTTCATTGGTATTTCGCGATCGCTAATTTTTCCCGCTAAGACAGGGCTTGTCGCGATTTGCCCCCTTATGTGTGAACATCCATATGAGCCGAGAGTAAGAGTTTTAGTAGCTACAAACCTGGTTCTGCATCAAGTGGATACTCAATTATGGCTAAATTCAGGGCAGATCCGAACGAAGACGATTCAACAGAGGGCAGTATATCAAAACTAACTCTCTTCATTCAGATTTTTCTTATTACACGACTCTGGACAGTAGTGGTTTTTGTACTGAGTGTCCTTTCAAATTTCTCTAGAATTTTCTGAATAATCCGTTGCGCGCGTTTGTAATATGTTTCTCACAAGATTAGCCATCCAACACCGATTTGGCTGTCAGTGTCTATAGTTAATCATTATCTAAATTACTTAGCTGTTGTAAATCAGTAATTTTACCATAATTAACCCAGGCATTAGATGGGGAAGACACTTGTAATTAAGTATAATCTTACAGTTATAATTCCATTTTTGACGCCACATTAGAGACTTCTTTAGAGTAACTATTAAAGACACAATAAACACAGTTCAGGTGACGAAATTGTCGATTTATCAAAAAAATTCTGAAAAAAAAGCCCGAAGGATATAACTTATGTTTAATAATTTCACAGGGGCAATCAGAGGTAGCCCTCTAGCATTACCTAAGTAAAGGGCTATATGCCTTCAATGTAATGTTTATTTATTTATGTTTACCCAGTCAACTTTGTATGGAAGTGGTGGTTGTAAAAACTCTGAAGGAGACTCGTTCGGCCGAAAATTCAAAGTTCTTTCGCCCCTTTTTAAGGGTTGAAAGTGATTTGACGGCAATCAGTCTTGTTCAGTGCCCTCTTTCACCACCAAGCCTCCGTAATCCTCTAATACATCTGATAAGGGTTATGAGCCTTACAGTAAAAGGCTCAATAAATATACTAAAGGTCCAACTAATAAATATGTCTCCGGGGATAGCAAGACCCCATGACCCCAAAGAAAGTGGTGTAAGTAATGCAAATATTGTTTTTTTTTTTTTTTACACAGTCTTATAACGCAAAAAGGGAACGAGGCTTGTTTGATATTGGGTGTTTGATTGGTTTCAAACTTTCAGGGATCATTATCTTGGTCAAAAGGATCACATATTATTTTAAGGGAAGGATCTCGGGGAGGGAGGATTAGGTGGCCCTTAAATCTTCAAAAAAAAATATCCTACCCTGATCAATTTGAAAACTATGGCCGTTAGTCATTTGTCAAAAGTAATTTGACGTGCAAAAAATACTCAGGGGTACGGTCTTCCCCAAATATAGGGCCAAAAAAGTGTCGAAAAATTTTTTGGATCAGGTCAAAACTTATATTCTTAAGTGCTTGGAATAAGAAAACCCGTTATGCAGAGGGAAAAATGGAAAAAAAAATATTGGTTCCCCTTCCCCAAAAAGGGCAAGAAAAGAGTTAGGAAATTATTCCTTCCCGACCATCTCTATAGGAAGAGAGACATGTCTAGGACCAAAAGTGATTGGAAAAAATTTGGAAACGACGTGCGTATATGAGTAAATTAAAAAAAATGCTATATGTACCTAAGTTTTAAAATCATCTCCAATATATTGACAATGGCCTGGGGAATCCAAGCTTCTTGGGCCGAATAACTTTTATTTATGTTTGTAATAGTGATTTAGCATTAATAAAATGATTGATAAATTGATTGATTGAATCAAGAGATGTGTCCCGGGGAATCTCCATATAACTTGTTTGAAGCTTTTTTTTCGCTGTCTTGTTAGGTTTAAACTTAGGTCTTCCCAAACCGGCTGACATATGATGTGATATCGGTGCCTATCCGCGATGATCTCTCCATTGCTCTGGACCAAAGCTCCTCCAAGAATGACCTTGATAGCGCATCATACTTTTCGAGATAGCGCTCAAGCTTTACTTTCGGCTGTCTGCGTCTTCTGATTCCAGGAGGCATCCAACACCAAACTTTATGGGGTAGTTACGCTTGCCCATTCTAATTACGAGTCCCAAATAACGTCATTGACTTATTTAAATTTTTTCAGTCATTAGCGAATGTTTCGTTTTTTTCCTGCCGACTTTGGACGTTGGTGATCTTGTCTGACTGCTCATTATTAAGGATACCTCAAGAACCGCTTGGGTTATCAGGTGGGTACTTTAAGCGGAGTTCTATGGAGGTGGTGGGAGCTCAAACGGGCGGTGAACTGTGACTAGGAGCGATAGAAAAGAACTAAATCAAAAGACACACACAGGTTATCAAAACACCATGTCTATTACATGTCTAGAATGGTTTCGGGTATCAATTTTTAGAGAATGATACAGGCTAGAGTATAGAATAGGGGGGGGGGGGGTGGGGTAGAGGGGCTTTTCTCTGATCCATCTAAACTTCTTGGAGCTTTTTAGACAAAGCATCGATATGACCTATAATCTATTCAAGTTTAAGTAGTGAGGTAGATAAGACACTTTGCATTGCTGGTGATCAAGACACCGTATCTACAAAATTCCGGAAAAGGCTCTGGGATAAAGGTGAAACTTTCTTAAAGCATGGAGGGCTTGCGTCCCTCAACTCAGGACTTGAGGGAGGGACAGAGTATAATCGTAAAAAAAACTTTGTTTTCCAGGTATACAAAATGACATAAACAATCCATAAGACTAAAAGATTTGAGACGAGAAGAATGAAGCTTTAGAAAAAGTCCTAGATTGGTTGTAACGATATTGACTTGTATATTGACAGACACAAGGAACCTTAATGGTGAAAAAGGCTATAAATAAAAAATATTTTGTATTGATTGCTGACTCAAAAATAGCTCCAAATTATTTTTTGTCTCTGATTGGCTAGCATCTTGCTGGGCACGTATGTTGGGCTAAACAAACAAAACAAGAAAAAAAATGTGCTACAAATAATAGGTTTTGTCAATTATGAAGCCCCAAAATCAATGAAACATTAATATTTTTGCGGTGGCCTTTACAAGGTTTAGAGGGCAGGAACCCTGCCCCTATTTATTTTGATTTCTGTTCCTTTCGGGTTTGACTAGATGATACACTTTAATTTCTGTTCGTTTTTAAGACGCACTTATTCATCGATAACTATGTCTATTATCTTTATACTTGATTTGATTATTCTTTTTTTTGCGTTTTTTTTGGGTTCCATTTATTCATTGATAATAATTTTTGTCTGTTGTAAACTGGGATTGAAATTTGACTTTACTTCTGCTTATCTTGAGATATGACGATTTACTTTACGCTGGAAAATTTTTATATTCCGGGAAATGTTTATTAAATCAAACAGTTCGTGGTAACGAACTGTAAGTAAGGAGCGACCCGGCTCAATAGTAACCGAAACTCTAAAAAAAGGAATTTTGATACCAATATGTGCATCAAAAAGAATCGAATTTCTTATGCTAATTTCAAATATATAAATTTAATCAAGTTCAGTCTTACCAATCAAAAAACATTACGCGCATAAGAAAATTTTCTGTATTTTGGAAAAAATGGGGAAAACAACCCCTAAAACTCATAAAACTTTGATAGAAATCACACCATCAGATTCAGCGTATCAGAGAATCCTACTAGTGAAGTTTCAAGCTTCTATCTGCAAAAATGTGGAATTTTGTATTTGTTGCCAGAAGAAAGATCACGGATGCGTGTTTGTTTGTTGTTTTTTTTGTCTTTTTTTTCCAGGGGTGATCGTATCGATCCAGAAATCCTAGAATATCGTGAGAGGGCTCACTCGAACAGAAATTAAAAGTTTAAAGGCCCTTTTTAAGTGACCAAAAAAATTGGAGGGCAACTTGTCCCCCTCCCGCGCTCATTTCCCGAAGTCACCCAATCAAAATTTTTAGATAGCCATTTTGTTGAGCATTGTCCAAAATATAATAAATGTGCCTTTGAGGATGTCTTAATCCCCACAGTTCCTGGGGGAAGGGCTGCAAGTTATGAGCTTTGCCGAATGTTTACATATAGTATTGGTTAATGGGAAGTATACAGAAGTTTTCAGGGAGGGTTTTTTTTCTTGTAGGGGGGGGGGGGGAGTCAGAGTCAGAGGAGGGTGTTACGGGGAGAGATCTTTCCATGGAGGTTGTCTCCTTGGGGGAAGGGACATTTCTATGATGGGGTATCCGGCTTTCCCAGCCTTATTTAAAAAATGATCAAAAATTAAATAAAAAAAACAAGTTTTTTCAACTGAAAATAAGGAGCAACATTAAAACTTTAAACGAAAAGAAATTATTACGTATATGAGGGGGTTCTGCCCCTGGTCATTACCTTGCTCTTTACGCTAAAGTTTTTTAGTGCTTTCAAAACAGCTATCTATTCTAATTAACCGGCCTTTGTGATTCAGGGGTTAGTGATTCGAACAATATTCGAACTTTAGCGTAAAGAGCTAGGTATTGACGAGGGGGCGAACTACCTAATATACGTAATAAAATATACAAATATAGAAATTCGTTAAGTAAGTTAATTCGTAAGTTACGTCAGAACAAAATTTCGAGAAAGCCATTTAGCCAAAAAAGTAAAATTAATATGCAAATTTCATTTTAATTATTCATGTACGGTGACCCAAAATCAAAGTTGCATTAATTCAAAAATGTTCAGAAAATTAAATAGGAAAAAATAAGGTTTTTTAACTGAAAGTAAGGAGCGACATCAAAACTTAAAACGAATAGAAATTATTCCGTACATGAAAGAGGCTGTCCCAAGGTGCAGATCCAGGATTTTTTTTTTTTTTTGGGGGGGGGGGCGGTGCGCAAAATAGGTTGATCCAATAAACTTGCGTTAGGAGCAAGTTCATTTAACGCAAACTTGCGTTAAATAAGTAAATTGCACTACCTTTGACTACGTTAGGAGGCGCGTGCCCCGTCGCCCTCTCCCTGGATCCACCACTGCTGTCCACTCCTCAACTCCTCGCCCCTTATGCGAAAGTTTGACTCTGTCTCACAATTTTTATTTTTTTTAAACAATAAAAAAAACTTTAGCGTAAGATCGAGGCGTTGAGGAGGGGACAGCCCCTATCATATACGGAATAATTTCTGTTTGTTCTAAGTTTTAATGTCGCTCCTTATATTCAGTTAAAAAAACTTCCATTTACAAGGTTCCATTAATTCATTGATACTGATTTTTTGTTTGCTGTAAACTGGAATTGTTATTTGACTTTACTTCTGCTTATCTTGAGATATGGTGATTTACTTTACGCTGGAAAATTAATTTTCCGGGAAAGATTTATTAAATTCACAAGAAAGAAGAGAGAAGAAAAACAAGAATGGAGTTTTATAAGGCCAACGAAAATACTGGATGCAACAGATGGGTTTATTGTGAAGACCACTGCTGCCATTCTTCACCAATATTAATCCTTAAAAAAAAAAAATAAATAAAAAAAAAAAAAATCAAATTCACATTTTCTGGGCGAAAAGGCGATCGATTTAGAACAGAAGAAAAAATTAAAAAGACAAAAAAAACAATGGGAAGATCAAAATGAAACAAAAACCCAAATTGGAATAATTTTTAAGCTAACAACGTGGAAGGAAATAACAGGTAAAATAAATACGGAACGAATTGAAAACAATGAACCCAAATCCGAAAATGACAGCCACTCGCACAACCGGCTGAAAATGTCCCCCAAAAATCTCTACATGTTAAATATAGTTGGTAAAGACAGAGTAAGACAAATAAAAAGAACTTTGCGTAGGTAATTCTGGAAAATTCCCCAGCGTAAAAATTTTCCTGGAAAGTTCATCCCAGGAAAATTTTCACAATGGAAAATCCCGCCAAGTATAAAATCCCCCTTCCCCCAAATGTCTTAATCAATGCCGAAGGCTATCCAGGGGGTTTAGGGGGTTTGACCCACCTCAGCAAAAATGTTTGTCCGATTCGTAAAAAAGTAACAAAAAAACACATTTACAAAAACTGTTAGATGCACTTTATAATTTTTTTGCCCCTCCTCCAGACAAAATCCTGGATACCAACCTGGTTTGAATACTTCTTAGTAACAAATACTATACGTAAATAACGGGTAAATTTCGTAGCTTTCAGTCCTTTCCCTGGACTGTGTGGGTCATGTTATCCCCAAAGACATAGCTATTGGACCTTTCAACTATTTTGAACAAATCGTTTTATCTCAAAATTTGGAACGGACGACTTTTGGGCGAATATTAAATTATTCTTTTTGTTTATATAAATTCGAAACTAATTTATTATTATCTGCTTCTTAAAGACCGCCGTTAATTTCAATTAAAAATCCGAATTTGCGGAAAGCTCTATTCCCACTAGAATGATGATGTTATCTACTGTTTTATCATCCCACCTGAGTAAACGCACCTGGAAGAAGGAAAGGAAGATAATAAAATTTGTCGGAACTGGAAATTGATGCACACAAAAAAGGTAATAACGTAGATATGTGAAAAATATGGATGAAGATGTTACAGACCAACAGTATCCAAATTCCCAACAGTATCCAAATAAGAGCCAAAACGAGCGCATCCTTATTGCACTCGAAATGAGATGTCAGTGCTGGATAACGAAGATTCAGTACAGTCAACAGTGACCGTTTCACAGATGAAGTCGAAGTCCGGAGAAGACCAAAATCACCAGACACGACGACATGGTCCGTTTGAGCGTACTTACATTAGTTTTAGGCCAAATTGTACATCTTTTTTCATGTAGAGGAATAAAAATTTATACATAAGAAATACAGCTGATTTGAGCGCTGAATGGAAAAAATGTACACGTACATCCATACCCTGTATTTAAATATATTTACATTATTTTCATGCACAAAATTTTCTGAAATGTATTTTTATGTGAGACACATCATGTAATTTTATTTTAAACTTCTATATTTCAATTTGGTCACATAAGAAAAAAGTGATATATTCAATATTCTACGTGCAACAGTGCTACATATGATGAAATAGGGCTAAAATAGAACTTCTGTGCTGAGGTGGCAACCCGGACACGATCCCAAACAAAGTTAGAAGACAGTAACTAGACGGTTCAGACAGGTCAAGGACCCTATTCGATCACCCAAGATCTCGCTCGAAGGGACTGTTGAAGGGTGACGACTATGGTGAAAACCTTGGAAGAGGTGGATTCACGACTTTGATTGGCAATGTATAACCCTACCATCCAGAACTGCACCTGATAGAACAGCATTTCGAGCAATGGGGCATGGAATTTCAAAAGGAACGGCCCCAATTATCCCACGGAGATGGATGGGATTTGTAATGAGTAAGTAGTAATCCTTCACACGATATTTGCGAGAATAATAATCCATAGTAAATTTGAATGTTCGAAAGGCTTACATTGTAATAAATAGCTCACATTGAAGTTTCAATTTTAATGGCAAATAAGATATATATTTAGTCTTCCGTAAAGCGCGAGCGATAACCCATAGCCTTTTATGGCATCGGCGGGAAGGAAACATCATCCTTATTTGTTGGTAGTAACTCAATAGGAGTTTGAGGGTAAGGGCTACTCCCAATGGACCCCGTAGGGGACACAGCCCCATCAAATACACATGAAATGGTTGTGTAGGATCCATAAGTATTCCGTTTTAGTACACAGGGATTTGGCTTAACTCAACATGACATTATCAGGTATATGCACCTAAGCTTTTCTATGCGTATTTAGTACGTATATGTGCATCTTATAGAGTATATGCATATACTATTGAGCATAGAATATGTGCACTTACAGATACATGGAGTATATATGCACATATAGAGTATATGAGCATACTATAAAGTACATGTTCATACTGTAGAGTATTTGCAGATTGGACTTTTGTTTGGTGGAAAGATGAAAAAGCTGGGGAAGGGGGGTAAAACTGAATAGTGTCAAAATAAACAAATTAAATGAAAAAAGAACAACAAGATATTACATAAAATAGGAGGGGGCAGGAGTCTGAACTGTGTATGACTCATCCTACATGTTATCTATGTTAGGATGGTATAAAGGTATCCTATTTTAGGATAGTTTTATAGTTTCTTCTTTGTTTTTCACGTAATTCGTCAGTCTCTTTTTTTGTCTTTTTCTTTTTTTTCTAATACCACCAGAAAAATTGTATACGGGTTTGCTAGATCGCATAACGTCTATTTTCAGTTTTAAATCTTTTTCTCCGCTGCTTGTTTTTGAGATATCGAGGTAAATATTTGGAGAAAATAAGAATAAAATAGAAAGTTAAATTTTGGTGGTCGGGAGGTGTAAAGCTTAAAAACACTCTTTGCCAGATATAACCATAATTTTTTTCGAATATTACAATTTTAGGCATTTTATCGTATTTTTGGTGGTTCAGGAGGAGGGGTAAATACTTCCCCCCTCCCGATACCCAATTGTGCTCTTTCATCCAGCCATTCCATATCACAGAAGTAACCTATTTAGTCCAGTTGTTCATAAGAAATTTTGAAAAAAAAATTACTATGCGACTTCGAGCGGAATCGGTATTTGACCCCATTAAATTTGACAAAAGGACATACATATTCTAAAAATTCTATTCTTCTTACGTCTATGTCCTATTAGGTTACTAGGACTAAAATATAAAATTTCTTTAATACTTCCTTTCAACAACGTGCTTTCTCTTTTCTTAGGGATAAAAAGAAAAGTAACATAAGGAAGCACAGAGCCCCTCTCAGTATTTGGAAACAAGCCACAGTAGCTTCATCCCCTTCGTATCATTTTCCCATAATGTCTTTTTCGGGGGAAACCAGCTCCTAACTTCTTTTCTCTCCAACATTTCTACACTCGTTCATGATTCAATGGCTTAGCATATTGTCGTTCGAAAGCATTAACACAAAAGTGGACAATCATTAGAACGAAAATAAGGG
Organism: Artemia sinica; assembly: GCA_027921565.1. Taxonomy (NCBI): domain Eukaryota; kingdom Metazoa; phylum Arthropoda; class Branchiopoda; order Anostraca; family Artemiidae; genus Artemia; species Artemia sinica. Next base: position 40,966,965 of record CM051269.1, on the reverse strand, counting down.
CAAAATTTTCACCGTAATTAATGCAGATAGGTAATTGGAACGGCATCTCTTTCTTGATGACGTTGAAATGTGCAAGAAACTTCAGAACTATAAATATATTTAGCATACTCTTGAACCCCATGTAGCGCGCACACTTATCCAATAAGATGCCCTTAAAGTAATAGATACTACTACTGCTATCACTAATAATTCATCACAGAAAGCCACCTGAGACCAACATGAATGCGCACGCTTCTCCTCAACCCACTCTGTTTAGAGATTAGTCCTTCACTTTAGTCCATGTCATTTTTTAATTCCTTTAAGTGTGTTCTTATGATCCCTCCCCACCCCGTTACCCATCAAAAGTTACGCGCCTGAGAAAATTTGCCATATTTTCGAAAAAAGGGGAAACCACCCCTAAAAGTCATAGAACTTTAATGAAAATCACACCATCAGATTCAGCGTACCAGAGAACCCTACTATAGAGGTTTCAAGCTCCTATCTGCAAAAATGTGGAATTTTGTATTTTTTGCCTGAAGAAAGATCACGGATGTGACGGATGCGTGTTTATTTTTTTTTATATTTCTCCCAGGGGTGATCGTGTCGTTCCAGTAGTCCTCAAACTCGTTTTGAGTTTGAATCAGTTATTTATTGTAATTTCTGTTCGTTTTGGGTTTCATTATTTATCGATGCTGATTTGTGGCAGTTTCACGCTTGGTAGATTATTTGATTTTATTTTTGCTCATTTTTTGTTTAATGGAGTTCTTTACTTTTCTTGAAAAACATATTTTGTGGAAAAAGTTTTTTTTTATTAATGTAAGTAAGAATTACTCATAAGCAAGCAAGCCATTGTCCCAAGAACCATCCTTTTTTTTCGACTATGAATCTACAAAAAGCACATTGAAATGCTCAATACCTAGGAGTTGAGGCTTTAAAGGTCTGTACAATGTTGCAGTTGCCTACTATTTCCAATGGTGTCAATTGAAGGTGGTTACTGCCACCTGGATTTTGAAAAATGTCTTTTATTGTAGTATTTCCACTACCCTTAGCTGTTTCTGAGATATTACATATTTGCCCTTTTTAGAATTAAAATTAAAAACCAAGTTTTTTCAACTGATAGTAAAGAGCAACATTAAAAATTGAAATTTAACAGAAATTATTACGTATATGAGGGGTTCGCCCCTCGTCAAGACCTCGCTCTTTACGCTAAAGTTCGAATTTTTGTTCCAATTCTTTAAGAATGACCCCTGAATCACAAAGGCAGTTTAAATAGAATCAATAGCTCTTTTGAAAGTACTAAGAAAACTTTAGCGTAAAGAGCGAGGTATTGACGAGGGGGCGAATCCCTCATATACGTAATAATTTCTGTTCGTTTTTAAGCTTTAATTTTCCTCCTCAATTTCAGTTGATAAAACTTGTTTTCTTTATTTAATTTCTGATCGTTTTTTTAAATAATGCTAGAAATCCGGCGCCCCCCTTCATGGAAAAATTTTATTCCCCTATGAAAAATTCCTTCATGGAGAGATCTTCCCACTTAACTACCTCGCCTAACCTCCCACCAGAAAAAAAAACTCTGAAAACGTCTGTATACTGCCCAATAACCAATACTATATGTAAACAATGGGCAAAGTTCGTAACTTGCAGCCCTTCCCCCGGGAACTGTGGGAAAGACATAGTTACTAGATTTTTCGACTACGTTGAGCGAAATAGATATCTCAAGATTTTGATCCGGTGACTTTTGGTGAGAAATGAGCATGGGAGGTCTAGTTGCCCTCCAATTTATCGGTCACTTAAAAAAATGGTACTAGAACTTTTAATTTCTGCTAGAATAAGCCCTCTCGCGATATTCTAGGACCTCTGGGTCTAAATGATAAACCCTGGGAAAAAATAAAATAGATAAACACTCATCCGTTATCTTTCATCTGGCAAAAAATACAAAATTCCACATTTTTCCAGATATGATCTTGAAGCCTCTACAGTGGAATTCTCTGATAAACTGAATCTGATGGTGTGATTTTCATTACGATTCTATGACTTTTTTGCCCTTTTTTCGCAGGGGTGTTTGCCTCTTTTTCGAAATAAGGAAAATTTTATCAGGCTCGTAACTTTTTTAATGCACACTGAGTTAGACTAAACTTGATGAAACTTAAATATTTGAAGCCATGATAAAAATCCGGTTCTTTTGACGTATCTATTGGTATCAAAATTCCATTTTGTAGAGTTTCGGTTACTATTAAGCCTGGTCACTCCTTACTTACAGTTCGTTACAGCGAACTGTTTGATCTTAATGCACACTTGGATGTCTGATGATTCAGTTCAACAATCCAAAAAATTTCACCTTAACACCGTTAACTGCTCCTGAGATATTGCAGATATGCCCTTGTGACAACCTGGATGAATATGGCGTGTTTCGATTTAGTTTAGTATCCTAATCAGTATTGAATGTTTCACCTTAATACCCTAAGCTCAATACCCTAAGATACACTGCAGAAATGTTACTTTGACAACATGGATACATTTAAAGTTTTTTTTTTTTTTTTTTTTTTTTTTATTCAACATCTTCTTCAACATTCCCAAAGAGTATCAACCTAATACCCTTAACCGTTACTGGGATATTGCAGATACGCCCTTTTGATAACCTGGATGCAGATATTATCTTTTGATCTAGTTTAACATCCTTCAACATCCTCTGAAAGCTTAAATGTACAACCCTTAGCCCTTTCTGGGATATCTCAGATACACCTTTTTGACAGCTTGTATCCCCTGAAAGCTTAAACTCAATACTATTAGTCTTTTTGAAACATTTTAGATTTACACTTAAAACAACAAGGATGCACATAGTGTCTTTTAATTTAGTTCAACATTCCTCTCAACTATCTCCGAAATTTTTCACTTAATACCCAAGTTGCGAACGAGATATTGCGGTCATACATTTCAGTAGCCTGTATGCACTTGGAGCATTTTATTTTATTCGATATCTCCCTAAATGTTCCCCGGCAATGTCAAATTCACTATCTTAACCATTCCCTCGATACTGCAGATAAGCCTTTTTGACATCCCGATTGCACGTAATGTTTTGTATCTAGTTCAACAGTCCCCTCAACATTCCCTGAAAGTTTCAAATTAATATCCTTAACCGTTCCTGAGATATTGCAACCACGCTTTTTTGCCAACATGGATACCCATAGCTTTTTTTTATTTTTTTATTTAGCTCAACATCTTGTCAACATTCTCTGAATGTCGTTTACGCTTCTTCTTTGCCGTTAAATCTATTTGAATAAAAGAGTGACGTGACGAAGAAACGGTAAAATTATGGGAAATATATAATTTGGGCTATATACATGTACATTATAGAGGGGGGGGGTAGTAAAGTGAAGTACTTTTAGAAATGATATAAGTAAGTATTTAGAATTTTTAAAAAACTGTTTTCAGAATTTTGCAGTGTTTCCTTGTCAACCGGCCCAACGGTACACTATGCCGCTCTCGCAAAATTTTTAAAAAATTTGCCACTGTAAATGCAATTTATTTTGAGGCTTCGGGTTCATCGCTTCCATAAACCTTTCCCAAAATTAGATCTACGGAGCATCCTTCCAATAGTTGGTGGGGACCTATGTAATAGTGCATAACAGTCAGAAATGCTCCTACACAGGTTATATATAATCTACCTACATTCTTAACTGCATATTTGCTTAGGGACGAATTCAGCACCATCTGGTGACCTCTGAAACTGAAAGTTTATGTATATAGCTTAACAATAGTTTTAAGCCAACTTGCAATTTCAGGATTTTGGTTAGATAGAGTTTTCACTCTAGTAGGGCAAAGAATTCCGCTCTGTGGCACAAAAAGGTAGAAATTTCCTGCGGCAAGATCCGAAACTGTATATCGCATTTCAGCCATGTTCAAACATAAGTCTGAATTCCCGGTACAAAATAGCTGAAATTCGAACTGTTTCCTCGCATAAAATCTTTTTGTTTAACCTAAAAAATGGCAATGGAACTCTTAATATTCTTTCGAATAAGCCACCCCCGATATTATACGACAATTAATTGGACACAACCATCCTTTGGAAAATATTTTGGCAACCATATTTCTAAAGTAAAGGGGAAAAGATTGTGTCGTTGCATGTAGGAAATTCCATATACAAATTTTTATCAAGCTTATAACTTTTTATTGGTAATAAAAGTATTGGTAACGAATTTTTATTGGTAACAAATTTGACAAATTTCGTATCCCTGTAAAAAGTGAATTCTTTAGATATGTGTATTGTTCTAAAACTTCATTTTTTAATAGGTTTATTCTATATTGGTACAAGCTGCTATTAACTTAGAGTCTTTACCATGAACTGTTTGACAAACCCAGGAAAGGAAATCAAACCATATTTCAAACCAAAACATCAGGCACATATATCAAGCTTATTGTTTGATTATTAAAAAAAAAACTTTTTTCACAAAATAAGTTTTTCAAAGAAAAGTAAAGAACTCGATTAAACCAAAACTGAGCAAATATAAAATCAAATAATCTACCAAACGTGAAACTACCACCAATCAGCATCGATAAATAAATGAAACCCAAAACGAACAGAAAAAACAATGAATAACCAAGATAAACTTTCAATTTCCAATCGAATGAGCCCTCTTTGAAGTTTCTACGACAACGCTTTCAATAAAAACCTTATACGCCCCAGAGCATAATTTACAACCCTTGCCCTGAGGGACTGTGAGGGGGTTGTCATCCACAAAAACATAATTTCCGGACCTTTCAACTACGCTGAACAAAATGGTTATCTCAAAATTTTGATTGGATGTGTTTGAAGAAATGGTGGGCGTGAGAAGGGGGTTTACTTGCCCTTCAATCACTTTCGACTACTAAAAAGGGCACTAGCAGTTTCAATTTCCAATCGAATGATTCCTTTTTGAATTTTCTACGATAACGCTTTCTATAAAAAAAAAAAAAAAACTTATATGTCCCCAGGGCATAACTTACAACCCATGCCCTGAGGGCTGTATGGGGAGTGTCATCCTCAAAAACCATAATTTTCGGACTTTTTAGCTATTTCAAACAAAATGGCTGTCTCTAAATTTTGATTGGATGCGTTTGGGGTAATGGTGGGTGTGAGAGGGTGTTAGTTATCCTCCAATCACTTTCTACTATTAAAAAGGGCACAAGCCCTTCTAATTTCCAATCGAATGAGCCCTTTTGGAAGTTTCTACAACATCACTATATATAAAAACTTTCTATGTCCCGAAGGCATAACTTACAACCCTTTGTCCGAGGGCTCTGAGGGGGTTATCATCCTCAAAGACCTAATTTCTAAAACTTTTAACTACGTTGAAACAAAATAGCTATCTCAAAACTATGATTGGATGTGTTCGGATAAATGGTGGGCGTGAGAGGGGGGTTAGTTGCCCTCAAATCACTTTCGACTATTATAAAGGGCACTAGCCCTTTGAATTTGCAATCGAATGAGCCCTTTTTTCAATTTTCTACGACAAAGATTTCAATGAAAATATTATATGCCTCAAGGGCATAACTTATAACCCTTGCCCTAAAGACTGTGGGGGATTGACCTGCTCAAAGGTATAATTTCCAGAATTTTCAACTACGTTGAACAAAATGGCTATCTCAAAATTTTAATTGGACGTGTCTTGGGAAATGGCGGGCGTGGAAGGGATGCTAGTTTCTTTCCAACCACTTTCGACTATTGAGAGGGCACTAGCTTTCAATTTCCAATCGAATGAGCCCTTTTTGAAGTTTCTACAACAACGCTTTCTATAAAAACCTTATATGCCCCAGGACATAACTTACAACCCTGCCCTAAGGGCTGTGGGGTGTTATCAAACCACAAAGACTTAGTTTACACAACTTTCAAATACGTTGAACAAAATAACCATCTCAAAATTTTGATTGGATGTGTTTGGGGAAAAGGTGGGCGTGAGAGGACGGTTAGTTCCCCTCCAATCACTTTCGCCTATTAAAAAGGGCACTAGCCCTCTGAATTTCCAATCGAATGATTCTTTTTGAAGTTTCTACGTCAACGCTTTCTATAAAAACCTTATATGCCCCAGGGCATAAACTTACAACCCTTGTCCTGAGGACTGTGGGGGAGTGTCCTCCTCAAAAACATAATTTCTATCTGGAAATCAACTACGCTGAACAATGTGGCCATCTCAAAATTTTGATTGGATGTGTTTCGAGAAATGGTGGGCATGGAAGGGGTGTAAGTTGCCTTCCGATCACTTTCGACTATTAAAAAGAGCACAAGCCACTCCAATTCCAATTGAATGAGCCCTTTTCGAAGTTTCTATGACAAACTTCTTCGATACAAAGTGCCCTGGTCTAAAGGAAAAAAAAATAATACATAATACATTGTGCCAACATCGTTCTTTATATGTCCCCAGGGCATAACGTAAAACCCGTGCCCTGAGGGTTGTGGGGGAGTGTCCTCCTCAGAAATTTATTTTCTATCTGAAAATGAAATAAGTTGATCAAAATTGCTATCTCAAATTTTGATTGGATGTGTTTTGGGAAATAGTGGGCGTGGAAGGGGTGTTAGTTGTCTTCCAATTACTTTCAACTATTAAAAAGGGTACTAGCCGTTCCAATTTCCAATCGAATGAGCCCTTTTCCAAATATCTACGACAACTCCTTCGATAGGAAGTGCCCTGGTATGGGAAAAAAATACATAATACTTGTGCCAACATCGTTCCTTACTTTGGCAGTTAGGCAGCGCGATTGCGCTACCTATGATATACGATCATTCCAAACAAGTGCTTAAAGTTATCCGCAGAAAATTCATCTTGAAAATATTTTGAATATCTTTCACAGCCTGTCAAAGAACCATCAACCCTGAAAACCCTCATATACCATTGATTTTACTTTAGTTTTATCTAAAACCCTTAAGCACCTTAAGCTAGTGGGTGTGACCTTAACCAATGTTAATTAATTAATCATTTAACCTAGGAAACTTTTGCCTTCTCACTGATCACCGCGTTTTTCATTTCCTTTTGTGTGCTTTTTGTGACAAAGTCAATGAAAATCACCATACTTTTAATTTTTTTTAAATCCATGCATACACACTTAAACATAAAAGCTAAATAGCATTCACAAAAGCTTAGACTTAATACTATAAGCCTTTTTAGTTATTTCAGATAGGTCCTCAAAACAACCTGGATGCATATAGTGTCTTTTCATTTAGATTAACATTGGGATTAGCTTTAATTAAAATTAAATTTAACATTGGTTTAACTTTTTATTTAGAGAAATGTGTTTGGGGAAATGGTGGGCATCAGAGGGGCGTTAGGTGCTCTCCAATTACTTTTGACTATTAAAAAAGGCACTAGCCCTTTCAATTTCCAATCGAATGAGCCCTCTTTGAAGTTTCTACGACAACGCTTTAATAAAAAACACCTTATAAGCCCCAGAGGCATAATTTACAACCCTTGCCCTGAGGACTGTGAGGGGGTTGTCATCACACAAAACTAATTTCCGGACCTTTCAACTACGCTGAACAAAATGGTTATCTCAAATTTTTGATTGAATATGTGTTTTGGCCGAAATGGGTAAGGAGTCGCATCAGTAGGGGGGTTAAAGAAGTTGCTCTCTCAATCACTTTTAGACTACTAAAAAAAGGCACTAGCCCTTTCAATTCCAATCGAATGAGCCCATCTTTGCTACGACAACGCTTTCAAAAAAAACCTTATAAGCCCAGAGCATAAATTTACAACCCTGCCCGGAGGACTGTGAGGGGAGGTTGATCATCCACAAAAACCTAATTTCCGGACTTTGCACACTACGCTCAACCAAAATGGTTAATCTCAAAATTATGATGGATGCGTTTGAAGAAATGGTGGGCGTGAGAGGGGGGTTACTTGCTCTTCAATCACTTTCGACTACTAAAAAGCGCACTAGCAGTTTCAATTTCTAATCGAATGATTCCTTTTTGAATTTTTCTACGATAACGCTTTCTATAAAAAAACTTATATTGTTCCCAGGGCATAACTTTACAACCCATGCCCTGAGGGCTGTATGGGGAGTGTCATCCTCAAAACCATAATTTCCGGACTTTTTAGCTATGTCAAACAAAATGGCTATCTCTAAATTTTATGATTGGATGCGTTTGGGGTAAATGGTGTGGGTGGTGAGAGGGGTGCTAGTTATCCTCCAAACACTTTTTGACTATTAAAAAGGGCACAAGCCCCTTCTAATTTTTGGCAATCGAATGAGCCCTTTTGGAAGTTTCTACAACATCACTATATATAAAAACTTTCTTTGCCCGAAGGGGCATAACTTACAACCCTTTGTCCTAGGGCTCTGAGGGGGGTTATATCCTCAAAGACCTAATTTCTAAAAAACTTTTAACTACGTTGAACAAAATAGTTATCTCAAAACTATGATTGGATGTGTTCGGATAAATGGGAAAAAAAATGTGGGCGTGAGAGGGGGGTTAGTTGCCCTCAAATCACTTTCGAACTATTATAAAGGGCACTAGCCCTTTGAATTTGCAATCGAAATGAGCCCTTTTTTCAATTTTTCTACGACAAAGATTTCAATGAAAACATTATATGCCTCAAGGGCATAACTTATAACCCTTGCCCTAAAAGAAACTGCGGGGGATGACCTGCTCAAAAGCGTATAATTTCCAAAATTTTCAACTACGTTGAACAAAATGGGTTAATCTCAAAGTTTTGAAAATGGACGTGTCCCTTGGAAAAATGGTGGGCAAAAAACAAAACAACAGGAAGGGATGTTAGTTTTCTTTCCAACCACTTTAAAAACGACTATTAAAAGGGCACTAGCTTTCAAATTTCCAATCGAATGAGCCCTTTTTGAAGTTTCTACGACACACGCTTTCTATAAAACCTATATGCCCCCAGCGACATAACTTACAACCCCTGCCCTAAGGGCTGTGGGGTGTTATCAAACTCAAAGACTTAGTTTACACAACTTTCAAAATACGTTGTTCCAACAAAATAACCATCTCAAAATTTTGATTGGATGTGTTTGGGGAAAAGGTGGGCGTGAGAGGAGGGTCAGTTTCCCCTCCAATCACTTTCGCCTATTAAAAAGGGGCACTAGCCCTCTGAATTTCAATCGAATGATTCTTTTTGAAGTTTCTACGTCCAACGCTTTCTATAAAAACCTTATATAATAAAATGCCCCCAGGGCATAACTTACGACCCTTGCCCTGAGGACTGTGGGGGAGTGTCCTCCTCAAAAACATAATTTCTATCTGAGAATCAACACGCTGAACAATGTGGCTATCTCAAAATTTTGATTGGATGTGTTTCGGGAAATGGTGGGCGTGGAAGGGTGTAAGTTGCCTTCCGATCACTTTCGACTATTAAAAAAGAGCACAAGCCACTCCAATTTCCAATTGAATGAGCCCTTTTCGAAGTTTCTACGAGAACTTCTTCGATACAAAGTGCCCTGGTCTAAAGGAAAAAAAAAATAATAAATAATACATTGTGCCAATATCGTTCTTATATGTCCCCAGGGCATAACGTAAAACCCGTAGACCCTGAGGGTTGTGGGGGAGTGTCCTCCTCAAAAAAAAAAATTATTTTCTATCTGAAAATCAAATAAGTTGATCAAAATTGCTATCTCAAAATTTGATTGGATGTTTGGATTTTGGGAAATACTGGGCGTGGAAGGGGTGTTAATTGTCTTCCAATTACTTTCAAAAACAACTATTAAAAAGGTGTACTAGCCGTTCCAGTTTCCAATCGAATGAGCCCTTTTCCAAATTTCTACGACAACTCCTTCGATAGGAAGTGCCCTGGTATGGAAAAAAATACATAATACATTGTGCCAACATCGTTCCTTACTTATGCAGCGCGATTGCGAGCTACCTATGATTTACGATCATTCCAAACAAGTGCTTAAAGTTATCCGCATGAAAATTCATCTTGAAAATAGTTTTGAATATCTTTCACAGCCTATCAAAGAACCATCAACCCTGAAAACCCTCATATACCCATTGATTTTTACTTTAATTTTTATCTAAAACCCTTAAAGCACCTTAAGCTAGTGGTGTGACCTTAACCAATGTTAATTAATTAATCATTTAAACCTAGGAAACTTTTGCCTTCTCACTGATCACTATGCGTTTTTCATTTCTTTTTTGTGTGCTTTTTTGAGACAAAGTCAATGAAAATCACCATACTTTTAATTTTTTTAACATCCATGCATACACACTTAAACATAAAAGCTAAATAGCATTCACAAAGCTTAGACTTAATACTATAAAGCCCTTTTTTAGTTATTTCAGATATGTCGCTCAAAACAACCTGGATTGCATATAGTGACTTTTCATTTAGTTTAACATTGGAATTAGCTTTAATTAAAATTTAAAATTTAACATGGTTTAACTTTTTATTTAGAGACATTTCATTATGCCATTTTGATAGCCGTGACGCGCTTAGAGCGTTTTGATTTCGTTTCGATATCCTCCTGTAAATCCCCTGGCAATTTAAAACTTCATACTCTTAATTGTTCCTTAGATACTGCAGATTCGCCTTTTTTGACAGCCTGGATAGCACGTAATGTTTTTATTTTAGTTCACAACCCACTCGGCATTCCCCTGAAAGTTTCAAGTTAACGTCCTTATCCCCTCCTGAGATATTGCCATGTACATCCTTTCCCTCAACCTGGGATACCACGTTGTGTTTTTTAATTTAGCGCAACATCTTTCTCAAATTTCTCTGAACGTCGTTGACGTTGTTTCTTTAGCCGTCAAATCTATTTGAGCAAAAGAAATGACCGAATGAAGCAACGGAAAAAAATTTCTCGAAGTAAATAATTTGAGCAAATTCAAGGGGGGATAGTAAATAAAAGTGAAGTACTTTTATGATGATATAAATTAAATATTTAGAAGTTTAAAAGCTGTTTTTCAAAATTTTATAGTATTTCCTTGTCAACACCCTCAACTGCACCCTGATAGCTTTCTCGGGAAATAATTTTAAAAATTTTGCACTGTAAGTGCAGTTATTGTGGCTTAAGAGCGCACGATTTCCTTATGCCTCTCCCCAAAAATAGATATACAGACCATCCTTGCAATAAGTTTGGTGGGCCGACCTAATGTAACAGATACACAAGCATAACATTTAGGAACGCTATACGAGTTAGTAAAACCATATAACAGTCCGTAACATTCGTATATCGGTATATACGCAGTCATGTAAATTTTTAACCCGGGGGATTTGTAGTAATCTGACGTAAATATTGTTTAGGGACATATTTGCTTTAGGGACAAATCACGCAGCAAAATCACCTTGTTGACCTCTGGAACTGGAAGGTTATGCATATAGCTTATCAATAAAGTTTTAAGTCGACTTGCTATTTCAGGATTTTAGCTCGATAGTCTTTACCTCGTAGGGACAAGAATTCTGTTTGCGGGCACAAAAGGTAAAAATATACTTCCCCCAGCAAGATTAGAAACTTTACAAAAACTGTTATACGGAATTTTTCATCCCTGTTCAAACAAAAAGCTTGAATCCGCTGAGCGAACGAGTAACAGAAATTTTGACTTTTCCCCCGCCATAAATCTTATCGTTGCTTAAAACGGCACTGGACTTTTAATTTTCTTATTCGAACGTGCCATCTCCAACATAATAGGAACAGTTAATTGCGATATAATCATCATCCATGGGGAAATGCATTATCAGAACATCTATTTCTAAAAAAAGCGGGGGAAATCGTGTCTTGCATACAGGAAATTTAAATCTTCAGGCGCAGGGTTTCATTGGACATTCTGAATTATCATATTGCAATTTTCATCATGACCTCTTAAATCATACCCTGTCTTTTTAAAATCATAGTAGAATGTCTTAGGCTCTTTACTTTTTTATTGTTAGGCTTTATGGTAATAAAAAGTATTGCGTAACGAATTTGGTATTGGTAACAAACTCTCAAATATTTCGAATCACAGATAGAAAGCAAATTCTTTAGATACATGTCTTGTTCTAAAGCTTCATTCTTTAATAGTTTCATTTTAAATTGGTACGCCATTCTATAACTACTAAGAGTCTTTTACCATAGCAACTGTTAGAAACTCCGGAACGGAAATCAAACCATATTGGTTTTGTAAATTAGTGCTAGATATCGTCAAATATTGTTTGATCATCGATCAAACAATATATAAATATTGTTGATCAGGTCAAATGAGCCACTTAAATTGTCCCTTAGAAAACTCCTTTGGAAAATATCTTTCACAGCCTATCCAAGAATCATCAACTCTGAAAACAGTCATAGATTCATTCATTTTACTAAAATTTTATCGATGATAATCAAATCACGTGTGAAGACCTTAACCTAGAAAAAATTTTTGCCTTTTCCACTTGCCACTGTATTTTCAATTTCTCTTTGCTACGTTTTCTAGAGACAAAGCCAATGACAGCTATATTTAATTTAGAATTTTGAAATTACACAAACACTTTGAAGTGAGGCCCTCGTGAATATTGTACTTATATCAAATAGCTCAGCTAAGACCCAAGTAAATTGTTGCTCTCATCCCACCACTTCTTCGTCGCTCTCTCTTTCCCTTTCTTTTTTTTTTTTTTTTTTTTTCCCTCTCCCCGAAAAAGCTATTCTCCCCCATCCCTCTCCCCACTCCTATCTATATCTTCCCTCTTAAGTTAAGTTGGGTAATTTTTCAAAGCCACAAACGTTCCCTGTTTCTTTTCTCTCCTCCGAAGAAGTAAACCATGTCTTAAAATCCAGTGGAAATGACGCCTGGAAGAAAAGCAATAATTATGCGAACATAAGAATGATGGAAAAGAGCTAGGAAAGTGGAATTAATTGCAGAAACATCAAAGGTAAGAACTGTTCCAATATCTTAATATATGGTGTTGTTTACATTTATTAAGAACAATAGGTAGCGATTCTAGCATTTGGTCAAGATTAATGTCATTTTTCTGACAAAGATTAATTAAGTTCCAGAGCCACAAAAGATAATGATGTCCTAAGATGAAGACAGAGCATTAACAACACCAGTGAGACGCCCAAATCACTAATTGGGAGGGCAATGGGACACAGAGTTGTCACTTTTTGTCACCAGGGCGGATTTAAAGCTTTGACACTTCTAGACCCCAGCGGTTTTGGCTGCTCCATTTGGCGAGATTTTTGGTAAATCCCCAAAAATTTGGAGTAGAGAGGAAGCACTGAACAGAAGCACTGAATGAGCCAAAAGTAAATAATGAAAGAGAGAAGTGATACCAGAACTCTCATCTGGCATTCATTGGGAAAGATCTGACAGTTTATAATGTACCACGAAATTACTGTTTTTGTTTTAAAGTCACTTTTTCTGTGAATAGCAGTCGCGGCGGCGAGAGTGCACTTAGCACTTTCGACGACAAATCACATCAGTCCGGTTTTGTAAGAAAAAAATCATCTGAGATAGTTTTATTGTGTGCCCCTGGTATTGAGGGCCCCCTAAGCCCGGCCCGAGTGGGCCTATTGGTAAATTCTGGCCTCGTTGTCACCACCTAATGAGTAGGTTTTGATTAGTATTAGAGATTTTTTACCGTAATGAAACTTATTTCTATGGTGATTTCTAGGATTTTTGGTACAACCAATTTTCGGCTGCTATATTTTGTTTTTTTCTTGAATTTGGCCTTAAACTGCAAATTAAAATGAAGTTCACGTGGGAAAATCAGACGTCATTTATCAAACACGAGTATTGCTGAATCTGCTAGAGAATATACCCTGGTCATTACAAAGATTGGAATTCTCTTTGCAACTTTTAGTCCAACAGAGCTTAAAAACTATTCTTAGACAGCTCCTCTGGAAAACATTTACAAAAAGCTTCTTCAGCCCTTTTTGAAAGAGCTCAAATTTAGAACCCTACCTTGACCACACAACCACGATCATGGCTTCCAATATTGTATATCAGATCGTAGATTTATTATCCCTATTTTTTCATCTTTTTTCAACTGCGAAAAAAAAAAAAAACCATGCTCCTAAGCTATTCCACTTTTTTGCAATTTCACAACATCTATCATCTGTCCTAATAAAATTAAACCAGACAAAAATTATTCTGCATAAAATGGGGGGTCCTGCGAACCCTTGGGGGGGGGGGGGGGGGGGGTGGTGGGTGGGGGGGTGTGGGGTAAAGGGGGGGTTGGCTTAACCACCAGCTCTTTATGTGAAACCTTGCCTTTTTGTCAAACTTTATAGTATAGATCTGAAATATTTTTAAACCCCTATAAAACTTTTCGTGGTTTAGTGACATGCCGCTTCCTGAAACCCTACGCTTCTTTACACTAAAGTTTAAATATTTTTTTATAGCCTACGCATGATTGTGTTTGAGCTGCCGTTAAAGGAAATTGAGACAAAAAATAAAACTTTAGCGTAAATAAAGATGGGAGTTCAGAATGGGGTTCGTAGTCACTAAACCACTAAAAGTTTTTGGTGTGTTTTTAAGAATATTACTTTTTTCCATACCATCGGCAAATGTATTTTCGAGCTTGTAGTTCTTAAAGAACTGAGACAAGAACGTTCAACTTTAACATAACGTAGCAGACCCCCCTGAGAGATATAGGGAGGGGAAAAGGTGATGCAGGTAAGATGGCAGACCCCCCCTTTTCTAAGTTCGTTTTTAAGGTTTAATATCGCCGCTCCTTAATTGTTTTTTTGACAAGTTAAAAAATATCCTTAATATCTACGGTCGTTTTTCAAAATCATGTCCAGCGCCTATTCAGCGATATAGAGTCCAGTTGCCTACACCTATAATCCCACACTGCGTGTTTGTTTGACTTGCTACTAGGTTCAAGTACTTTTAAAATTGATTAAGAAGTATCCTAGATTGGTAGCATACAAATTCATGAGGAGAATTAACACAGTTTCTCTCTATCGCAAATTCTTTTATTTTATATAGTTAATGAGTGACTAAAGCCGATCGAAAGCATTTGCAAAAATGAGTGTCCAGAAGATTAGCCCAGGGGAATTAAGCATAGGATAATTTCGCAATACAAAAAATTAATAGGTGTGCATTGTTGTTTCCCCTCTTTTTCTTAATTTTTTTTAAAACCAGGGCGCTTCTTTTTTTAAGTTTATAATCAAGCTCTATCTTGAAATCAGAACAGAGGACAGAAAATTTTCTTAAACATTTCAAAGTGTCTTAAATATCAAACAGTTTCGTGGTAACGAACTGTAAGTAAGGAGCAACCCGGCTCAATGGTAAACCGAAACTCTAGAAAAAGGATTTTTTGGTAACAATAGGGTACATCAAAGAATCAGATTTTAATGCTAAGATTTCAATAATGTAAATTTCATGTCATCAATGTTTACTTTTTACCCATCAAAGTTACGCGCCCTGGATTCCGAAATTTGGGCTGATTCTCGAAAAAGGTTGGAAAGTCTAAAAGACCCCCTAAAAGTTATAGAAACTTAATGAAATCCCACCATCCATATTCAGACATATCAAGAGAACCCTAACTGTAAGAGGTTTCAATCACCTAATCTACAATAAAGTGGAATTTTTGCATGGCATTTTTTTTGCCAGAAGAAGATCACGGATGCGTGTTTATGTTTTTTTTATTTATTTATTTTTTTTTTTTTCAGGCCGCTGATGATCGTATCGACCCAGGGATCCTAGAATATCGTGGCGCCGAGGACTCCATTGCAGAAATTAATTTAAAAGTTCTTTTAGTGCTCTTTTTGAGTGGACAAAAAAATGGAGGGCGCAAAACTATGCCCCCTCCCAAGCTAATT
Source organism: Artemia sinica (assembly GCA_027921565.1). Lineage (NCBI taxonomy): Eukaryota > Metazoa > Arthropoda > Branchiopoda > Anostraca > Artemiidae > Artemia > Artemia sinica. The sequence continues at coordinate 40,951,278 of CM051269.1, read as the reverse complement.
TTTTCCCAAAGTCACCCGAATCAAAATTTTGAGATAGACATTTGTTTGTTCAGCAGGGTCGAAAATAATGATAACCATGTCACTTTTAGGATGACCCTTAATCCCCCAAAGTCCCCGGGGGATGGCTGAAAGTTATGAAGTTATGAACTTTACCCAATTGTTAACACATATAGTATAATTGGTTATTGGGAAAGTATAGACGTTTTCAGGGGGTGATTTTTTTCTGGTAGGTGGCAGGGGTGGGTCGTTGGGTTATGTGGGGAGGAATCTTTTCCATGAAGGAAGTTTTTCATTGGGGGCCAAGGGACATTGCGATATGAAGGGGGTGCCGGATTTCCCTAGCATATTTAAAAAACGATCAGAAAATTAAATTGAGAAAAACAAGTTTTTCAACTTGAAAAGTAAGAAGCCAACATCAAAAATTAAAAACGAACCAGTAATTATTACGCATATGATTGGGTTCACCCCCCTAGTCACATACCTCGCTCTTTAAGCCAAAGATTTTTTAGCCCTACTTTCATAAGAGCTATTTATTCTAATAGAACGGCCTTTGTGTGATTAAGGCGATAATTTTTTTTTTAAAGAATTGGGAACAAATATTCCGAAACTTTAGCTATAAAGAGCAAGGTTATTGACGCAGGGGCCCGAACCCCCTTTATGGGGGGGGATAACGTATGTAAAAATCTATGAATGTTAGAAGTTCGTTACGGCAAAGCGTTAATTCGTAAGTTACGTACGTATTTATTACTAATCAAAACGTTCGTAAATAAAATTAAACAAGTTTCGAGAAAGAAATTTAACCAAATAAAAGTAAAAATTAATATGCAAATTTAGTTTTAATTTATTCCATGTACGGTGAGCCCCAAAATCAAAAACCTGCACCCCGCCATTTAGTACTGCAAAAAAAACGTTCAAAAGAAATAAATAAAATAAAACAAGTTTTTTTAACTGAAAGCAAGGAACGACGTTAAAACTTAAAAATAACGAACAGAAAATTATTCCGTATATGAAAGGGACTGTCCCCTCCTCAACGCCTCGCTCTTTACGCTAAAGTTTGACTTTTATCTCACAACTCTATTTTTTTTTAAACAATAAAAAACTTGAGCGTAAGAGCGAGGCGTTTGAGGAGGGGGCAGCCCCTTTCATATACGCAATAATTTTCTGTTTCGTTTTTAAGTTTTAACGTCCACTCCTTACTTTCAGTTAAAAAACTTGTTTTTTTTTTTATTTAATACTTTTAAAGAACGGCAAAAGTCACACGTTGAACATTCCGTCGTATTGTTTCTTCACCATTTTCGACATCTGAATCATTAACCTGAGTTGAAATTAATTTTCCCATGTGGTGAACAACAGTCGGCCAATTGCTTTGTCCATTTCTGTGGAGCTAACTGACTTAATAGTCTTTTAAGTCGATAGTCATTATCATGTCTGTATTTGTTGTTCCTGTGGAGTGATGCTGACTTGATAAATTCCAGTTTGATCAAGTCTAATGGTTTTCATTACTTGCTTTTAACTCCTTGCTGGGTTGAAACAGATTATGACAGTAATTAATGACACGATATATGACAATATGACAGTCAACAGATATGTCAACAGATATCCTGACAGTAAGAGCTTCGAAAGTCATACGTTGTTGTTGGCATATCTTTTTCTTCTTTTACATTATTTTAGACCTGTCGCCAATTCATCCTTTTTTCGTGTATTTTTGAGAGTCCGATTTGATAGTGTTCTTGGTTTTCCTCATAGTGCTATTTTTTGTCAGCTGCTCAGCTTCCGTATCTATCCTCCCTTCTCTCCAAGTCTCTTCTTCCCTTCGATCTTGTGATACCAAAATAAAGTATTGTTTTATATAAACCGTTAGCTGTTCTGTCTATGAAAATGCAGGTGAATCGTTCATGTAGTAATGTTAATTTATATCTTTCCTGACATAACTGAGAAGCCCTCATAAGGAATTAAACCACTATTTTTGCTAATGAAATTCTCACATTATGTCCATGACGTCCATAATGGATAATGATACGTAATAGTACTAAAAATGCAGTTTATGGGGAAAATCGTGATCACTCTGTTACCAACCCCAATCACTTTGGTTTTTTCATTTTTAAAAAATAGCACTTGGAACTTCTAATTTTCGCTCGAATGAGCCACTTTACCAGTTTTCTAGAACTATTGATTTTTTTGAAAGGATTACCGCCCCGAAAAAAAAAACAACAACAAACAGACAAATACACTCCCTGATCCCCTGATAAAAACAAAAACTTCTTGGAAAAAAAACGCAAACTCCTCATTTTATAGATATGGGCGATAAACTTCTTTAATGAGGCCATCTCTAACATGTTAAATTTTTTGATGCCATTTTTTATTAAAATCATACGAGGTATTTTTTTGGGATATTTCTTTTTCACTTTTTTTTCGAAAATCAGGCACAGTTTTCTCAGGCTTCGTAGCTATCGATGGGTAACTACTAAACTTAATAGCCTTTTATATATTTTGAAATCAGCATAAAAAACAACAGACTTTTTTCATGAATTAATTGTAGACAAATATACAATTTTTTTAGATTTTTTTGATTAATATTGGTCTGTGTCGCTCCGAACTTAGGGTTTGTTGCGACAAACTGTTTTGAGTAGCCAGATATGCACTTGATCAATTTTTCCCGTTTACCTAACATTAACCTTTTCATTTTCCATTTATACCCAGTCCTCAGTGACTTGGCATAAGTGATTAACTCTTCAATTCCCCTCCCCAAAAAACATTTCACTTAACATAGTATTCTAGACACTCAGATCCTCTGCCTATGCCCTGAGTCTAGAATGAGAGTCTTACGTTCTCTTTTTTGTGTTCCTTAAAAAACAGTCTTTATTAATGGTTCTAGGCGTTTATCATCCCCGGAAAAAAACCCATGCGAAAATATCCTCTGTGGAAAATAACCCCCTCCCCCCGCGGAAAATGCCCCTCTCAGAAACACCCCTCCTCCCACATGTAACAAAACCTGCGGAAATACCCCCCCTCCCCTAGAAAATATTCCCCCGACAAATACCTTCCCGTGGAAAATACCCCCCCCCCGCGGGAAGTATCACCTGGTAGAAACAAATTTTGAAATATAAAAAAAAATGTTAAACTGATATCTACTCCTTTATGATTTCTGTTTTGGAATATTTCTGGTCTCTACGCTGTTATTGTGAAAGTAAAGAGTAACATTAAACCCAAAATGAGCAAAATTTATTCCGTATAAGGAGGAAAGGGGCTGCCCTTTCCTTATCCACGCCTCCACCTGATGTGGTCGCAGAAACTTCGGAGGGTGCTCAGTAAATCAGAAAATTAGATCAGAATTAGATTAGAGTATTTTCCAGGGAAGGTATTCCCCTAGGAAGAAGATTTTCCATAAAGGGTATTGTCCGCCGGGGATATATTTTCCGCCCAGGGTATTTTCGCTGGTGGTATTTTTCCGGGGGGGGGGGGTATTTTCTGGTGTGTACTTTCCATTGGGGGGGGGGGGCTAATTTTACGTGAGGGGCATATTTTCCCTGGGGGTGTAGTTTTGCGAAGGGAGGGGGGGGGGCGGGAAAGGATCCACGGGGGATATTTTATGGGGGGAATGGTAAACGCCGGCCATCCTTGTTAACATTGTTATTAAATTTTTCTGTTGTATAACTTTGCTTTAGGATAGCGCCTACTATTTACTATTTGCTGACAACAACTCGCAGCCGCAGCACCAAAGCCACCTGAGACCAACGCAGCTATGCAAGCTCCTCCTCCACTCCAATCTATGCAAAGCCTCCCTCTTTACACCCTCCAGGTAGATCTTATATAGCAAAAAAAAAAACAGCCTAAATTTACTTTTATAACGATAAAATACTCTTCAGGCAAATTAACGTTTACTTCAAAATTATCATTTGTACTTCGAGTACAAAAATACGAACAGTAAATTTTTATATTTACTATTTATTTAGCATCATCACTTAAAGCAAGTTTCATAAATTTTTGAAACGAGGTTGAAATGTTCTTTTTACACAATGTTCATAACACAAAATATCATTTCCGACAGCAGTTTTTTTTGCAGATTGAAGAGGCTATACACAACGTCATCTATTTTTCAAAAGACCATTCCCACCATGGTCGTAAAAATTTTTCTGTTTTTTTTTTTCGACCCTTTTTTTGCAATTTATTTAAATACCTTAATTGACTAGGAAAAAGGACCCTAGACCTTTCAATTTTCGATCACGAGAGACACTACTCAAGTTCTTACTATATCATTCATACAAAATAGGCGGGGAAAAATAGAATCGTGGTTGGAGCGGTAGCTGCAACCTTGTAAAGAACCAACCGTGGCCCATAGTAGCAAAAACAAAAACGCATTAAAAAACTGGCTAGTGAAAAACATTTCCTTATTTAGAATAAAAAAAATTCATTCAAGAATGGTAAGAATTGTCTCAACTAGTCTTAATATTAAAAATTATTTCGAAAACAAATTAATAACAATTTTCAATAAATAGCATAAAACCCCTAAGAAATGGTGTTGGACCCGAAACAAAAAGTACACAATTTGGAAGTTGCCATGGCCGTAAAACTCATATTGGAAACACAACTTTTCACATAAAAACCACGAAACCCACAGGAAAACGACTTTTCACATGAGCAGCGATAATGTGTTCTCTTTTTTTTATTTTTCCTCCAATTCTCTAGTGGGGCACTGGAAAACCAAAGAGAGCTGTTTAAAGGGCTCAATTTCTATATCCACGTGCTCTTGTAATTAACAAATCAAATATCTTCGAAAAATAACGCAATATGAAAATACATCCAAAATGCAGTTTTTTTTTTGTAAAAAGTGATTCTATTTTAATTTTTTTTTTTAGTTTTTTTTTTGATTAAAAAAGGCACTAAAACTTTTTAATTTACATTAGAATGGGCCATATCGCGACATTCTAGGACCACTGGCCGCAGTCTGGTACGATCACCCCTGGGGAAAACAATAATCACGCATCCGTGATCTTTTCTTCTGGCAAAAAAATACCGAATTCCACATTTTTTGCAGATAGGAGCTTGAAACCTCTACAATAAGGTTCTCTAATACGCTGAATCTGAAGATATGATTTTCATTAAGACTCGATGACTTTTTGGAGGGTATATCCTGCTTTTTTTTTCAAAAAAAAACGGTAAATTTCTTTTCTGATGCTTGTAACTTTTGAAGGGTAAAACTAAACTTGACGAAACTTATAAATTGAAAATCAACATAAAAAAATCTGATTCTTTGATGTATCTATTTGGTATAAAAATTCCGCTTCATAGATTTTTGGTTACTATTGAGACGAGTCGCTCTTACTATAGTCGCGATCAGTAAACAGTTCGTTCCCACGAACTGTTTTGAACAAAACATGATTCTAAACATGAAAATTCATTTTTTTTGACAAAAGCTGCATGTCCGTATATAAGACTATGTTATATTGGGTTACAATGTTATGTTTGAGCGACCCTGCTGGCCTGATTCCCTTTGGTTCTTTGTTTGATATAGACTATTCAGCTAAGTTATTAAAAAAAAATGACAAGAAAGAAATAGACCCATAAATATCACAAGTGAGTTTCAAGTTTTTTGAAGGTCAAAGACCTGAGCCCGTACCTAAAAAAAAAACAGAAAGATCAATTTGTGAAGGTTGAAGGCACAAGCTCTGAAGCAAAAGCACGGCACCAGGTCGATCCAAAAAATCTTTTTGGATCGACCTTTTTTTTTGATCGATCAATCCGAAAATCTTTCTGTATCGATCCAAACTATCTTTTGTTAGTTTTTTTTTTTTCTTGAATGAAAGATTGTTTTGCGTTTAAAATTAAGCAATGCAGAATGTACAAAATAAATCAGTTGACCTAACATGTTTTTTTTGTAATACGTTGTACTAATTCCCAAATAAAGGGACCTTATTACTGTTATTTCTATGGTGTCATAGAAATTTCCGACACTGTGATACATATTTTTCCCCAAAATTCCTGATTTTCCTGTGGCATTCTTGATTTTATTCTTCCGATGATGACTGAGCTTCCAATCTAGTAAATTATCCCTAAGACGTTGCTGACACTGCCAAAAGTAAAAAGGCATGACGCTACTCAAATTTAAATTGTTAAAAAGAAACTATCAAAACACCACCAAAATAGTAAGCATCAACAGGAATTCGAGAGAAAAGTGCAAAAAAAACTTTCCGTCGATTGTTTTAGATCTGAATAAAACTTAAATAGATAAATCAACTAAAACAGAACAAAATATAGCAAAAATTGTCAATTCTGAAATCAATTTTCGTATTTCTTAATGTACTAATCTCACGTCATCTTCATGCAGTTGAATGTTGAAGTTTGTAAGTATGAATTCAAACACAATTGATAATAATCATGTTCAAGTCGATTCAAGCACGGTATGCGATCAAGTGTGTACCTGTCTGAAATACACAGAGAGCCTATGCATAATGAAATATCTACAAAATGGAGGGAAGCTCAGAATAAAGAGATAGAAGCCCAATTAGAATAATGGGCGTCCCTTTTCAATACGACGAGGCAAAGTAATACCTGGAAATGGGTTCTCAGCCAATCAGACATAGAATTAATTGGAGTGGTCCAAGAGCAAAACGTGGAAAAGAAGGAGGAAAAACCCAAAAGAAAAAGAAATCTGTTTTTTGGACGGATAAAAACGATAAATTAACATTGAAAAGCAAGAAGGAAACATCGGATCTATCTTATATTCAGAGCTACTGGGGAGGCTAAAGTTTCGGAAAAAAAAAACAAATGGAAAGCTTCGTACAGAAGTTGAAGAAAAAACACTTTGCAATGAATCCATTTCAAAAAAAAACTTAAAGGGAAAAAAAACTAGTGTCCCTAATTATGATTTTCGTGGTCCAAATCCAATCTCTTATTTCTCTGAGTCATAGGTATGGGAATGGGGAAGGGGGGTCAATTGCTGCAATCAGGACATGGGTTTGCCCCCATTAACAAAAGTACTTAAATGTTATAGGACCGACTTCCAGGATACAGCTTTTTAGGGTCTAACCGTGATTTGGCCTCTAATGGACGAGGGTCACTAATACTTTGTCGCCAGAATATTTACCACAAGCAGTTGTCTAATGTCAACCAAACTTGATAATAACTAGCAACTATTTAGCTTGTGTTTTGGGGCATGTGACTAAGCTGGTTTCTATGTAGGAGAAGGGATAGGAATGAGAGAAAAATAGTAAAAGTTAAGATTTTCAGCCTAGCTCTGCTGCAAGTAATAGTTAATGTCCTAGTTATTTCTTTCCAGATATGGTTATCGAATCAGCAGTAATGGAGGAAAAAGGGAAAAGGATCTCTGAACTGTCATCGTAAGTACACTTAGTAACGCCAACAAGTCCCTAACCAAGCTCAATGATAAGTAACCCGAAACGACGAAGTAATTTATGGGATCGAATTAAATTTTAGTTTGGGATTAAAACCTAGGCTTTTCATTGTACGTTTGGAAAATTCGAGTCCAACCCTACACATTGTCACAAGGGTTTGATGATCCATGGATCACGGATGGTCTATCTATGATTTACTTGTTTTAATTGTTTGTTGTTTTTTTTTTTAGTTCCGAAAGGCTGCTTGTTCCACATCAAATTAAATATAAAATAGTTTTTTCTTCGAGACTGAAAGCAAGGAGCAGCATTAAAACTTGTAACGAACAGAAATTATTGCGCATATGAAGGGGGTTTTCCCTTCCTCCACACCTCGCTCTTCACGCTAAAGTTATTTTTAGAACTTTTAAAAAAAGCTTCTTTTTATTCTAATTAAATGAACCTTGTGTTTTTACAGGAGTCCGTTCTTAACGTTTGTTCTTTAGAATTGGGACAAAATTCAAACTTTAGCGTAAAGAGTGGGGTGTTAGAGAGTTAGGAGGCAACCCCCTCATAATAAGTTATGATTTCTGTTCGTTTATGTTTTAATGTTGCTCCTTACTTTTTTCAGTTTTGAAAAAAAAAACTTGTTTTTTTCATTTAATTTCTGATCTTTTTTTAATATAATGCCAGCAAATCTAGCTACACCTCCATGGAGAAATCCCTCCTCCCTCACGGATATATCCTCTAGACAGTTCAATCCTGGTGAAAATTTACCCTGGAAAATTACCCCTAATATCTCCACGCGTGACGGTAAAGAGACAGTAAGGCATTAGATGAATTTCATAGCGGAATTCTGACAAATCCTCCAGTGTCAAGTTTTCTCTAAAAAACTCACCTCAGGAAACTTCCCACTCGTGAAAAACCCTTCCAGTGGAGCCCTCCCCCCCCTACGTCACCCAACATAAAATTCGTCGTCCCCCCGTATACAATAAGTAAAATACGTATGCAATGGGCAAATTTTATAACTTAAAGACCTTTCCCCAGGGGCTGTGGCGGGAAGGTGGGTCATTATATCTCCAAAAATGTATTTATTGGACCTTGCAACTATATTGAACAAAATGACTATCTAAAAAATTTTGATGGAGTAAGTTTGAGAAAAAGGGGCGTGGGAGGGGGCCTAGTTGCCCTCCAATCTTTTTTGCTACTTAAAAAAGGTGTTTTTAATTTTTAATTGCAACCTGTAAAGTTTTAATTTTCGTTTCAGTGACTTCTCTCTTGATTATTACAAGATCATTGGGTCGATACGATCAGTCCTCGAAAAAACAAATAAATAAACACGTATCTGTAATCTCTCTCCTGGTAAAAAAACACAAAATTCCATATATTTTTAACAGATAGGAGCTTGAAACCCTCTACAGTAGAGTTTTCTGATGCGCTGATTTGATGGTGTGATTTTCATTAAGATTCTTTTACTGTTAAGGGTGTGTTTTCCCCCTTTTTTTGAAAGTTAGACAATTTTCTCAGGCTCGTAGTCTTTGACTGGTAGAATTAAAACACAATGAAATTTATATATTTTGAATCAGCATAAATAAACCAATTCTTTTGATATATCTTTTTTGGTATCCAATTCCGTTTTTAGAGTTTCGGTTACTATTGGGCCCGGGTTGCTCCTTACTTACAGTTCGTTACCACGAACAATTTGAACTAGGTTTTTATCACTTTGCGTGAATTTAATTGTTAGTACCATTTTACTTCATAAAAGATTTCACCAAAGATTTCATAAAATACTCAAGAATCGAATCATAAATTTGAATAATGAACATGTGGGTGATGACACACAGAGCCATTCTTGGGGTTGGTGGTGCCTGGGGAAACAGTGCCCCTTCCCCCGCTCATATATAAGCAAAAAATCGGAATTTAAGTCAAAATATTGATCAACGTGGGCAACCCCCCACCATGGCAGCTTTGTGGGTTTGGTTGTAGTGGTAGCTGTGACCTAATAAAGTACAAATGTCGGCCAATAGAGCAACCCAAGGCTAATTATTTGAAACCAAATCGGATTAAAATATTAAAACCCTAAGGCAAACAAAAATAAAAAATAAAAAATAATTTCAAATTACAGATTTAGCTATAAAACGAATAAATGAAAACTAAAAGAACAGAATTTAAAACAAATAATCAAGTGAAGCTGAAACGAACAGAAATTACCAAAAACAGGAGAAGAACCATCCCATAAGCCTTTCAAAGGCTTAAAATAAACCTAACTTCAACAGTGAGCCTCTAATCAATGCCCTGACTAAACAAATTAATGTTCTTGTTTAATATTAGATTAATAAATAAAAAAAACAGTTTTTTTTTTTAACTGATTGTAAGGAACGACGTTAAAAACTTAAAACGAACAGAAATTATTCCGTATATGAAAGGGGACTGTCCCCTCCTCAACGCCTTGCTCTTTACGCTAAAGTTTTTTATTGTTTTTAAAAAATGTAGAGTTTGTGAGAAAGTCAAACTTTATCGTAAAGAGCGAGGCGTTGAGGAGGGGACAGCCCCTTTTCATATACAGAATAATTTCTATCGTTTTAAGTTTTAACGTCGTTCCTTACTTTCCAGTTAAAAAAACTTGTTTTTTATATTTAATTTTTGAACGTTTGAATTAATGCAGGTGTTTTGATTTTGGCTCACCCGTAAATGAATAATTAAAACAAAATTTGCATATTAATTTTACTTTTATTTGGTTGAATAGCTTTCTCGAAACTTGTTTAATTTTATTTACGAACGTTTTTATAGTAATAAATATACGGTCGTAACTTACGAATTAACTTACGTAACGAACTTTATTCATATATTTTAATACGTCTATTAGGGATCGCCCCCTAGTCAATACTCTCGCTCTTTAAGCTAAAGTTCGAATTTTTGTTCCAATTCTTTAAAAATGACCCTTAATCACAAAGGCCGTTATTTGGAATAAATAGCTCTTATGAAAGTACTAAAAAATCTTTGGCTTAAAGAGCGAGTTATTGACTAGAGGGGTGAACCCAATCATACACGTAATATATTTCTGTTCGTTTTTTCAAGTTTTGATGTTACTCCTTATTTCAGTTGGAAAACTGTTTTTTTTTTATATTTAATTTCTGATCTTTTTTTAAATAATGCTGGGAAATCTGGCGCCCCCTTCATAGCAATGTCCCTTCCCCCATGAAAACTTCCTTCATGGAAGATCTTCCCAAATAACCCCCGACCCACCCACCCCGCTACTACCAGAAAAAATCCCCCCTGAAAACGTCTGTATACTTCCTAATAACCAATACTATATGTTAACATAGGGTAAAGTTCATAACTTTCAGCCCCCCCCGGGGACTTCCGGGGATTAAGTCATCCTAAAGGACATACTTATCATATTTTCAACCATGCTGAACAAAATGGCTATCTCAAAATTTTGATCAGGTGACTTTGGGAAAAAATGAGCGTGGGGGAGGGGGCCTAGTTACCCCTCCATTTTTTTGTCACTGAAAAAGAGCACTAGAATTTTTAATTTACTTTCCAATGAGCCCTCCCACGATATTCTAGGATCACTGGGTCGATTACGATCACCCCTGGAAAAAAAAAATGAGAGCCGTGGGAGGGGGCCTAGTTGCCATCCATTTTTTTGTCACTTAAAAAAAAGGGCACTAGAAACTTTAAATTCCCTTTCTAATGAGTCCTCCCACGATATTTTGGGACCACTGGGTCGATACGATCACCCCTGGGAAAAAAAAAACAAACAAAAAAACAAAAGCACAAATAAACACGCATCCGTGATCTTCTGGCAAAAAAATGCAAAATTCCATATTTTTGTAGATAGGAGCTTGAAACCTCTGCAGTAGGGTTCTCTGATATGCTGAATATGATGGTGTGATTTTCATTAAGATTCTTCAACTTTTAGGGGGTCTTTCCCCCTTTTTTCTAAAATCCGCCAAAATTTCCTCAGGCGCGTAACTTTTGATGGGTAGACTAAACTTGATGAAAGTTATATATTTGAATTCAGCATTGAAATCTGATTCTTTCGATGTATCTATTGGTATCAAAAACCGTTTTCTAGAGTTTCGGTTACCATTGAGCCGGGTCGCTCCTTACTTACACTTCGTTACCACGAACTGTTGGACAAGTGAATGAAAAGTTTTGAAGATTCTTTCAAACGACCGCAATCATCCACCTAGGGAAAAAAAAACACGTCATATTTGTCTAATGTTAATCAGTGCTTCTTTTTGACTAGATCTTTTGGAGCTGATGGGCCGGGGGCACGGTTTTTATTTTATGAATGCGAAATTTTTTCTCAGGGGTGCCTAATGAGCAACAAAAATGTTGATAACCGATGATTTTAACGTCAACAAAATCATGGATCAAATCTTTGATCCAATGATTATGACTTTATAAGGTCCCGTGTAACTGAACACCGTGTAACTAAACCCATTTACTGAACCATCGACAACCCACCCCCAGTTTAACTTCACCCCGTACAAACTCAACCCTAACTTAGCTCAGCCATGTTTGACGCAACGCCCTTTTAACTCAGCCGCGTTTTACACCCCACTCAACGTGATCCCCAAACTAAACTCAAATTACATTAAACTCAACCCCCGTGCAACGGAACCCTCTTTAACTGAACCTCGTGAAACTGAATCCTTGCGCAACTCAACCCCGTTTGACTAAAACCCCTTTACAGCTCAACCTACCAAACCTCTTGCAATTCCACCCCGTTTAACTCAAACCCCATTCAACTTAATTCTCGTGCAATTTAACCTCATTAACTCAATGCTGAAGCAAACTCAACCCTCCGTTTAACATAGCCTTGCTTGACTCAAAATCAACCGAATCCAGCTCAACCCTCTTCAAATCAACGATGTAGGTAGAAAGGATAATTTAGCCTGTTTTTTTGGGAGTGAAAAAAGTTGGACTGAAACAAAAATCGTCTTTATTCATTGGTGAACTCTTAAGTAAATATTACTTTTCTTTTATGCTGCTTGAATTCCAAACTATTTCTCCGCCCACCCCCTCTAAAAAACAATTTATCCTTTTGGTCTTATATATTTTAAATTAGCAAAACTTTTTATGCCCAGGACCCGAACACACGCGACTTTCAGGGTAGCAGCAATAACCTTGGTTAGAGATAACCACGGCCCATAGTGGCCAAAAACTCAAAAGCACGTATAAGAAAAACCCTGTCTCGCAAAAAAATTTGCTGTTAATGCTAGTTTTTTCAGGAATAATAGCTATTATTTAGATTCATCTTAGCTAGCAGTAAAAGTTTATTGCGGAAACAAATTTATGGAATTCTTATAAAGAACTGGAAACGCTGAGGAGTCTACTTTTTTTTCTTTGTCCATTCTTCTCCAGCAGTAATTTGCTGGAGCACCTTTTTAATGGAACATTAAAAAAGCCAAAGTCATTGAAAGCTAATCCTCGCATTTACACGCTTTTTGTAATTTAGTCATGATATTTTAAACAAGCTAATTGTTAATATTTGATCAGTGACCAAAATGAAAAGTAAACTTTGAGCTTCTAATCAGCGCTAGTTCAAGCTTATTCTTAGGCCTTAAGTTGAGTTTTTTTGTAAAAACACTGCACGGAGGTCGACGACAACAAATTCAAAAGTATGGGTTTGAGTTGAGTTCTTAAACACGACTTGATTTAAAAAGGGGCAGAGTTACTTGAAAAACATTGAGTTAAACGGGGCTTATGTAAACATGGAAAGTGACTAGAAATATTTGAGTGATAAACCATGCGAAAATAAGAGGAATGAAAAGAAATTGAGCGAGGGAAAGTTAAACTATGAATTAAGCAAGATGTGACGGGCCATGGATAAAATTGCAAAGGCCATCATAGTAAAATATCGCACTGATATGTAAATAAATTAAGAGGGAGTAGTAAATCTGGAATTGTCCCCTGTTAATATCGTAGAGGGGCCACAATTAGTGATATGCGACGAAACAAATTAAATAGAAAGATTGGTAGGATATTTTGGAGAGTGTGCAAAACCGTGATAGAGTACAGGTTCACCTAAAGTCTTGAGTTTGTAAATTTTCTTCTTTAATATTGCCTCAGTATAGGTTTGAATTTCTATGAAGTTGACAAAAATCTTCTTCGTCATTAATTGCAGAAGAAATGCTGTTTAAAATTTATTGCTATATACGTGATTGATCACGACTCCTCGTATATAATTCGTTTCTCGACATATTTTAAAGGACGCAATACCTTGCGTCACAATACCGTCATACAGAGGCAGTGTGATCTTTGGAAAAAAAAAAAAAACAAAAAACAATACCTTATTTAAAGTATTAACGACGTCAAAATAAGTTGTTTTTCAGAATGTTGGCTTTTAGTTTAATACTCTAAGGACTAGGTTAATTTAGTTTCATCGTTAAGGTACACCAGTTGAAGTATATTTAGGATTTGACCTATTGTTAATATTTAAATATGTAGTGGTACACTTAACTAATTATCTATATGATGCTTTTGATCAGGCGAGGAATAAATCATATGTAAGGTGGACTTATGGGGAACAATTGCCGACTACAAGTAAGAAACCTTAAACAGTTCAAAAAAAAAAAAGAATTTTGGTAGATTTTATGGTAAATATTTATAATTCACACAATTTAGCTACTATGAAAGTAAATACATAACTAGATACCTTTTTTTATGCTTTTTTTGAAATTCAATCATTTATTCTGGGTAAATTATATTTTGAGACGTGTGGACTCACGTGATCCATTTTTTAAAAACTACCGTGAGACTGGTGGACCCCATTTGAAACCTCGAGAGAGTACCGTTTGAAGGGAGAAGCGTGTGTTGTTGAAAGCGTTACACGTGCTAAAAGTTTTGGTGTCATTTTGTTTCCCGAAAAGTATATTTTTTAGAGCTTTTCATGGTACACATCAAAATTTAACTTAACATCGCAAGACTGGTGGGAGCTGGGTCAACTGAATTTTATCTGTCACTATACAATGCCGTTATTCTATCGTAAATAGGTATCCAAGCATTCTAGGGTTCTAATTCCCTGCTGCACGTGGCCAAGCTGTAGTTTATTCAAAGATAGTTAAACTTTTCAGGTTCTTAGGTGTGTCCATCCTTTGTGTCTCGGGGCGGGCCGGAGCTAAAGGGGGGTGTCTCCCTCCCCTCCCTCCTTCAAAAACAGTTTGAATGTCCCTTCGAATTTAGCTTAATACTTTTAGCTTAATCTAGCTCATTTTCCTGCACTATTGGGCGCACTTAACGATTTCGACACATTCTTTTCATCCCCCCTCAAAACTCAAAATTCTAGCTGCACCCCTGGTCTGGGTTAGTCTTTACCTCATAAATAAAATTTAGCAAGTAATAAGTTTAACAATTTGGAAAGTCCATTAATTTCACCTCACCAGAAATTTTGAAAACAATGAACAACAATTTCACTTTAAAATCATTCTCTTGTCAAACATTTCCAAATTTTCTTTAATAGAGAAACGTAATATGCCTTCCCTTTTTTTAATAGTGTATAATCATCTTTAAGACAACATTCACTGTAAGTTAGTTCTGTCTTTTTTGCCTATAAGACAAATACCTTTACGCTTACTATTACCCTTATGTATTTTCCGTTTACTCCTCCTCTCTGCTGTTTCTTGGTAGCCCCTCTCTGCTGTACCACTCACTTCCCTTCTACTGTAGATTAGTTTAAATCTGTTTTCTACTGTTCTTCTTCTAACACGCTATTTTGTGACATTGTACCCTCGATTTACCTGGCCATTATCACTAATTTAAACTGTTTATCATCCCGATTTTGATGGAAGATTACTGCCATTTGATGGAAGATGGAAGAAAAGTGCCAGATCCAACAGACGGCAATACATGAACGAAAAGGCTAGACAAGCCGAAAAAAACAGCGAGCCTTTAGACACACAAACCATATATCGTCTTACCAAAGAAATAGTAGGCAAGTCAAGTATCCGAGAATATCCGGTGAAAGATTAAAATGGAAGGCTCCTGATAGATGCGGAAGAAGAAAGGGAATGAAGGGCGAGTTATTTCGAAGCCTTACTTAATCGCCCAACGCCAGCAGTCCCCGCCGGATAAACCGGGGTCAACCTCTCTTCAGTCTTCACATCAGTGATGAAAAGCCGACAGCCGACGAGATACTCTCAGCAGCTAAAAAACTTAAGAATGGGAAGGACCCTGGTAGAGACCGCATTTCAGCTGAAATGATCAAGTTCACCCTGCGTCGAACCCTGGTCATCTGGCTATCCTTCTTCTCGCTCATCTGGCACAGAGACCGAAAAGTTCCCCAAGGATTGGAGAACAGGGAACCTTAGTGAAACTCTTCAAGAAATGAGACGCCGAAAGAATGTGACAACTAAAGAGGAATAAATCTTCTCTAGATCCCTGTGAAGCTCTTCACAACGTTCATATTAGGAAGACTCCAAGCAGCCCTTGATCCTCACTTACGTGAAAAAGATAATGGATTTTGGCCAAAAACGATCTTATGCCAATCTTTTTTTACTCTACGCACCATTTTTGAAGGAATCTAACGAATGGAGAGACAGCGCTTGTATATAATCTTCGTGGACTTCAAAAGGCGCTTGATTTAGCTGATTGTCAAACCCTTTGGGGAGTATTGCGGTTTTACAGCATTCCCAAAAAAGATGCTGATCCGTGTAATAGTTGCCATGTACGAAAAGACGGAATGCTGTGTTAAAACATCGGACGGCAACACATACTACTTAAAGGTGATGACTGGCGTCAAGCAAGGCTGTGTCCTGTCACCTCTCCTCTTCGTCCTAGTTTGTAGACTACATCTTTAGACAGATAAAATCTGGGCATGGAATCCGGATTGCAGGGAAACTTCTTCAGGACGTCGACTTCGTCGACGATGTTGGGCTCATAGAAGCCGACAAGCCGAAGCTTAACAATGCAGAGAAAGCTGGACAATTTGGACTACACATCAACGCCCCAAAGACAAAAGTTATGTCAATCAATAGTTCACCATGGGAATCCAACTAAGAGGAGAGGACATCGAACAGGTGACAGGTTTCAAGTACTTAGGGAGTACAGTCACTTCCAGTGGCGACTCTGAAAAAGAATTGCGTACCAGGATAGCCTTGGCCAACGCATTATTTCAGAGACTTCTACCAATCTGGAAATCCGCCGTATACTCGCTGAAGTTGAAACTCAGGTTGTTCCAGAGCAATGCTACTGTTTGTCCTGAGTTACGCTATATGGAATGCCTTAAGCTAACCGCAGAACAGGAGAAACGCCTTACCGCCTTCGAGAATAACTGGTCTTAGCCAAACCTTAGAATCAGTTGGAGAGACCGTATCAGCAATGACGAGATCCGTACACGCACAGCCTATCTAGATATTGTGACCGTTGTACGACAACGTAGATAGCGATACCTTAGACACATCCTCCGCATGCCATGATCACAGACTTCCAAAAATGCTCCTTAAATTGGCAACCGGACGGCACCCCTCACGGAGGAAGACCAAAGAACACGCTCTGTAGAACAAACGAACGTGACAGAAGAGTCCTCCAGACGAGTGTCTCACCCCAGATTGGGAAGACATATATGCAGCGGCAAAACGAGCGGGAAGATTGGGAGGCTACTCATCGACGCCCTGTGTGCCTCTGGAGGCACTGGAGAGAACTAAGATCCAAGGTTACTGTTAATTTGAAACTTTCAGCGAGTTTGAAGGGGCACGTTGAACAAAATTAAGACACTATGTGCATTCTAGTTGTCAAAAGGGTGTATCAACAACAACTCAGAATCTGTCTTTCAAACTTCAAGGGATGGACAAATAGTATAAAAAAAAATCAAATATTAAGCTATCTCATTGTTTTTTAACATACAATCAGAAACAGCATCTTATTTTTAGTGCTATAAAAAAAATTTGCCTTTTAGTAGTGTTTCTATTAAGACAAATTTAAAATAAAACGTGATGTATTTTATCATCTTATATATGGGACAAGCAGTTTTTTGTCAAACTTAATTATATTTCAAAGCATATATACTTTTGATAGTGTATGTCATAGCCAGCTTTTTTTCTGCTCTTCATGGCTGCGGTGTCAATCTATCGGTTATAATGCTTCTTCGTTTCTGGTACTCTAATTCTTTTTTTTGGCAGAAATCGGCGCCAGCTTCTATTATTAAAGTGAAAAGAGGTTTAAGGCAAGGTGGAGTTTTATCTCCGACCCTATTTAATTTATGCATTTCAGGAGTTCTGGCAAAGATATCGGCTACCTATCTCTCTAGTTTTTTTCTGATGTTTCATACCTTGCCTATGCTGATGACCTTCTTCTTATAAGCCGTACTAAAACTGGTTTGTCTAATATGGTTTTTCGTGTTGCTAATTCTTTTTCAGACATAGGCCTTTCTCTTAATGCAGATAAATGTAAATGTCTTTCTTTTAATAACAATCTAGTACTCCCCTTCGTTGTAGTGGCATTTTACTATCCCTCTCGTAGATTCTCTTCGATGGCTCGTTATTTCTATTACTAATAGTCTTCCGAGCTTGCGCCAGCACACAGTCTCAGATATTAATATGAAAATTCAATTAGGATATGCTAAGATTGTTGCCAATAGAGGTAAATATAATAAATACGCGCGTTGGCCAAGCTCTACTCAACTTTTTTGTGACAATTCAAGTCTTTTTGCTGCTGGAATTTTTCCCCTTCTTAAGAAAAAATGAGTTAAAAAGAATCCGGATTAATTATTTTAGATTTTGTAAATTTTTGTTGTTTCTTCCACCTTGGACTAAAAACCGGGTAATTATTAATAAATTTCTTGTTCCTGATATTAATGTAAAACTGGAAGCACTACACGGAAAACTTTCAAATACCGCTTGTATCCGTTTTTCTCCGCACGTGAAAAAAACCTTATCAGGTTTTTTTCAGTCGTAAGTTTTTTTCCTTAATGTTTTGTTTGTTTTTTCTCTCTTTGGTCACTCCACATTTTTTAGTATTGTAGAGACTGAGTAAAAATCAAATAATGATAATAAAAATGAAAGCTTGTGTCTAATATATTTCTGTATGTTTACTGCTTATTAGACTCTGCAAGTTGTGAGTTTTCTTTTTCTTTTCTTCTTTCCCCCCTCCTTTTATGTTATTTCTCTTTTGTTTTTAGTTTTCTTTAAATTTTATGTGTTTACTCTGTAACTGGTATTCTTCGATTTCTATATTGATTTTTGTTGCATTTTTATGTGTTTTTCTTCGTGATGCTCCACGTATTATAGCTCTGTATAGTTTGGGTTAGAAATAAAATAATAATAATAATAATAATATATTATGTTGAAATTAACCATAAACGCAACAAAGAACTTTTGGGTTTTTAACTGAAGTAATACACAGGAGGACACATGGCTTATTACTATGGCAACACCAGTGCGCTGCCTGTAATAAGCAAGAACTGTGTATATTATTCAGCTGCAGTTGCGTAGCCAGAGGAATAGGTTTTTAAAAATTTTCATTGTAAAAAGAATAAGATTGAATTAAATAGTATAGCAAGCAAGCATGTATATTACGTTATAGCATATATAGCATTGCATAATACAGTATAGCATATTTGACACGAAAAAAACCGCGGGGCCATGGCCACAAAAAAACATGCAAGTACAATTTACAACACACAATACAATTAAAACATTTCAATTCAAAAGGATTCATTCAACGTTTGATCAAAACTATCAAAGCATAGAAAATCCTTCAAAAGAAGTAATACAAACGAACAAAGACATCACATAGCACTCTCACGATGGGCTATATTTACACGAATATACTGTGCCAGATTCTTATAGCTAATAAAACACCCATATCCCAACGATTTTTTCACCAAGGCTCATCCCCCTCCTAACTCCAAATTTTTTTTTTTCTCTCAAGACCCTTTATATTAGCCCAACTTAAGACAATTTTTGAGAACCACATGAAAACTGGCTGCAGAATTGATATTCAAATTCTGTCAATATACGTAGCTTCAAACTCTAGCCAGTGAACGTTTTAAAAATATAAAAATTTATTTTTAATTTCATAACGGTAAAAATATCTTGGAACAAAAACTTTTTCTGAATAAAGAACATTATTCAGATTATTTAAAACCACCAGACATTTATACTAGATTCCAAAATATTTCGACTTTATAGAATCTAAATTTAAAATGTTTTGTTTCTGAATTTCAATATGACATTTTTGGCAAAATTTACTTGAATGGTAGTGGTCATTTCCTGTATCTTTCTATTATGTGTCTAGTATCTTTCCTGGGAGGGGAAGTGTAAGTTTCGTCTAGGAAAGGTGATAAGGAGTTTAAAAAAAACTATCTTTATTCAAATACAAAATGTTTTTTTTTTCATTTTTTAGGTGGTCTTCTTCATGAAAGAGGAATTTTTCACAAAGTGATTAGGGAGCGAAATCTACCTTTCCTTTCTTGTGCAGCTTGGGCTAGAATCCTGTCAATTTAGTGTGTAGCTTTCTAAAAGTACAACAACGTATGAGCACAAGAACTATTTTTAGCCTGTATGATAGTTAATAGTAGATAAACCCTGAATACAGACAAATTATTATGCTTATTTTCCTGGTTATGTTTCTATCAAAACCTTGGAAGGAAGCTTGTAATCTTTTTTAGATGTTTATGACATTTTTGTTACCGCAAATTTGTGTGGCAGGGAGGGGGAGACTGTTCCGGTGTTTTAATTCAGTGGTTCAATTGATATTTCAATTGGTTTATCAATATTCAACTTGTTTAAACCCTCCGCGGTTGAACAGCCTTAGTTATGATAATGATGACCCCCATTCCCCTCATTAATTTACCCCAAGTATATGAATACCGTTTTTGGTAGATTTGCATCATTTTTACGTAGTTGCGTAGCTTTGTCTATTTTTCATTGCCGTCTTCTCCCTTTTTCTTCCGATATTGTTTTTCATAGGACAAAGTCCCTCAGATGTTTTTCCCATCTAGAAATCCCACTTCAATTACTTTATGATTTTGATTTTTTTTGTTATATAAGACGTATACGGAAGCGGATGGAAGTAAACATTTACTACGTAGTATATTTTTATGAACCAAAGTGTTTACGTATATAGCAAGGATTCTAACAACGTACACAAGATATTACACCATGGAAAATTCTAGATGATAAATAATTTCTGAGACCACACTGGCTAATCATGATAAACAAAAAATTGCGAAGAAAGGAAACGAGGACAATTAACAGCCAGTGAAAAAATTGAAAAATTATGCAAATATTTCGGTCAAGACCTCCGCTTGACCGTCCTCAGTGCAGAATAAAACTGATAAAATGTAAAAACCAAACCTTAAAATAAAAACACCAAACTAAAATTGGACGACCCCTTTTCCTAGTAACGGTGAAATTGAAAGGGTAACTGAATAAAAAAACACAAGTCTAAATGGTAATTTCAGAATTTCATTTTGCGTAAAGCACTTTTAAAGGCTGATCGCTTTCCAGTTTGATTGCTATCGGAGACTCTATTCGATTGCACAATATAACTTTGTGGATGTTATGTAAAAACGATCAGAATTAATAATTTTGTCATAAAGTGGGACTTAGAAAATTTCTCCAGTGTCTCTATTGAGAGCTACCTTTTGGTGAATGTGCTTTTTTATTTCAACTGCCTCCCTGAAAACTTGCGTGAGACCTTTAACCACGGGGGCAACGATAGAGGCCTCGTCAAACAAAATGAAATGGTGTGGATTCTCGTACACATGTTGCGCCAAGGCGGATCAAAAACCTCAGGCCTTTGGCGTAACCTCATTGCCTTGTCGATTGAGGACTTGTGCTCAGATAACCTCTCTCCCCCAATTGCTGTTGGTTCTACCAACATAAAAACAGCCACAAGAACAAGGAATTCTATAAACACCACTACCCAGAATGGGGCTGGTTTTATCTTTTGCCGTTGTTAAAAAAGTTCTGTGTAATATTTGAATTTTTAAAGGCGACGCTAAGTTTATGTTTTTTAAGGATTCTTTTCAATTTGTCACTCAATTTTGGAATGTAGGGAGAACAGTGAAAAGTTTCTTATCATCCACCAATGGGACGGTATCTGTTGGGGCTTGTGGACCTGATGCACTCCCCTCTGCCTTTTTTTCGTCTTCTGTCTCTATAATGGTTCTCAAGTAATTTAATAGGGTAGCCATTGCAAAATAAAATGTCCTTAATATAGTTCAATCTCTGAGTCTATGTGAGGCTCTGAGCATATTCTTATTACTCGGTCAACCATCAGCTCTATTATTGCTAAAATATCTATTTCTTTGTTTTGCAGTGAAAAAAAAAAAAAAAATAATAATTTTCCAAGATCGTGAAACCACTCAAAATTTTCAAGTAGTTTACATCTTCATAATTTTTAATGTGTCATGCAATTAAATCCTCTTTGGAATTCACTGAATAGGTAGGAGATACTAAGTAGTAGTTCCGAAATGAACTTTGATACTGATTACTTCCAACTTTCATTTACAAGAAAATGTCATTTTCCTGCGTCACTAGACGCTGTAAAAACTTCTGAAGGGTATTTAAAGTTTGCGAAATTTCCAGGGATTATTTCTAAAGATTGTTTCTGGTAGTCATATTTTAGCTGTATTTCAAAGGAAAGCAACTGACCTATACGAACCTGAACAACACCCAAAAAGCAAACTTTTATTCAAATTCCTCTTATTGAGGTTTAAACAAATTTGGAATAAAAACTTTAAATTTAGCCATTCAGGGGTCATTTCAACTAGGTTTACAAAATAAACATTGGGGTGCTTCAAAGACAAATGATAGCAAGTTTGATCTTAATACACCTTCCAATCTGGGAATATAATTGTCAAGATTTGTTTTAGTGTTTTTATGCGCTCGAGCATGAAGCGCAAAGATACCACCAGGAATTTTTGGCTAGAGAGGGGGATTTTCCAGTGAACAGATTTGGTGGTAACAAAATTACATATTTTGATTGTGCTAGTATGCAGTAATATCTTCATTAAAAATGAAATTGCATGGTTTAAAAGCTTATTAAAATGACTTAAGGACTTATTTAAAAATGACGGTACAGCGAAAGGCATTGAGAAATTATGGCTATAGAGGAGGGCTGGCGCAATTTCCAGAGCGGAAATTTCATCACCGGAGTAGATGTGATTGTATCAAAGCTGAAGCACTTTAAATTTCCTAATCGGTAGCAATATCAAGCAGTTTCGTGGTAAGCAAGGAGCGACTCGGGCTAATAGTAAACCAAACTCTAAAAAAAAAGTAAATTTGATAACCATTAATATATTAACCAGAAAATCGGCCGTTTATGCTGAAAAGATAAAAACAACTTTACTACTTTCCCCTCAATATTCCCTCAAATATTCAGATTCATACCCTTAAACTTAATAGTACTAGTTTAATATAGTAATAGTAGTAGTAGACAGTAGCAGTAGAAAGTAGCAGTAGTAGATAGTAGTGTTGTATAGTAGCATTCGGTAACAGTGTTAGCAGTAGTTTTTAGTAGTTGCGGCAGGAGTAAGCATGTATTGCCTTTTGGTTAGTTGAATATCTCCCTCGTCATTTCCTGGAAGTTTCAGCTTGATACGGTAAGGCTTTCCTAAGATATTGCTGATACGCACTTTTGACAATCTGTAAGCACACATTTTGTTTTGATTTAGTTCAACACTTCCCACAACATTACCTAAAAACTTTGATGGAAACTATGCAATGAAAACCTACACATTGAAGATTTAGTAGCAAGTAGAGGGGAGGGGAGGAAATGTTTTTTGTCGAAATATCTGCTTTAATTTCTTGTTCGCAGCTGAGACTTAAACTTGTCCTTGTTCTGTCTTTTTCATTCTTTAGGTTTTCCCTCCTCGTTTTTCTATGAATATTTAACATTCTTGCCTTTTTAGAACAACCACAGTAAAGATTGAATATCGAATTTCACTAATTGATGTTGACTGTTAGGCTGTTTTACTATATAACGATGTTGATTCTATTCAAATATTAGCCAAATTGACATTATTGATTCTAGAATTAGCTAAAACAATCCTTGCATATCCAACATTTCAAAAGGTATACGGAATAGATCTGGAGTAAAAGTCCTAAAAACATAAAATCTTTAATTCAGCATTGACATGGTTAATAGCTTTTTCAATGAAAAACAAGTTTTTTTCAACTGAAAGTAAGGAGAGAAACATTAAAACTTAAAACGAACAGATATTATTATCTATATGAGTGGGGTTGCCCCCCCTTCAACACCTCGATCTTCACGCTAAAGGTTTTCGGCATTAAAAAAAAATTATGTATTACTCTAATTAAACGTATTGCTCTAATTAAATATGTATTGCTCTAATTGCTCTAATTAAATTTGTCTTCCAGAAGTGGTCTTTAAAGAATCGGGACACAATTTAAAGAGCGAGGTGTTGAGGAGGGGGTAAATCCCCCTCACATACGTTATAATTTTCTCCTTACTTACCGTCAGTTATCATGAAACTATTTGATCAACATCAAAATCCAAACAGAGATCACTGAAATGTTGATCTTTTTTCTGCGTTACCAAGAGTATTGCATTCATAATTCTTTACAGTCTCATGAAATGTAATTAAACAAATAGAAAAGATTTTTCAACTAAAGTAAGGAACAAGTTTAAAACTCAAAACAGATTGAAGTTACTTTGTATATAAGGGGGGACTACCCCTTTTCAACACCTTGCTCATTAAACGAAAGTTTTTTAGTGCTTCGAAAAATCTTTTTTTTTTTTCAATTGCAAATTTCTTTAAAAATTTGGACAAAAGCAAACTTCACAATAAAGAGCAAGGAGTTAAGGATGAGACAGACTTTTGATCTTTTGCATAACTGAAGCCATCACAAGCTCTGCAATAGGATTTCTTATCGATAAATACATTGTATTCATTTGTTTAAATACATTGAAGTACTTCATTTAAATAGAAAAAGAAAAAATACTACAACTTGAAATTGCTGAAAACTAAGTTCCTAGCAGTATTTGTCACCCCAAAGAAATTTACTGGCGGGGCTGATGGTGGCCTACCTTGCTTTTTCCCCTCTCTGTGCTGGTAGATATGGAATTTAATATTTAGCTGTATATAGAAACATTTTAATTAATTCCGACTCCTCTCTACCTGTTTTTAACATTTAATCTGAAGCCTCATAAACAGTAAGCAGTGTGCCCATTAATATGTACTTTTTTAGGAATCTACCCTATCCCCACCTAAAGAATGACTCATTCCCCCCCCCCCTCATTGTAGCTGATACGCAATTACAGATCACCAAATGTAGCCTAATTTCATTACAAATAAGAATCATTTGGTTGAATCTAGTACTGCCACCGTTTGGCATTACTTCTTTTGCAACTGGGAAGTATAAATATAGTTATTGGTACTTTAAAATCATTAACTTCTCACAATTTTAAATTGATTGCAAATTTGTCCTCTTTGGGGTAAAGTGGTAGTTTGGTGCCATAAAATGGCAGAAAACTAGACTTTCCTCTGGCCCAACGTGTATGGTCATTTAAAAAAGAGCTTTCAACTTACGGTTGAATGAGCTCCCTCCCAATTATCTTGGACACTCGCTTTGATACAATCACCCCTGTGAAAAAACAAAACAAATATACATGCATCGACGATGTTTCTTCTGAAAAAAAATGCGAAACTCCACATTTTGAAGATTGGAGCTTGAAACCTCTATCGTAGAGTTCTCTGAAATGATATTTTTGTATTAAGGGATTTTCAATAAGATCGCTCACATTTCTGGGGGTGTTCCCCTTTTTTAAAAACTAGGCAAATTTTCTCAAATTTTTAGTTGTGGATGGGTAACAATAAACTGAAATAATTTTATATATTTAGAATCAGCATAAAAAGCCAATACTGTCGGTCTAGCAATTGTCAAGAAGAATTCCATTTTTTAGTTTTGGTGGATATTGGCCCAAGTCACTTTTTACTTCCAGTTTTTTTTTACACAAACTATTTGATAAGATTCTCCTGTGACAAAAATTGTTTAGATCTGTTCAATTTCATTTAGTTAAATAGGCTAATAAAAAGAAAGAGGATCAATTTGACAGCTGGATAGTAAGTTTAAATCTAGTTTTTTCTTTCGCTGTTCTGTAAGTTTTTAAATGTCTGAAATACAAAAAGGATTTAATTTTGAGGTGGAGAATTGTATTGTTATGAATGAGGTACATTTTACATGGCCGGTATAAAATCAAGACGTGGTATATATGCAGGCAGGATGGTTTTTTTGAGTATCTCTAGTCTTTCTGTAAACTATTCTAAGGAGTAGAAAATTGCATAAAGACAAGTCCATACATCCGTTATAATCTATGGAAGCAATAAATCTTTTTCTGTAATTTTTGTTTGAATCAGATTTTCTTTTAGGATTATATGCACAATAATTGCATATATTATTGATATAGATAAAGCGATCCCTTTGCCAGGAAGTTTTTGTTTAAAATTTACTGTATTTGTTTCATTTTGTATGCAATTTAACTGCTCTTTTTTATTTGAGGGTTTTTCACTAAAAGTACTTAAAAATAAAATTATTCCTACAAAAATAAATATCCTGAAATATATTCCCTGTCCCCCAACCACCACTGGTATTTTGGCGTCTGCTGCCCCCCTGGAAAGATTTTCTGCCGGTGCCCTTGCTAAAT
Source organism: Artemia sinica (assembly GCA_027921565.1). NCBI lineage: Eukaryota > Metazoa > Arthropoda > Branchiopoda > Anostraca > Artemiidae > Artemia > Artemia sinica. The sequence goes on along the minus strand of CM051269.1, from coordinate 40,925,326 downwards.
AAATGTATTCTTTCCTGTCAACGTTTTATCAAACGTCCTTACGTTTTTCTTTAATTGATCCTTCTTCTTTTTTATATTTCCAGTTTTTTCTCAATTTGACTAAAGACTAATACTGAAAGGGAAACTAAATTCTACATATCTGTCCGCTTTTTTCCTTTTTTTTGCGATTTTGTCTTTTAAAATCAGGTGAGAGCTCGAAACCCTGCTATTCAAGTTTTGCAGAGTCAAGTTGGACCGCCTTCTAAACCCGTTTGTATTCATCAAAAGATAACCGCCCCATTTTTTGCACAGTAAAATCTCTTCTGCATAGCTAATTTTCGGTTTTCATATCGTCCAGCCTTAAGTAGGTTTTTGTCTATTCATATTATTTGTTCTAAGTTTTTTTCATACGCCAGTTACAGCTAGTCCTGGTTTTGGGACCAATTTATGTTTTGCGTGACATGAACTTTAATCGAAGGGAGGAGACGAACTGCAATCTCTATATATATTATACACACACACACCATAAATACATATATATATATATATATATATATATATATATATATATATATATATATATATATATATATATATATATATATATATATATATATATATATATAATATATATATATATATATAACTAATATATATATATATATAATATATATATATATATATATATATATTATATATTATATATATATATCATAAAGCCGGATCCTAGTCAATAAAATTTTCAAGTTATATCAGTATATAGAAAATCGGCACATGTTCATGCATTAGTGTATGCGACATGTGACATGTGACATCATGAATATTATGATAATTATATCACGTTTTGCAAAGATGGTCCTTGAAAACCTCAAACTAAAGCCAGATCCTAGTCAATAAAAATTTCAAGTTATATCAGTATATAAGAAAATCGGCATATGTTAATGCATTATGTGTATGTGACATTTGACATGTGACCTTCCATGAATTTTATGATAATTATATGACGTTTTGCAAGGAAGACCTTGGAAATCAAACAGTTCGTGGTAACGAACTGTAAGTAAGGAGCGACCCGGCTCAATGGTAACCGAAACTCTAGAAAATGGTATTTTGATACAAATAGATACATCAAAAGAATCAGATTTTAATGCTGATTTCAAACATATAAGTTTCATCAAGTTTAATTATACTCATCAAAAGTTAGGCGCCTGAGAAAATTTGGCTGATTTCAAAAAAAGGGAGAAAAGATCCCCTGAAAGTTATAAAACCTTAATGAAAATCACACCATCATATTTCGCGTATCAAAGAACCCTACTGTAGAGGTTTCAAGCTCCTATCCCAAAAATGTGGAATTTTGCATTTTTGCCAGAAGAAAGATCACGGGTGCGTGTTTATTTGTTGTTGATTTTTCCCCAGGGGTGATCGTATCGACCAGGTGGCCCTAGAATATCATGGGAGGGCTCATTGGAATGGAAATTCAAAGTTCTAGTGCCCTTTTTAAGTGACCAAAAAATGAGGGCAACTAGGCCCCCTCCCACGTTTCATTTTTTTTCCAAAGTCACCTGATCAAAATTTTGAGATAGCAATTTTGTTCAGCCATGTTCGAAAATATTGTAAGTATGTCTTTTAGGATGACTTAATCCCCCGAAAAGATCCCGGGGGGAGGGCTGAAAGTTATGAACTTTACCCAATGTTAACATATAGTATTGGTTATTGGGAAGTATACAGACGTTTTCAGGGGAGATTTTTCCTGGTAGTGGGGGGTGGGTGGGTTCGAGGGGTTATGTGGGAGGATCTTTCCATTAAGGAAGCTTTCATGGGGGAAGGGACATTGCTATGAAGGGGATGCCCGGACTTCCCAGCATTATTTAAAAAAAGATCAGAAATTAAATATAAAAAAACAAGTTTTTTCAACTGCAAACAGCAGCAACATCAAAAACTTTAAACGAACAGAAAATATTACATATATGATTGGGTTCATCCCCTAGTCAGTACCTCGCTCTTTAAGCCAAAGATTTTTTTGTACTTTCATAAGAGCTATTTATTCTAATAACGGCCTTTGTGATTAAGCGGTCATTTTCAAAGAATTGGAACAAAATTCGAAACTTCGCTTAAAAAGCAAGGTATTGACTAGGGGGCGAGCCCCATAATATACGTATTAAAAATCTATGAATATAGAAGTGTTCGTTACTAAGTAAGTAATTCGTAAGTTAGTATATGTATTACTAATAAAAAACATTCGTAAATAAAATTAAACAAGTTTCGAGAAAGCCATTTAAACTAAATAAAAGTAAATTAATATGAAAATTTGTGTTTTAATTATTCATGTACGGTGAGCCAAGATCAAAACCTGCATTTATTGAAAATGTTCAAAAAATTAAATAAAAAACACAAGTTTTTTTAACTGAAAGTAAGGAGCGACATTACAACTTAAAATGAACAGAAATTATTCTGTATTGAAAGGGGAAGGGCTGTCCCCTCCTCAACGCCTCGCTCTTTACGCTAAAGTTTTTGACTTTCTCACAACTCTGTTTTTTTTTTTAAACAATGAAAAACTTTCGCGTAAAGAGCGAGGCGTTGAGGAGGGGACAGGCCCTTTCATATACAGAATAATTTCTGTTCGTTTTAAGTTTTAATGTCGCTCCTTACTTTCAGTTTAAAAAAACTTGTTTTTTTTATTTAATTTCAAACTAAAGCCAGATCCTAGTTTATAAAATTTTCAAGTTATATCAGTATATAAAAAAAAATCGGCACATGTTTATGCATTATGTGTATGCGACATGTGACATCATGAATTTTATGATAATTATATGACGTTTTGCAAGGGGAAGTCCTTGAAAACTTCAAAACTAAAGCCAGATCCTAGTCAATAAAATTTTTAAGTTATATCAGTATATAAAAATCGGCACATGTTCATGCATTTCTGTGTATGTGACATGTGACATGTGACACATGAATTTTTATGATAATTATATGAACGTTTTGCAAGGGAAGACCTTGAAAACCTCAAAACTAAAGCCAGATCCTAGTCAATAAAATTTTCAAGTTATATATCAGTATATAAAAAAATTCGGCACATGTTCATGCATTATGTGTATGTGACAATGTGACATGTGACACCATGAATTTTATGATAATTACATGACGTTTTTGTAAGAGAAGACCTTGAAAACCTCAAAACTAAAGCCAGATCCTAGTCAATAAAAATTTTCAAGTTATATCAGTATATAAAAAATAGGCACATGTTCATGCATTATGTGCATGCGACATGTGACATGATGAATTTTATGATAATTATATGACGTTTTTGCAAGGGAAGTCCTTGAAAAACCTCAAACTAAAGTCAGATCCTACTCAATAAAATTTTCAAGTTATATCAGTATATAAAAAAATCGGCACATGTTTATGCATTATATGTATGCGACATGTGACACCATGAATTTTATGATAATTATATGACGTTTTGCAAGGGAAGACCTTGAAAACCTCAAACTAAAGCCAGATCCTAGTCAATAAATTTTCAAGTTATATCAGTATATAAAAAATCGGCACATGTCCATGCATTATGTGCATGCGACATGTGACATGATGAATTTTATGATAATTATATGACTTTTTGCAAGGGAAGTCCTTGAAAAACCTCAAACTAAAGTCAGCTCCTACTCAATAAAATTTTCAAGTTATATCAGTATAAAAAAATTGGCACATGTTCATGCATTATGTGTATGTGACATTGTGACACCATGAATTTTATGATAATTATATGACGTTTTGCAAGGGAAGACCTTGAAAACCTCAAACTAAGCCAGATCCTAGTCAATAAAATTTTCAAGTTATATCAGTATATAAAAAATCGGCATATGTTCATGCATTATGTGTATGTGACATGTGACATGTGACTTTATGAATTTGATGATAATTATATGACGTTTTGCAAGGGAAGTCCTTGAAAACCTCAAACTAAAGCCAGATCCTAGTCAATAAAATTTTCAGTCAAGTTATATCAGTATATACAAAATCGGCACATGTTTATGCATTATGTGCATGCGACATGTGACATGATGAATTTTTATGATAATTATATGATGTTTTGCAAGGGAAGTCCTTGAAAACCTCCAAACTAAAGCCAGATCCTAGTCAATAAATTTTCAAGTTATATCAGTATATAAAAAATCGGCACATGTTTTTATGCATTATGTGTATGCGACATGTGACACCATGAATTTTATGATAATTATATGACGTTTTGCAAGGGAAGACCTTGAAAACCTCAAACTAAAGCCAGATCCTAGTCAATAAAATTTTCAAGTTATATCAGTATATAAAAAATCGGCACATGTTTCATGCATTATGTGTATGTGACATGTGACATGTGACACCATGAATTTTATGATAATTATATGACGTTTTGCAAGGGAAGTCCTTGAAAACCTCAAACTAAAGTCAGCTCCTACTCAATAAAATTTTTCAAGTTATATAAGTATAAAAAAATCGGCACATGTTCAGTGCATTATGTGTATGTGACATGTGACACCATGAATTTTATGATAATTATATGACGTTTTGCAAGGGAAAACCTTGAAAACCATTAAAACTAAAGCCAGATCCTAGTCAATAAAATTTTCAAGTTTTATCAGTATATAAAAAATCGGCACATGTTTCATGCATTATGTGCATGCGACATGTGACATGATAGAATTTTATGATAATTATATGACGTTTTGCAAGGGAAGACCTTGAAAACCATTAAAACTAAAGCCAGATCCTAGTCAATAAAATTTCAAGTTATATCAGTATATAAAAAAAAATCGGCACATGTTCATGCATTATGTGTATCTGACATGTGATATGTGACACCATGAATTTTATAATAATTATATGAATTTTTGCAAGGGAAGACCTTGAAAACCTCAAACTAAAGCCAGATCCTAGTCAATAAAATTTTCAAGTTATATCAGTATATAAAAATCGGCACATGTTCATGCATTATGTGCATGCGACATGTGACATGTGAATTTTATGATAATTATATGACGTTTTGCAAGGGAAGTCCTTGAAAACCTCAAACTAAAGCCAGATCCTAGTCAATAAAATTTTCAAGTTATATCAGTATATAAAAATCGGCACATGTTTATGCATTATGTGTATGCGACATGTGACCACCATGAATTTTATGATAATTATATGACGTTTTGCAAGGGAAGACCTTGAAAACCTCAAACTAAAGCCAAATCCTAGTCAATAGAATTTTCAAGTTATATCAGTATATAAAAAATCGGCACATGTTCATGCATTATGTGTATGTTGACATGTGACATGTGACACCCATGAATTTTATGATATATTATATGACGTTTTGCAAGGGAAGTCTTGAAAACCTCAAACTAAAGTCAGCTCCTACTCAATAAAATTTTCAAGTTATATAAGTATAAAAAAAATCGGCACATGTTCATGCATTATGTGTATGTGACATGTGACACCATGAATTTTATGATAATTATATGACGTTTTGCAAGGGAAGACCTTGAAAACCATTAAAACTAAAGCCAGATCCTAGTCAATAAAATTTTCAAGTTTTATCAGTATATAAAAAATCGGCACATGTTCATACATTATGTGCATGCGACATGTGACATGATGAATTTTTATGATAATTATATGACGTTTTGCAAGGGAAAGTCCTTGAAAACCTCAAACTAAAGTCAGATCTTACTTAATAAAATTTCAAGTTATATCAGTATATAAAAATCGGCACATGTTTATGCATTATGTGTATGCGACATGTGACAACCATGAATTTTATGATAATTATATGACGTTTTGCAAGGGAAGACCTTGAAAACCTCAAACTAAAGCCAGATCCTTGTCAATAAAATTTTCAAGTTATATCAGTATATAAAAAATCGGCATGTGTTCATGCATTATGTGTATGTGACATGTGATATGTGACACCATGAATTTTTATAATAATTATATGAATTTTTGCAAGGGAAGACCTTGAAAACCTCAAACTAAAGCAGATCCTAGTCAATAAAATTTTCAAGTTATATCAGTATATAAAAAATCGGCACATGTTCATGCATTATGTGCATGCGACATGTGACATGATGAATTTTATGATAATTATATGACGTTTTGCAAGGAAGTCCTTGAAAACCTCAAACTAAGCCAGATCCTAGTCAATAAAATTTTCAAGTTATATCAGTATATAAAAAAATCGGCACATGTTCATGCATTATTTGTATGTGACATGCCTGATATGTGACACCATGAATTTTATAATAATTATATGAATTTTTGCAAGGGAAGACCTTGAAAACCTCAAACTAAAGCCAGATCCTAGTCAATAAAATTTTCAAGTTATATCAGTATATAAAAAATTGGCATATGTTTATGCATTATGTGTATGCGACATGTGACACCATGAATTTTATGATAATTATATGACGTTTTGCAAGGGAAGACCTTTAAAACCTCAAACTAAAGCCAGATCCTAGTCAATAAAATTTTCAAGTTATATCAGTATATAAAAAATCGGCTTATGTTCATTCATTATGTGTATGTGACATGTGATATGTGACACCATGAATTTTAATAATAATTATATGAATTTTTGCAAGGGAAGACCTTGAAAAAAAAAAAAACCTCAAACTAAAGCCAGATCCTAGTCAATAAAATTTTCAATTTATATCAGTATATAAAAAATCGGCACATGTTCATGCATTATGTGCATGTGACATGTGACATGATGAATTTTATTATAATTATATATGACGTTTTGCAAGGGAAGTCCTTGAAAACCTCAAACTAAAGCCAGATCCTAGTCAATAAAATTTTCAAGTTATATCAGTATATAAAAAATCGGCATATGTTTCATGCATTATGTGTATGTGACATATGACATGTGACTTTATGAATTTGATGATAATTATATGAAGTTTTGCAAGGGAAGTCCATGAAAACCTCAAACTAAAGCCAGATCCTAGTCATATAAATTTTTCAAGTTATATCAGTATATAAAAAATAGGCACATGTTCATGCATTATTGTGCATGCGACATGTGACATGATGAATTTTATGATAATTATATGACGGTTTGCAAGGGAAGTCCTTGAAAACCTCAAACTAAAGTCAGATCCTACTCAATAAAATTTTCAAGTTATATCAGTATATAAAAAATCGGCACATGTTTTATGCATTATGTGTATGCGACATGTGACACCATGAATTTTATGATAATTATATGACGTTTTGCAAGGGACAAGACCTTGAAAACCTCAAACTAAAGCCAGATCCTAGTCAATAAAATTTTCAAAAGTTATATCAGTATATAAAAATCGGCACATGTCCATGCATTATGTGCATGCGACATGTGACATGATGAATTTTTTGATAATTATATGACGTTTTTGCAAGGAAGTCCTTGAAAACCTCAAACTAAAGTCAGCTCCTACTCAATGAAATTTTCAAGTTATATCAGTATAAAAAAAATCGGCACATGTTCATGCATTATGTGTATGTGACATGTGACACACCATGAATTTTATGATAATTATATGACGTTTTGCAGGGAAGACGACCTTGAAAACCTCAAACTAAAGCCAGATCCTAGTCAACAAAATTTTCAAGTTATATCAGTATATAAAAAATCGGCAAATGTTCATGCATTATGTGTATGTGACATGTGATATGTGACACCATGAATTTTTATGATAATTATATGACGTTTTGCAAGGGAAGACCTTGAAAACCTCAAACTAAAGCCAGATCCTAGTCAATAAAATTTTCAAGTTATATCAGTATATAAAAAATCGCCACATGTTCATGCATTATGTGCATGCGACATGTGACATGATGAATTTTATGATAATTATATTACGTTTTTGCAAGGGAAGTCCTTGAAAACCTCAAACTAAAGTCAGATCTTACTCAATAAAAATTTTCAAGTTATATCAGTATACAAAAAATCGGCACATGTTTATGCATTATGTGTATGCGACATGTGACACCATGAATTTTATGTAATTATATGACATTTTGCAAGGGAAGACCTTGAAAACCTCAAACTAAAGCCAGATCCTAGTCAATAAAATTTTCAAGTTATATCAGTATATAAAAAATCAGCACATGTCCATGCATTATGTGCATGCGACATGTGACATGATGAATTTTATGATAATTATGTGACGTTTTGCAAGGGAAGTCCTTGAAAACCTCAAACTAAAGTCAGATCCTACTCAATAAAATTTTCAAGTTATATCAGTATAAAAAAAAAATCGGCACATGTTCATGCATTATGTGTATGTGACATGTGACATGTGACACCATGAATTTTATGATAATTATATGACGGTTTGCAAGGGAAGACCTTGAAAACCTCAAACTAAAGCCAGATCCTAGTCAATAAAATTTTCAAGCTATATCAGTATATAAAAAATCGGCACATGTTCATGCATTATGTGTATGTGACATGTGACATGTGACACCATGAATTTTATAATAATTATATGACGTTTTGCAAGGGAAGACCTTGAAAACCTCAAGCTAAAGCCAGATCCTAATCAATAAAATTTTCAAGTTATATCAGTATATAAAAAATCGGCACATGTTCATGCATTATGTGCATGCGACATGTGACATGATGAATTTTATGATAATTATATGACGTTTTGCAAGGGACGTCCTTGAAAACCTCAAACTAAAGCCAGATCCTAGTCAATAAAATTTTCAAGTTATATCAGTATATAAAAAATCGGCATATGTTCATGCATTATGTGTATGTGACATGTGACATGTGACTTTATGAATTTGATGATAATTATATGATGTTTTGCAAGGGAAGTCCTTGAAAACCTCAAACTAAAGCCAGATCCTAGTCAATAAAATTTTCAAGTTATGTCAATATATAAAAAATTGACCAATAGATATTTTTTAATCATTACTTAATTATAGATAAAAAAAGAGTAACGGCAAAAATCGGGTATGTTCCTCCTTTTGACAAAAGGTCTTTAAGTTATTCCATTCCCTTTGAGAAGGGGGTTTCAAGCTGGTTTATTAGAATTCTTGTAGAACAAAAACAGTTTTTTCTATTATGTTCAATTTCATAGCGCTAGTTCTCATATTGATCCCCAGGGACACCCAACTTCCGCCTATCGATACAAATATCAGAACGCCACGCGTCCCGCACAGTTCCAGCACGCCTATCACAGTTCTCAGCACCCTTGGCACAGTTTTCAGTCAGTTTTGGACAATTCTACAACGCTTGACAAACACTACTTGGTCTACGTGATTTGTGAAAGTACGCACCCCCTCGATTAACCCATTGCTGGAGTACACAGGTGTATGTATTATGTATTCGAGCATACACAAAAATCTCCTAAAATTGGGAGATTGAAACCAAGGGGTTTCGTTACAGTATATTTATTTGAGAAATAAGTTAAAAAAGTGCGGTATTTCAAATACTTTTGGCTACAGTGAAAACCTTATATATAAAACCAAGAAAGAATATGATAAATGTTGAAAAATAATTTGCCAGAAAAAAAATGCATTTTTCTATTGTCAATATATTTACAATGTTTTTTCTTCCAGTTAGCAAAATTAAGTGCTTTTTTTGTACGTCAAAGTTGGCAGAGCTATATGGACTACCTTTTCAGATTTTATAGAACGAAAAAAGTTTTAGCGTTCATCTCATCATCCTTCAGTTACCAAACTAACATTTATAATGAAAAGGATGAATAGTAAACCCGTATACAATCTATCTTCTTTATTTTTCTCTCCATCCCTTCGCTTCGAACAGGTTTTGCGCCGCTGGGAATGATAGCAAAGAAAATCGCCTTGAACTTCCAAAAACTTTTGAAAAAGTTGGAAAAGTCAATTTAACGTAACAAGAAGTATTTAGATTGAAGAGAACGCCAGATCTATGGTAAAAATAAATAGAGGTCTGAGTTTTTAAAAAAAAATTCACCATATTGTATCTTTGTACACGATGACATTCAAATAAGCAAAGAAGAAAGCCAATAGCTTGGACCTTATTGCTTCGAATCCCTTGCCAATTTTTAAATGTTCCAAATCCGCTTGAATTTACGAAAAAGACTAAAATGGAGTCTCTATTTAAGAGTATTTATGAGTAGTAAGTATCCAAAAGGTAATCAAGAAATATTTGGAAAATATAATGCAGCACCTCAGAATTGGTGCATATCTTGCATTGTGGGCAAACAAAATTGTTCAAAGGGCTTCCACATATCTTCTTATCACAAAATTCTCCATAAAACAGAGTTTTGCACAATCAATTCCCAGTCCTATAGTCACACTACAAAACTTCTACCAACGCAGCACCCTCCCAAAAAGACTCTCAGCCAGTCAAAATTTAATGTTTTTTGATGCTACTGAGGATAAGTCTGGGGCTAAGACTGAAAGACGGTATCCCTACATCAAAATACTATAGCTATATTTTTAATAAGTACTGTTTTGATTTCCACTACAATTGGTAGTTGTATAACCCCGAAATTATATTTTGATTTTGAAATGGCTAAAACTATAACTTAGCAAATTAAAGAATTCTGTGGAGGGTAGTTTTCAGTGGAAACTCTCTGATAGGAGTACTGAAGTAACTATTTATAAAGCATACAAACTAATTTATTTTAAAGCAATTTGGTGCAGAGTGGAGTTTATTTCAAGGTTTACTCCAGGGATACTATGAAAATATTTCAGTGGAATCTAAGTCATTCATCAAATGTAATTAAGTTTAACGCTCCCATTGAAACGTTGGATTTCGTGGCAAGCCTACAGCAGTGGAAGGACAGGGTACCGTACCTGTTTCTTTGTATTCACTAGCCTTAGATGTATCTATTCAAAAAGTAAAATTTATATTATTACTTTGATTTTTTCTTACAGAACAATCTAAACTTGCTTTAAAATTGCAAAGATTTTCCTATTTTCGCATATTTTCAACATTTTTTTCCCTAATTAAAATTCAAAATCAACTATAAAAATACAATTAAGTACACTGCATACACATGAACACCAAAATTTGCATCTATTTATGTGCCACACGGTGCTTCATTGCTATTATTATTTGACAGTTTTTTTACCACAGTTTATAGAATTAGCAGTATGATCATTCTCTATCTCTCCCATTATAAAAACCCGGACAGGGGTGCGAGTGCTCCGGAGAACGTTTTTTGCAGATAGAAACATAGGCGTTATCAGATCTTTTCGCGGGTAGACAAGTCAGATTTCTCTTGGACACGAAACAAGTGGAAACCCGCTATTACGAATAATGCACTTGGTAACCATTTCTCAGTGATTGACGATAACAGACTAATCCGCTAAGGCAGAAACAAGTGGGAGGAGCTTTTTGTTCGCACCGAGACCGAAGACCAGAAATTATCTGCGATAAGCTTACTGTCTATAAACTGTGGTTTTTACTCTCTTTTTATTAATTCCAACCGCCAAGTAAATCTATACCCGTCTATCTCTTCCAATCCGCCATTTACTTTGTTTTAGGTCTAGTAGTGAGATATCGAATTTTGTCGAAAAAACAGAGGCTTAAATGGGTGTTGAGCACAAAAAGCTTCTACCCTTACCCAGAAAATACATTGAGAGAGAAACGATGAAAATTCCGTTGCCAAGGAAAACTGGTTTTTCTCCTTAAAATTTAATGATCAGGGTTTGCATCTTCTTAAATCACGGTTGACGGGTTGTTTGTGGAGTATTTCTGAAAATCTATCTGATTTAGATTCTTTGTTTAATTCTTTTTATGATTTTTGAAAGAAGTTACCTTGGATACATGTGTTGCGCCCCAGTCGAATCCGGCATCGAAAAGAACGACCCCTTTGAATCCTTGGATGACTCCGGGACTCCTTAGAAGTTGGAGGAAGAAAATGATATTTGGAAGGTTTACAGGTCCTCTAAGCCATCTTCTCGTGATTCTCGACATCAACTTTTCAAAGCTTATAGAAGAGTTTACTATTCGCTTTGCCGAAAGGCCAATCGTTATTTATTACAGAAAATTCTCTGCGTGTGGTAAAGACATTAGGAAGACATGGCAAGTAATCAATTCTGTTATCAGGCCATCTTATCTGCCTCCTTCTGCCCCTTCAAGTATTATGATGGAAGGCGAAAATGTAGACGGTGAGCTAAAAGTTCAAGATGCGTTCACTTCCTATTTTGCTAATATCGGCAAAACTACAGCCTCTTCTGTAAGTCCCTCTTCTTCTGTACCTGACTTTAGGTCTTACCTTGGATCGCCTTGTACAAAATCAATGGCATTGAAACCTGCCTCTGAAGCTGAAATAGCCAGAATTGTCACGGTTTGAGGGTTTTCTTCATCTTCTGGCCCAGACCGTATTCCGACTAAGGTTGTAAAGTTCATTCTTCCTGTCATCATTTCTGCCCTCATTAGACTTATCAATCTTTCCTTTGAAAATGGTGTTTTCCCAAGTGCTCTAAAGCGTGGTCACGTCATTATCCTTTTTGAAGGTGGATCAAGGAATGATCCTGCAAATTATCGTCCCATATCCCTTTTATCAGTGTTTAGTAAAATATTGGGAAAGCTTTCTCGACTTCTTAATTTTCTTAATTCTAAACACTGTTTTTCATGATTTTCAGTTTGGTTTTAGGGTGAAAGACTCAACTGAGCATGCATGTGCAACTCTCAAGAGTTAGTCCTTACAGGATGCACTTATTGCTTTTGCTGATGTCTGTTCTCTTGGCACAGCTGGTAGAAGTGAGTCTGATCTTCGGTCAAATATAAATGCCCTTTTAGAAAGAGTCATCCAATGGTTTGATGTAAATTATCTTGGCTTAAATGTCGGGAAGTCCTTTTTTCTTATTTTCTCCAGAGTTTCAAAGGCTTGCCCTGACTTAAATGAAATACACGTATCAAGAGGTTTTCTAAGTAGACCTAGGGATCGTTATGTTCGATTCCTAGGTATCTTGCTTGACGAAAATCTTTCCTTCAAGCATCATATTGACCTGATTAAAATGAAAGTCTCCAGGAGTCTTGGAATCCTTAGAAAGCTTAAAACACATATTTCCAGGGTCAATTCTTAGAATCTTATTCTACAGCCTAGTTCAGTCTTATGTTTCATATTGTTCTGTTATTTGGATGTCAGCTTTTCCCTCGTCTCTGATGCCACTTTCAAAACTTTATGATAAAGCAAGGACTCTTTTTAAGAAACTAACCGATCTTCGCTTAAACCCTTGCTTGATTTGAAATCTCTCTATTTTCTTTCTTGTTCTTCTTTTATCTTTTTACAGTTGCACGGCCATCTTCCTGCTGCTCTATGTAATAATATATCTTTTGTTTCTGATCATTCGACTTATCATCTCCGCACATCCAGCAATTTACAGATTCTTCATACTCCATCAGTGAGGTCTGATTTCAACCCTCTGACAACTTGCAACAGGATTTGGAACACGCTCCCTGTGTCTGCACGAAGCTGCCACTCGTTTGGTATGTTCAAGAATTATGTTAGGGATTTTTTAGCTAGTAATTATTTATTTATTTTTTTTTTTTTTAATGTTGATCATTGTATCTTAAGGCTTTTTTATCTTATGATTTCTCTTGTGTTGAGTCTCTTAAATGTGTGAATGTATGATGTTGGTATTTTTTTTTGATTTTTAAGTATTTGTTTAATTTTTGTTTCTCCCCTGTTTTTTTTTTCCTGGTCATAGAGCCTTACGGGGGAGTTTTATATTGAAGTTTATTTTATTGAGTTTATTGATTGAATAAAATTGATTGATTGATGGATTGAAAAAAATGATTCCGGCAAACACAGCACTTCAAAAATCTTTGAAATTTGGGGGGAAACTAACGTTCGACACATATAAGGGTATGAACCCCCCCCCCTCTCCCATAAAAAAGTTAAGAATGTGATGGTTCATATCATAATTTCTTCTATATTTCTTTTCTAAATTCTGCCTTTTAATGTTTATTTTTTAATTCCACCCTTTTAATAAATCCTTGCATAGGGCCATATTAGCAATGTAACGGCAAAATGACTCTCCAATTTAAGGGGAGTTGAGGGTAATTAGCAATAAGGTTCGTTTTGGAATTGTGTATTTAGTCTTTCTTATTTATTTAGCCAAGTTCCAGTTGGGAAATAACATGCCTAAGACATTAAGGGATTTCAATTTTGAGTGCTCCAAAGTTTTGAGGAGTTTGCAAATTAGGGAGATGAGATTCAAAACTTAAAACTAAGAGAAGAGAAACGGGCTTATTAGTATTTTGCATACAGAAAGAATTCGAGAGATAATTCTTATGCACATGGCATAAAATTGGAAAAAAAGTATTGTTTCTGAGTAAAAAAATTGCAAATCATTATGAATTTATACCTTCAAGATTTGAGGCTGAATAAATATTCAGGCAATTTTTTTAGGAAAACGTTCGACCATTTATTTGATTGAAAAGCTTCAACTATGCAAGCTTAAGTTCGTGTTTAAGCTGATGACATATGTTAGGGATGTACTTATGGGGGAGAGTGGCCTCAGTGCCTTCTTGGATTTATGAGCATTTCATATTAAAATAATTTTTTTTAACTAAAGTCCCTCCAAAATAAATCTGCATACGTGCCTGACATCTCTGCCATTTTAAATCATAAATAACATTGGAAATAACAGTAGAAACTCCCTCCGAAATAAATTACGACAATCGTCCAATAAACCTAAAAGCAAAACTGAAAGTCATCAGAGAAAAATCAAGGGGAAATACTTTTTATTTGTGATGCTACTGAATATTTAAGTTTAATCATGATTGAACTGTTACAGCCACCATGACTCTTAACCGTACAAAACCCAATCACAAAACTCTTTATATACATATATCCTAAAACAAACAACTCCTCTGTACTCGCATCTTCACTCACTCAGTGTAACGCTACACAACTCTTATCCAACGCATCTTCACATCCAAGAACGTTATAATTAATTACGTCACCATCATAAAACATGCTTTTTGTGTTACAAAAACGCCAAGAAAAGGAAAAACTAAACTGCTTATATGTGTGCATGTTACAAAAACGCAAAAAAGTGCTAGAATTTATTCCCGTAAGCATAAAACAGGCATAAGGTTACAAAAAAACGAACGAAGCACCAAAAGCTAAGATCCACATTTTATTTGTTTGTTTTTATTATTTTATTATTTTTAATTAGGGTACTCGGCTCAAAAACATTTTACACGGCTCGTAGCATCACTAACGTAAGCTGTTCTGGTATACT
This sequence comes from Artemia sinica, assembly GCA_027921565.1. Taxonomy (NCBI): domain Eukaryota; kingdom Metazoa; phylum Arthropoda; class Branchiopoda; order Anostraca; family Artemiidae; genus Artemia; species Artemia sinica. The sequence goes on along the minus strand of CM051269.1, from coordinate 40,910,131 downwards.
ATTCTGAAATACTTCTTGTGGTCAATTACAGCATTTGACTTTAAAGATTTCTGCGTCATATCTGGAGTATTTCATTGTCACGTCTGGCAAACTAAAACAAAGTTTAATGTCTTCTTGTCTTGTCCTATTTTCCTTTTTCTTTCCAACGCAAATAATGTAAAAGTTAACAAATCGTTCACACTTTGTTTTGATGAGTTAAATTTTTGGCAAAAGTAGAGTCATGCGAAAAATTTTAGAAGCAGATGAGATTTTTTTAAGCAAAATAAAGTTAATCTATCTTTCCTGTACTTCTGACCTAAAAGCATGCTTTAATATTTTTGTCTTTAATCGCATGTCAGAATGGGAAGCCAAATAGTCCAGCTCTTTTTTTTATCACTAGCGGTATTGCTCCATTGTTACTACGTTACATTTTGAGGGGACTAAAAACCTTTTCAAGCTTAATAATAACAATAACAATAGCATTAGATTTAAGCTTTTAAAACGGGTTACAACCTAAAAATAACTTTTTTTTTTACCTTTAGCAGTAATATGCCTTCTTAATCCCACATCAGAATGTCTATAAGCTTCGATTAGCATTATAAGTTGCCCTATTTTGTTTTCTCTTTCTCATACCTCTCATCTTAGACAGTTACACTGTTTCATAGCAACTTCGTTTTCCTTGGCTGCTTTTAACTTTTTCTTTTGTTTTCCTTCCTTTTTCTTTCTCTTTTTCATTTTTTCTCTAGAACGGTTCTGATCAAAAGACAATTTTCTAGTAAGTTTCAAAAGACAGTTTTCAAAAGACAGTTTGCTGTAATATTCCACCTTCCTCCCAAAACAAAATGTCTATATACTTCAATTAACGTTAGCATAGCAGCTTCACGGTTCTTGGGTTTTTTCGCCTTTTCTTACTTTTTTCTCTTTTTATTTTTCTTATAAAACAAGCTTCAGGTTAAGAGACAGCGCTTGTTCTTACGTGTTGTAATAGTATTCTGTTTCCTCCCACGATAAAATGTCTATATACTTCAATTAGCATTATCATAGCAACTTCACGTTTCTTGGGTGTTTTTTTTTTCCTTTTCTTACTTTTTTTCTCTTTTTTTTTTCTTATAAAACAAGATTCAGGCTAAAAGAAAGCGCTGCCTCTCACGTATTGTAGTAATATTCCTCCTTCCTCCCACAATAAAATGTCTATATACTTCAATTAGCGTTATCATAGCAACTTCACGTTTCTTGGGTGTTTTCGCCTTTTCTTACTTTTTTTCTCTTTTTATTTTTCTTATAAAACAAGCTTCAGATTAAGAGACAGCGCTTCTTCTCACGTGTTGTAATAGTATTCTGTTTCCTCCCACAATAAAATGTCTATATACTTCAATTAGCGTTTATCATAGCAACTTCACGTCTTTTGGGTGTTTTCGCCTTTTCTTACTTTTTTTCTCTTTTTATTTTTTCTTATAAAACAAGCTTCAGGTTAAGAGACAGCGCTTCCTCTCACGTATTGTAGTAATAATCCTCCTTCCTCCCACAATAAAATGTCTATTTACTTCAATTAGCGTTTATCATAGCAACTTCACGTTTCTTGGGTGTTTTCGCCTTTTCTTACTTTTTTTCTCTTTTTATTTTTCTTATAAAAGAAGCTTCAGGTTAAAGAGACAACGCTTCCTCTCACGTATTGTAGTAATATTCCTCCTTCCTCCCACAATAATATGTCTATATGCTTCAATTAGCGTTATCATAGCAACTTCACGTTTCTTGGGTGTTTTCGCCTTTTCTTACTTTTTTTCTCTTTTTATTTTTCTTATAAAACAAGCTTCAGGTTAAGAGACAGCGCTTCCTGTCACGTATTGTAGTAATATTCCTCCTTCCTCCCACAATAAAATGTCTATATACTTCAATTAGTGTTATCATAGCAACCTCACGTTTCTTGGGTGTTTTCGCCTTTTCTTACTTTTTTTCTCTTTTATTTTTCTTATAAAACAAGCTTCAGGTTAAGAGACAGCGCTTTCTCTCACGTATTGTAGTACTATTCCTCCTTCCTCCCACAATAAAATGTCTATATACTTCAATTAGCGTTTATCATAGCAACTTCACGTTTCTTGTGTGTTTTCGCCTTTTCTTACTTTTTTTTCTCTTTTTATTTTTCTTATAAAACAAGCTTCAGGTTAAGAGACAGCGCTTCCTCTCACGTATCGTAGTAATATTCCCTCCTTCCTCCCGCAATAAAATGTCTATATACTTCAATTAGCGTTATCATAGCAACTTCACGTTTCTTGGGTGTTTTCGCCTTTTCTTATTTTTTCTCTCTTTTTATTTTTCTTATAAAACAAGCTTCAGGTTAAGAGGCAGCGCTTCGTCTCACGTATTGTAGTAATATTCCTCCTTCCTCCCACAATAAAATGTCTATATACTTCAATTAGCGTTATCATAGCAACTTCACGTTTCTTGTGTGTTTTTCGCCTTTTCTTATTTTTTCTCTTTTTTTATTTTTCTTATAAAAAAAGATTCAGGTTAAGAGACAGCGCTTCCTCTCACGTATTGTAGTAATATTCCTCCTTCCTCCCACAATAAAATGTCTATATACTTCATTTAGCGTTATCATAGCAACTTCATGTTTCTTGGGTGTTTTCGCCTTTTCTTACTTTTTTTCTCTTTTTATTTTTCTTATAAAAGAAGCTTCAGGTTAAGAGACAACGCTTCTTCTCACGTGTTGTAATAGTATTCTGTTTCCTCCCACAATAAAATGTCTATATACTTCAATTAGCGTTTATCATAGCAACTTCACGTTTTTTGGGTGTTTTCGCCTTTTCTTACTTTTTTTCTCTTTTTATTTTTCTTATAAAACAAGCTTCAGGTTAAGAGACAGCACTTCCTCTCACGTATTGTAGTAATAATCCTCCTTCCTCCCACAATAAAATGTCTATTTACTTCAATTAGCGTTTATCATAGCAACTTCACGTTTCTTGGGTGTTTTCGCCTTTTTTACTTTTTTTTTCTCTTTTTATTTTTCTTATAAAAGAAGCTTCAGGTTAAGAGACAACGCTTCCTCTCACGTATTGTAGTAATATTCCTCCTTCCTCCCACAATAAGATGTCTATATGCTTCAATTAGCGTTATCATAGCAACTTCACGTTTCTTTGGTGTTTTCGCCTTTTCTTACTTTTTTTCTCTTTTTATTTTTTCTTATAAAACAAGCTTCAGGTTAAGAGACAGCGCTTCCTGTCACGTATTGTAGTAATATTCCTCCTTCCTCCCACAATAAAATGTCTATATACTTCAATTAGTGTTATCATAGCAACCTCACGTTTCTTGGGTGTTTTCGCCTTTTCTTATTTTTTCTCTCTTTTTATTTTTCTTATAAAACAAGCTTCAGGTTAAGAGGCAGCGCTTCGTCTCACGTATTGTAGTAATATTCCTCCTTCCTCCCACAATAAAATGTCTATATACTTCAATTAGCGTTATCATAGCAACTTCACGTTTCTTGGGTGTTTTCGCCTTTTCTTATTTTTTCTCTCTTTTTATTTTTCTTATAAAACAAGCTTCAGGTTAAGAGGCAGCGCTTCCTCTCACGTATTGTAGTAATATTCCTCCTTCCTCCCACAATAAAATGTCTAAATACTTCAATTAGTGTTATCATAGCAACTTCACGTTTCTTGGGTGTTTTCGCCTTTTCTTATTTTTTTTTTCTCTTTTTATTTTTTCTTATAAAACAAGCTTTAGGTTAAGAGGCAGCGCTTCCTCTCACGTGTTGTAGTAATATTCCTCCTTCCTCCCACAATAAAATGTCTATATACTTCAATTAGCGTCATCATAGCAACTTCACGTTTCTTGGGTGTTTTCGCCTTTTCTTACTTTTTTTCTCTTTTTATTCTTCTTATAAAACAGGCTTCAGGTTAAGAGACAGCGCTTCCTCTCGCGTGTTCTCCTTACTCCACAATAAAATGTCTATATACTTCAATTAGCATTATAATTTACTCTGTTTTGTTCTCTCCCTCTTATACCTCTTATCTTAGGTAATTGCGGTACTTTATAGCAGCTTCTGTTTCCCTTACTGCTTTTTATTTTTATTTGTTTTTGTTTTTCATTTATTTTAATTTTTGCTTTTTCTTTTTCGCTCTAAACTTGATTTCAGATGAAAAGACGGCCTTTTCTTGACGGCCTCCTCCCACAACACAATATTTATATGCTTCAATTAATATTATAATTTACCCTGTTGTATTTTTTCCTTCTTGTCCTTTCCTTCTCATACCTCCCATCTTAGACAATTGCACTGTTTCATAGCAACTTCAACTTCCTTGACTTTTACAAAGGTACCCGATTACAAAAGGGATTCGAACTGAATACCGTCTCTCAGCAACCAATATCCTCGAAAATTAGTGGAACGGACGGATTGTTTACAGAGTCATATCATGTGGAATCGAGGATAAGTTTCGATAAAAGGGATAGACCAAATCGTGTTTATCAAGAACTGATACATTTTAGAACAGAGATTATTATTATGAGAGTCTTTTTTTAGATAAAAGCTAAGTAAAAACAGTCTCGATGTGTGCTGGGATTCTTCATATGAGCCATACATATGGCGAAATCAAATGTGGCATTTTAAAAAGCCTTAATTTCTGAAACCCCACTGGCTAATCCTAGCAAAACAAAACAAAAAATCGCGAAAAAGAGAAAACGAGGATAGCAACAGCCAGTGAAAAAGTTAAAAAATTATGCAAATATTTCAATCAAGACCTCCGCTTCACCGTCCTCAGTACAAAATAATACCGATAAAAATATAAAAACTGAGCCTGGAAACAAACACAAAACTAAAATAAGATGACCCTTTCAGAGTAACGATGAAAAAGTAACTGAAATAAAATTTAGTCTTAAGACAATATATTTAGTCTTAAGACTATATATTTAGTCTTTTTTTTAATTAGTTTGTGAACATATACGAAAGTCTATAATTTGATGTTGTTTTTTTTTCAAACTGCATTGTATCTATTTATGTTATAAAGAAATAATTGAAGGACAAAGAGTATTATTTTAAATTAATTTCGCTTTATACTCAATGCTTGAAAAAATATCCATTGGATAAACAACAGGTTGTTAAAACTATGAAAAGAAATCGGTAACAATTCCCACTTCTGCTTCATTTTTCCTTTTTTTTTACTTTTTCAAAGATTTGAGATTTTCCAATTTTTAAATTGAGTTTTACTTTCAGTTTTTTCCGCTTTTCTGTCGGATTTATTTCATTTAGACCAACTAAATTCAAACACATTTCCAGACTTCTCAAAAGTTCGCATTACACAATTAAGATACGGTGAACCATGGAAAAATAATACTCGTTTTAGGCTAATTAAAAAGATAAAAATGAAATCGGCGAAATAATTATTTGCTCTCTCTAATACAATTAATGAATTATTTTTATTTCGCTTTGAATAAAATATGCGTCAATATTGCAAGCTAACAAGTATACTAAAACCTATTATGAGTGTTCTAACATATCCAAACAAAGTTAGTAAGTCTTAAAAATATTCATATTATTTGAGAGGGCCATCCTTTTTTCTGTAATAAGCCATTTAATTCTTTTTTATTGTAACTCAGCTATTTTGATGGCTAGTAGTCTACAATACTAAAGTCACTCAGCTAGGCATAAGAGTCCAGGTCCTTACAGGGCAAGTTAGTGACGATCGTCATAGTTCAAACCTACCGATCGCAAATTTAACATCTTTTTCCAGTTTTTCGTCTTCTAGATGCTCATATTCAGCATTTTCAGCAGTTTTTCCACATGCAACTTACTCTCCCAGTCACTAAAATACTTTTTTAGACTCAAGGTCGTCGTATTCAGGATAGGGGGCTACGGGGTTTGAACACCCTCTTCCCCCCAATTTTTTTCCGACTCGTAAAAACGCAAAAAAAGCGTATTAACAAATTTTTTTATACGTTTTTAAATTTTATTTTCATGAGCCCCCCCCCCCCCCCCCAGAGCGGATCCAGGATTTTTGTTCAGGGGGGGGGGTACTAATTTTTGACTCGGTTTTCGACTAATTTTACCAATTTTTACTAAGACTTTACTAATTTTCGACTAATTTTCGACTCGGTCAAAAATTTCGGGGGGGGGGGGGGTCAAACCGGGTACCCCCCCCCCCTGGATACGACCTTGCCCCCTCCAAAAAATACCCCCTCCCCTAAACAAAAGTCCTGGACACATCCTTGCTTTGACTTGAAAATATTACCTTTGGAATTTTTTTAAACAGAAAAACACAAGCCAACCGTGGTTACGTTCCATTTTTACAATTCATTTAAAAAGTTTCGTTCATGAGGAATAAAAATTGAAATTAAATAGTGTTTTTCAAGATTGGCCTCATTTAAAACCTGAATTATTAAAAGGAGGCATGTTATAATAAGCTAAAAGTGCTTAATGTTGGACAACTTCGAGTTCGAGACTACCAAGTAGGAATATTCTCGTCAGTGTTGGAATTGTTTCGGCCCTGAGGTATTTCTTGGTTTTTACAGAGAAAATAAATCACTTCATAGTTAAAGTACCCGCAATGCTGATAATCTAGTCACTGAATACATAATTGGAACTAGAGCGGGCTTTTCTGTCAGATTAATTAAAAAACTTTTTCCACAAAATAAGTTTTTCAAAGAAAAGTAAAGAATCGAGAACTTTCTACTACGTTGAACAAAATGGCTATCTGAAAATTTTGGTTGGATGTGTTTTTGGGGGAATGGTGGGCGTGAGAGAGGGGTTAATTACCGTCCAATCACTTTCAACTATTAAAAAGGGCACTAGCCCTCTAAATTTCAAATTGAATGAGCACCTTTTGAAGTTTTTACAACAACTCTATCATTAAAAACCTTATATACCCCCAGGGCATAACTTACAACCTTCGCCCTGGGGTTTCTGGGGGTTTGTCATCCTTAAATACATAATTTCCAGAACTTTCAACTACGTTGAACAAAATGGCTATCTCTAAACTTTGATTGAATGTATTTGGGGAAATGGTGGGCGTAAGGGCACAGGGGGGGGCTAGTTGCCCTCCAATCATTTTGGACTATTAAAAAGGGCACTAGCCGTTTAACTCTCCACTCAATTTCGACTATTAAGATTTCAATTTCAGATTGCAATTTCAATTTCCAATCAAATGAGCCCCTTTTGAAATTTCTACAACAACTTTCTATATAAACCTTGTATGTCCCCAGGGCATAACTTACAACCCTGCACTGAAAGCTCTGATGGGGTTATCATCCTAAAAGACCTAATTTCCAGAACTTTCAAATACGTTGAACAAAATGGCTATATCAAAATTTTGATTGGATTTGTTTGAGGAAATCGTGGGTGTGAGAGGGGGGTTAGTTACCCTTCAATCACTTTCGACTATTAAAAGGGCAATAGCCCTTTCAATTTTCAACTGAATAAACCCTTTGGATGTTTTTACAACATTGCTTTCAATAAAAACCTTACATGCTCCCAGGGCATAACTTAAAACTCTTCCCCTGAGGGTTGTGGGGGGATGGGTTGTCATCCTTAAGGACCTAATTTCCAAAACTTTCAACTGCGTTGAATAAGATGGCTATCTAAAAACTTTGATTGGTTGTGTTTGGGGAAAAGGTGGGCGTGAGAAGGGGGTTAGTTGCCCTCAAATCACTTTCGACTATTAAAAAGGGCGCTAGCCCTTAGAATTTCCAATCGAATGAGCCCTTTTTCAAGTTTCTACTACAAACATTTCAATAAAAAACGTCATATGCCCGCAGGGCATAACTTATAACCCTTGCCCTGAAAACTGGGAGGGAGTGTCCTGCTCTAAGGTATAATTTCCTGAACTTTAACTGCGTGGAAAAAAATGGCTATTTCAAAATTTTGATTGCATATGTTTTGGGAAATGGTGGGCGAAGAAGGGGTGTTAGGTGCCTTCCAATAACTTTCGACTATTAAAAAGGGCACTAGCCATTTCAATTTTCAATCGCATGAGCCCTTTTTGAAGTTTCTACGACGACGCGTTCAGAAAAAAAACCTATATGCCCCCAGGGCATAGCTTACAGCTCTTGCCCTGAGGGCTGTGGGGAGTGTGCTCCTCAAAAAACATAATTTCTATCTGGAAATCCACAACACTGAACAAAATATCTATCTAAAAAATTTTTGATTGGATGTGTTTGAGGAAAAGGTGGGCGAGAGAGGGGGGGCTAGTTGCCCTCAAATTACTTTCGACTATTAAAAAGGACACTAGACCTTTGATTTTCCAATCAAATGAACCCTTTTTTAAGTTTCTACGATAAAGATTTCAATAAAAGCTTATATGCCCCCAGGGCATAACTTATAACCCTGCTCTGAAGACTGTGAGGGGAGTGTCCTACTCAAAGGTATAATTTCCTGAACTTTAACTGCGTGGAACAAAATGGCTATTTCAAAATTTTGATTGGATGTGTTTGGGGAAAAGGTGGGCGCGGAAGGGGTGTTAGTTGCCTTCCAATTACTTTCAACTATTAAAAAGGGCACAAGCCGTTTCAATTTCTAATCGAATGAGCATTGTTTGAAGTTTCTACGACAACACTTTCTATAAAAACTGTATATGGCCCCAGGGCATAACTTACAATCCTCGTCCTGAGGGCTGTGAGGGGTTTGTCCTCATCATAAACCTAATTTCCAGAACTTTAAACTACGTTGATCAAAATGGCTATCTCAAAATTTTGATTGGATGTGTTTGGGGGAAAGGTGGGCGTGAGAGGGGGGTTAGTTATCATCCAATCACTTTCAACTATTAAAAAGGGCACTACCCCTTTGAATTTCTAATCGAATGACCCTTTTTTGAAGTTTCTATGACAACGCCTTCTATAAAAATCTTATATGCCCTCAGGGCACAGCTTACAACCCTTGCCCCGAGGGTTGTGGGGAAGTGTCCTCCTCAAAAACATATTTTTTGTCTGGAAATCAACTACGCTGTACAAAATGGCTATCTAAAAATTTTGATTGGATGTGTTTGGGGGAATGATGGGTGTGGGGGGCTAGTTGCCCTCCAATCACTTTCGACTATTAAAAAAGGCACTAGCCCTTTGAATTTCCAATCGAATGAGTCTTTCTTGAAGTTTCTACGACAATACCTTCTATATTAACCTTATTTGCCCCCAGGGCATAACTTAAAACCCTTGCCCCGAAGGCTGTAGGGGAGTGTCCTCCTCAAAAGCATATTTTCTTTCTGAAAATCAACTACGCTGAACAAAATGGCTATCTCAAAATTTTGATTGGATGTGTTTGGGGGAATGATGGGCGCGGGGGGGGGGGGGCTAGTTGCCCTCCAATCATTTTGGAATATTAAAACGGGCACTAGCCGTTTGAATTTTCAATCGAATGAGTCTTTTTTGAAGTTTTTACGACAACGCCTTCTATAAAAACCTTATATGCCCCCAGGGCATAACTTAAAACCCTTGCCCCGAGGGTTGTGGGGGAGTGTCCTCCTCAAAAAGATATTTTTTTTTAAATGGACCAAGGTCTATTAATACTTGAAAACCATAATTTCATAAGATCTGTATTCTGGTTGTTTCAAAATTATGCAAGTCTTAAAGGGCAGTATCAAATTTTCGTGGTGTTACCACGTTGAACTGTAAAAATGAACGAGTAGAGCTAATTAATTACATTCAAACACTAAAAATTTGTTGATTACCAAATGCAACTACACCATCAGTAGAAAACTACAGTAGACTAGAACCTTATACTTTGCCAAGGCCCCCGTACCAAACAGGTTTTTTCTGGTAGGTAAACAGGTCATTACACTCTTTGCCAAGAGGAACGTGTATGACTTGATTGGTGATTAGGATTTGAATAAAAAAAAGGGAATTAGTAATTGGAAAATTTTTTAATGCTTTTACAATCGGAGATGTTTGATTAACCATTGCAAAAAGGGGTAATGGGATATGCAAGCATTTGCAAAAAAGGGGTAATTAATGTTGAAAAGGGTAATTACTTCTTTAGTTTACGAGATTTGCGAATTTTTTGCGAAAAGATATTTGCGTAAAGGTATTGCAATGGTTAAGAATAGGTCATTACACCTTTTTGCCAAGAGGAATGAGTATAATACATGTTTATTTATTTTTTTTAACTGGTGTTTTTTCAATGAAGTCCATAGCACTTTGCAGAAACCCGTGAATGTAGGACTGAAAGTCCAATTACTAATCAAGCTAGTGTGACCGCCATTTTTTTTGATCTGGTTAAGTGGGTATAATCTGGTTTGGTTTGCTATTGCGAGAGGACTCAAGCGATTTCTTTCTTACAGGGTTTCAGTTATACAGGGGTTCAGTTACATGGGGTTGGTGGTTTATAATACACAAGTTCTATTTGAACAGTGTTGTGAGATCCCCTACCACACCCCCAAAGGACTCCGATCCCCCCATCCCGTGTATTAGCGAAGTTACTCTGTGGTCGTTATAATACACAAGCTTTAGTTTACGAGATTTGGGACTTGAGTTGCACGAGAGTTCAGTTACATACGGATTCAGTTACACGGGGGTTTAGTTAAATTTTCAGCTAGTGTGACCGCCATTTTTTTTGATCTGGTTAAGTGGGTATAATCTGGTTTGGTTTGCTATTGCGAGAGGACTCAAGCGATTTCTTTCTTACGGGGTTTCAGTTATACAGGGGTTCAGTTACATGGGGTTGGTGGTTGTTATAATACACAAGTTCTATTTGAACAGTGTTGTGAGATCCCCTACCACACCCCCAAAGGACTCCGATCCCCCCATCCCGTGTATTAGCGAAGTTACTCTGTGGTCGTTATAATACACAAGCTTTAGTTTACGAGATTTGGGGACTTGAGTTGCACGAGAGTTCAGTTACATACGGATTCAGTTACACGGGGGTTTAGTTAAATTTTCAGCTAGTGTGACCGCCATTTTTTGATCTGGTTAAGTGGGTATAATCTGGTTGGTTTGCTATTGCGAGAGGACTCAAGCGATTTCTTTCTTACGGGGTTTCAGTTATACAGGGGTTCAATTACATGGGGTTGGTGGTTGTTATAATACACAAGTTCTATTTGAACAGTGTTGTGAGATCCCCTACCACACCCCAAAGGACTCCGATCCCCCCATCCCGTGTATTAGCGAAGTTACTCTGTGATCGTTATAATACACAAGCTTTAGTTTACGAGATTTGGGGACTTGAGTTGCACGAGAGTTCAGTTACATACGGATTCAGTTACACGGGGGTTTAGTTAAATTTTCAGCTAGTGTGACCGCCATTTTTTTGATCTGGTTAAGTGGGTATAATCTGGTTTGGTTTGCTATTGCGAGAGGACTCAAGCGATTTCTTTCTTACGGGGTTTCAGTTATACAGGGGTTCAGTTACATGGGGTTGGTGGTTGTTATAATACACAAGTTCTATTTGAACAGTGTTGTGAGATCCCCTACCACACCTCCAAAGGACTCCGATCCCCCCCCATCCCGTGTATTAGCGATTGGTCTGTATGTGTCTGTATGAGCGTTTTTTGGTCTGTGTGTGTTTCCTTTGGGCTATTTGTGTCTCTTAGAGGCCATGTGTGTCTCTTTGGGCAATGTGTGTCTCTTTGGAGGGATTTGAATCTTTTTGGTATGTATGTGTCTGTATGGGCATTTTTTGTCTCTTTGAGCTGTGTGTGTGTCTCTTTGAGCTTTGCGTGTCTCTTCGAACTGTAAGTATGTCTCTTTAGCCTGTGTGTGTGTCTCTTTGGGGTGTGTGTCTCTTTAGACTGTATGTCTCTTTGGGCAGTTTGAATCTTTATGGTCTGTGTGTGCCTCTTTTGGCTGTTTGTGTCTCTTCGGGCTTTGTGTCTCTCTGTTGGATGTGTGCGTATCTTGTCTCTTTGGGCTGTGTGTCTCTTTGAGCTGTTTGAGTCTTTTTGGTCTGTTTGTGTGTCTCTTTGAGCGTTTGAGTCTTTTTGGTCTGTTTGTGTGTCTCTTTGAGCTGTTTGAGTCTTTTTGATCTGTGTTTTGTCTCTTTGGGCTGTTTATGTGTCTCTTTGAGCTGTTTGAGTCTTTTTGATCTGTTTGTGTCTCTTTGGGCTGTTTGAGTCTTTTTTGGGCTGTGTTTGTCTCTTTGGGCTTCTGCCTCTTTGGGCTGTTTGTGTTTTCTTTGGGCTATGTGTATCTCTTTGGGCTGTTTGAGTCATTTTGGTCTATGTGTCTTTCTTTTGGCTGTTTGTGTCTCTTAGGGGTCGTGTGTGCCTCTTTGGGCTATGTGTGTCTCTTTGGGACGTTTGAATCTTTTGGTCTGTATGTGTCTGTATGGGCGTTTTTTTTTTGGTCTGTGTGTGTTTCTTTGGGCTTTGTGCGTCTCTTTGGGCTGTGTGTCTCGTTGGACTGTTTGAGTCTTTTTGATCTGTTTGTGTCTCTTTGAGCAGTTTGAGTCTTTTTTGGGCTGTGTTTGTCTCTTTGGGCTTCTGTCTCTTTTGGCTGTTTGTGTTTCTTTGGGCTATGTGTGTCTCTTTGGGCTGTTTGAGTCATTTTGGTCTGTGTGTGTCTCTTTTGGCTCTATGTCTCTTTGGGCAGTTTGAATCTTTTTGGTCTGTGTGTGTTTCTTTTGGCTGTTTGTGTCTCTTAGAGGCCATGTGTGTCTCTTTGGGACAATGTGTGTCTCTTTGGAGGGTTTGAATCTTTTTGGTATGTATGTGTCTGTATGAGCGTTTTTTGTCTCTTTGAGCTGTGTGTGTGTCTCTTTGGGCTTTGTGTGTCTCTTCGGACTGTGTGTATGTCTCTTTAGCCTGTGTGTGTCTCTTTGGGCAGTGTGTGTCTCTTTAGGCAGTATATCTCTTTGGGCAGTTTGAATCTTTATGGTCTATGTGTGTGTCTCTTTTGACTGTTTGTGTCGTTTTGGGCTTTGTGTCTCTCTGTTGGATGTGTGCTTCTCTTTGGGCCGTGTACGTCTCTTTGAGCTGTATGTGTCTCTTTGGGCTGTGGGTGTCTCTTTGTGATGTGTGTGTCTCTTTAGGCTGTGTGTGTCTCGTTGGACTGTGTGTCTTTTTGGGGTGTCTGAGTCTTTTTGGTCTATGTTTGTCTCTTTGGGCTGTTTGTGTCTCTTTGGGCTGTGTATGTTTCTTTGGGCTTTGTGTGTCTCTTTGAGCTATGTGTCAATACGTTTAAGCAATAAATATCTTTAAGCTTAACCCGTCTTTATTCTTTAGAATAGTTCTATTGTAAGCAAGTAACAAACTCTTTCCTGAAGTCACCTCTTGGATACACAATGCAGAAACTTCGTTTAAGAAACTATGAAAAAATTGTAAGTAAGTAACAAATTCTTTCTTGAGGTCACCTCTTGGATACACAGTACAGAAATTTCATTAAAGAAATTATGAAAAAATTGTAAGTAAATAGCAAATTCTTTCTTGAATTCACCAGCTGGATAAACAAAAAGACATTTCGTTAAAGAAATTATGACAAAATTCTAAGTAAGTAACAAACTCTTTCTTGAAGTTACCTCATGGATACACAATGCAGAAATTTCATTTAAGAAATTATGAAAAAATTTTAAGCAAGTAAAAAATTCTTTCATGAAGTCACCTCGTGGATATGAAAAAATTGTTAGTAAGTAGCAAATTCTTTTTTGAATTCACCTGCTGGATAAACAAAAAAAAAGACATTTCGTTCAAGAAACTATGATAAAATTCCAAGTAAGTAACAAACTCTTTATTGTTTTCATGACTTAGATACACGATGTAGAAATTTGTAACAAACTCTTTATTATTTTCATGACTTAGATACACGATGTAGAAATTTAATTCAAGAAATTATGAAAAAATTCTCAGCAAGTAACAATTTCCTTCTTGAAGTCAACTCTTGTGTAGAAATTTAATTCAAGAAATTATGAAAAAATTCTCAGTAAGTAACAATTTCTTTCTTGAAGTCAACTCCTGGATTTTCATTCAAGAAATTATGACAAAATTCTAAGTAAGTAACAAACTCTTTATTGTTTTCACGAGTTAGATATACGATGTAGAAATTAAATTCAAGAAATTATGAAAAAAATTCTCAGTCTAAGCAGCAAATTCTTTCTTGAATTCACCTGTTGGATAAACAAAAAGACATTTCATTCAAGAAATTATGACAAAATTCTAAGTAAGTAACAAACTCTTTATTGTTTTCACGAGTTAGATAAACGATGTAGAAATTAATTTCAAGAAATTATGAAAAAATTCTCAGTAAGTAACTATTTCTTTCTTGAAGTCAACTCGTAAGTAACAATTTCTTTCTTGAAGTCAACTCTTGGATACACAATACGGGAATTTCATTCAAGAAATTATGAAAAAATTGTAACTAAGTAGCAAATTCGTTCTTGAATTAACTTCTTGAATAAACAAAAAGACATTTCATTCAAGAAATTATGACAAAATTCTAAATAAGTAACAAACTCTTTATTGTTTTCACGAGTTAGATATACGATGTAGAAATTAAATTCAAGAAATTATGAAAAAATTCTCAGTCTAAGTAGCAAATTCTTTCTTGAATTCACCTGTTGGATAAACAAAAAGACATTTCGTTCAAGAAATTATGACAAAATTCTAAGTAAGTAACAAACTCTTTATTGTTTTCACGAGTTAGATAAACGATGTAGAAATTAATTTCAAGAAATTATGAAAAAATTCTCAGTAAGTAACCATTTCTTTCTTGAAGTCAACTCTTGGATACACAGTACGGACATTTCATTCAAGAAATTATGAAAATATCTGTAAGTAAGTAACAAACTCTTTATTGATTCCACCTCTTGGATATACAGTACAGATACTTCATTCAAGAAATTATGAAAAAATCGCAAGTAAGTAACTTTTTTTTCTCTTTATCACAAACAATTTTCACTTAGCTACATGATGTAGAAATTAATTCAAGAAATTATGAAAAAATTCTGAGTAGTAACAATTTCTTTCTTGAAGTCAACTCTTAGATACACAATACGGGAATTTCATTCAAGTAATTATGAAAAAATTGTAACTAAGTAGCAAATTCTTTCTTGAATTCACTTGTTGAATAAACAAAAAGACATTTCATTCAAGAAATTATGACAAAATTCTAAGTAAGTAACAAACTCTTTATTGTTTTCACGAGTTAGATATAAGATGTAGAAATTAAATTCAAGAAATTATGAAAAAATTCTCAGTCTAAGTAGCAAATTCTTTCTTGAATTCACCTGTTGGATAAACAAAAAGACATTTCATTCAAGAAATTATGACAAAATTCTAAGTAAGTAACAAACTCTTTATTGTTTTCACGAGTTAGATAAACGATGTAGAAATTAATTTCAAGAAATTATGAAAAAATTCTCAGTAAGTAACCATTTCTTTCTTGAAGTCAACTCTTGGATACACAGTACGGAAATTTCATTCAATAAATTATGAAAATATTTGTAAGTAACAAACTCTTTATTGATTCCACCTCTTGGATATACAGTACAGATACTTCATTCAAGAAATTATGAAAAATCGCAAGTAAGTAACTTTTTTTTCTCTTTATCACAAACAATTTTCACTTAGCTACATGATGTAGAAATTTAATTCAAGAAATTATGAAAAAATTCTCAGTAAGTAACAATTTCTTTCTTGAAGTCAACTCTTAGATACACAATTAGGAAATTTCATTCAAGAAATTATGAAAGTATTTGTAAGTAAGTAAGTAACAATCTCTTTATTGATTTCACCTCTTGAATATACAGTACAGATACTTCATTCAAGAAACGTGATTAAACACGTTTTGAAACTACATGCTATTTGCATGCCTTTCCTTGGCACCTTTCCAAATGAGCGGGGATTCCCCACTGCTTCCTACACATTGCAAAAAGTGAGCAGTACGAAAACTCCACGTTTTCAACCAGACTGGTTTTTTAGACAACACACCCACAGAGATGACACACACACATAGAGACGAGACACGCACAGACACGACACACAAAACAGAGTCATAGTGAGAGAGATATCCAAAAAGTTGGGTTGATCTAGGTTCACTTAGAGTGGCGCGCCACTCTAAGTGAACCTAGATCAACCAACTTTTTGGATATCTCTCTCACTATGACTCTGTTTTGTGTGTCGTGTCTGTGCGTGTCTCGTCTCTATGTGTGTGTGTCATCTCTGTGGGTGTGTTGTCTAAAAAAACCAGTCTGGTTGAAAACGTGGAGTTTTCGTACTGCTCACTTTTGCAATGTGTAGGAAGCAGTGGGGAATCCCCGCTCATTTGGAAAGGTGCCAAGGAAAGCATGCAAATAGCATGTAGTTTCAAAACGTGTTTAATCACGTTTCTTGAATGAAGTATCTGTACTGTATATTCAAGAGGTGAAATCAATAAAGAGATTGTTACTTACTTACTTACAAATACTTTCATAATTTCTTGAATGAAATTTCCTAATTGTGTATCTAAGAGTTGACTTCAAGAAAGAAATTGTTACTTACTGAGAATTTTTTCATAATTTCTTGAATTAAATTTCTACATCATGTAGCTAAGTGAAAATTGTTTGTGATAAAGAGAAAAAAAAAGTTACTTACTTACTTGCGATTTTTCATAATTTCTTGAATGAAGTATCTGTACTGTATATCCAAGAGGTGGAATCAATAAAGAGTTTGTTACTTACAAATATTTTCATAATTTCTTGAATGAAATTTCCGTACTGTGTATCCAAGAGTTGACTTCAAGAAAGAAATGGTTACTTACTGAGAATTTTTTCATAATTTCTTGAAATTAATTTCTACATCGTTTATCTAACTCGTGAAAACAATAAAGAGTTTGTTACTTACTTAGAATTTTGTCATAATTTCTTGAATGAAATGTCTTTTTGTTTATCCAACAGGTGAATTCAAGAAAGAATTTGCTACTTAGACTGAGAATTTTTTTCATAGTTTCTTGAATTTAATTTCTACATCTTATATCTAACTCGTGAAAACAATAAAGAGTTTGTTACTTACTTAGAATTTTGTCATAATTTCTTGAATGAAATGTCTTTTTGTTTATTCAACAAGTGAATTCAAGAAAGAATTTGCTACTTAGTTACAATTTTTTCATAATTACTTGAATGAAATTCCCGTATTGTGTATCTAAGAGTTGACTTCAAGAAAGAAATTGTTACTTACTCAGAATTTTTCATAATTTCTTGAATTAAATTTCTACATCATGTAGCTAAGTGAAAATTGTTTGTGATAAAGAGAAAAAAAAGTTACTTACTTGCGATTTTTTCATAATTTCTTGAATGAAGTATCTGTACTGTATATCCAAGAGGTGGAATCAATAAAGAGTTTGTTACTTACTTACAGATATTTTCATAATTTCTTGAATGAAATGTCCGTACTGTGTATCCAAGAGTTGACTTCAAGAAAGAAATGGTTACTTACTGAGAATTTTTTCATAATTTCTTGAAATTAATTTCTACATCGTTTATCTAACTCGTGAAAACAATAAAGAGTTTGTTACTTACTTAGAATTTTGTCATAATTTCTTGAACGAAATGTCTTTTTGTTTATCCAACAGGTGAATTCAAGAAAGAATTTGCTACTTAGACTGAGAATTTTTTCATAATTTCTTGAATTTAATTTCTACATCGTATATCTAACTCGTGAAAACAATAAAGAGTTTGTTACTTATTTAGAATTTTGTCATAATTTCTTGAATGAAATGTCTTTTTGTTTATTCAACAAGTTAATTCAAGAAAGAATTTGCTACTTAGTTACAATTTTTTCATAATTTCTTGAATGAAATTCCCGTATTGTGTATCCAAGAGTTGACTTCAAGAAAGAAATTGTTACTTACGAGTTGACTTCAAGAAAGAAATAGTTACTTACTGAGAATTTTTTTCATAACTTCTTGAAATTAATTTCTACATCGTTTATCTAACTCGTGAAAACAATAAAGAGTTTGTTACTTACTTAGAATTTTGTCATAATTTCTTGAATGAAATGTCTTTTTGTTTATCCAACAGGTGAATTCAAGAAAGAATTTGCTGCTTAGACTGAGAATTTTTTCATAATTTCTTGAATTTAATTTCTACATCGTATATCTAACTCGTGAAAACAATAAAGAGTTTGTTACTTACTTAGAATTTTGTCATAATTTCTTGAATGAAAATCCAGGAGTTGACTTCAAGAAAGAAATTGTTATTTACTGAGAATTTTTTCATAATTTCTTGAATTAAATTTCTACACAAGAGTTTGACTTCAAGAAGGAAATTGTTACTTGCTGAGAATTTTTTCATAATTTCTTGAATTAAATTTCTACATCGTGTATCTAAGTCATGAAAATAATAAAGAGTTTGTTACAAATTTCTACATAGTGTATCTAAGTCATGAAAACAATAAAGAGTTTGTTACTTACTTGGAATTTTATCATAGTTTCTTGAACGAAATGTCTTTTTTTTTGTTTATCCAGCAGGTGAATTCAAAAAAGAATTTGCTACTTACTAACAATTTTTTCATATCCACGAGGTGACTTCATGAAAGAATTTGTTACTTGCTTAAAATTTTTTCATAATTTCTTAAATGAAATTTCTGCATTGTGTATCCATGAGGTAACTTCAAGAAAGAGTTTGTTACTTACTTAGAATTTTGTCATAATTTCTTTAACGAAATGTCTTTTTGTTTATCCAGCTGGTGAATTCAAGAAAGAATTTGCTATTTACTTACAATTTTTTCATAATTTCTTTAATGAAATTTCTGTATTGTGTATCCAAGAGGTGACCTCAAGAAAGAATTTGTTACTTACTTACAATTTTTTCATAGTTTCTTAAACGAAGTTTCTGCATTGTGTATCCAAGAGGTGACTTCAGGAAAGAGTTTGTTACTTGCTTACAATAGAACTATTCTAAAGAATAAAGACGGGTTAAGCTTAAAGATATTTATTGCTTAAACGTATTGACACATAGCTCAAAGAGACACACAAAGCCCAAAGAAACATACACAGCCCAAAGAGACACAAACAGCCCAAAGAGACAAACATAGACCAAAAAGACTCAGACACCCCAAAAAGACACACAGTCCAACGAGACACACACAGCCTAAAGAGACACACACATCACAAAGAGACACCCACAGCCCAAAGAGACACATACAGCTCAAACAGACGTACACGGCCCAAAGAGAAGCACACATCCAACAGAGAGACACAAAGCCCAAAACGACACAAACAGTCAAAAGAGACACACACATAGACCATAAAGATTCAAACTGCCCAAAGCGATATACTGCCTAAAGAGACACACACTGCCCAAAGAGACACACACAGGCTAAAGAGACATACACACAGTCCAAAGAGACACACAAAGCCCAAAGAGACACACACACAGCTCAAAGAGACAAAAAAAACGCTCATACAGACACATACATACCAAAAAGATTCAAACCCTCCAAAGAGACACACATTGTCCCAAAGAGACACACATGGCCTCTAAGAGACACAAACAGCCAAAAGAAACACACACAGACCAAAAAGATTCAAACTGCCCAAAGAGACATAGAGCCAAAAGAGGCACACACAGACCATAAAGATTCAAACTGCCCAAAGAGACATACAGTCTAAAGAGACACACACCGCCCAAAGAGACACACACACAGGCTAAAGAGACATACTTACAGTTCGAAGAGACACGCAAAGCTCAAAGAGACACACACACAGCTCAAAGAGACAAAAAAAACGCCCATACAGACACATACATACCAAAAAGATTCAAATCCCTCCAAAGAGACACACATTGCCCAAAGAGACACACATGGCCTCTAAGAGACACAAATAGCCAAAGGAAACACACACAGACCAAAAAACGCTCATACAGACACATACAGACCAATCGCTAATACACGGGATGGGGGGGGGGGATTTTTGTCCTTTGGAGGTGTGGTAGGGGATCTCACAACACTGTTCAAATAGAACTTGTGTATTATAACAACCACCAACCCCATGTAACTGAACCCCTGTATAACTGAAACCCCGTAAGAAAGAAATCGCTTGAGTCCTCTCGCAATAGCAAACCAAACCAGATTATACCCACTTAACCAGATCAAAAAAATGGCGGTCACACTAGCTGAAAATTTAACTAAACCCCCGTGTAACTGAATCCGTATGTAACTGAATTCTCGTGCAACTCAAGTCCCCAAATCTCGTAAACTAAAGCTTGTGTATTATAACGATCACAGAGTAACTTCGCTAATACACGGGATGGGGGGGATCGGAGTCCTTTGGGGTGTGGTAGGGGATCTCACAACACTGTTCAAATAGAACTTGTGTATTATAACAACCACCAACCCCATGTAATTGAACCCCTGTATAACTGAAACCCCGTAAGAAAGAAATCGCTTGAGTCCTCTCGCAATAGCAAACCAACCCAGATTATACCCACTTAACCAGATCAAAAAATGGCGGTCACACTAGCTGAAAATTTAACTAAACCCCCGTGTAACTGAATCCGTATGTAACTGAACTCTCGTGCAACTCAAGTCCCCAAATCTCGTAAACTAAAGCTTGTGTATTATAACGACCACAGAGTAACTTCGCTAATACACGGGATGGGGGGATCGGAGTCCTTTGGGGGTTGTGGTAGGGGATCTCACAACACTGTTCAAATAGAACTTGTGTATTATAACAACCACCAACCCCATGTAACTGAACCCCTGTATAACTGAAACCCCGTAAGAAAGAAATCGCTTGAGTCCTCTCGCAATAGCAAACCAAACCAGATTATACCCACTTAACCAGATCAAAAAAATGGCGGTCACACTAGCTGAAAATTTAACTAAACCCCCGTGTAACTGAATCCGTATGTAACTGAACTCTCGTGCAACTCAAGTCCCCAAATCTCGTAAACTAAAGCTTGTGTATTATAACGACCACAGAGTAACTTCGCTAATACACGGGATGGGGGGATCGGAGTCCTTTGGGGGTGTGGTAGGGGATCTCACAACACTGTTCAAATAGAACTTGTGTATTATAACAACCACCAACCCCATGTAACTGAACCCCTGTATAACTGAAACCCTGTAAGAAAGAAATCGCTTGAGTCCTCTCGCAATAGCAAACCAAACCAGATTATACCCACTTAACCAGATCAAAAAGTGGCGGTCACACTAGCTTGATTAGTAATTGGACTTTCAGTCCTACATTCACGGGTTTCTGCAAAGTGCTATGGACTTCATTGAAAAAATACCAGTTAAAAAAAATAAATAAACATGTATTATACTCATTCCTCTTGGCAAAAAGGTGTAATGACCTATTCTTAACCATTGCAATACCTTTACGCAAATATCTTTTCGCAAAAAATTCGCAAATCTCGTAAACTAAAGAAGTAATTACCCTTTTCAACATTAATTACCCCTTTTTCGCAAATGCTTGCATATCCCATTACCCCTTTTTGCAATGGTTAATCAAACATCTCCGATTGTAAAAGCATTAAAAAATTTTCCAATTACTAATTACCCTTTTTTTTATTCAAATCCTAATCACCAATCAAGTCATACACGTTCCTCTTGGCAAAGAGTGTAATGACCTGTTTACCTACCAGAAAAACCTGTTTGGTACGGGGGCCTTGGCAAAGTATAAGGTTCTAGTCTACTAACTACACCTTCTTAAGCTGTTTGATGTTTATCTTTTTAATTTAATTTTTAATGATCTTTCACCCATGCTTCTTTTTTTCAATTTGCCTTCTTTTTTTCAATCTACCACTTCTTTTTTTCAATCTACGCTTCTTTTTTTCAATCTACCAAAAATTGCTTAACCACGTACGGTCCTTCATTTAATTAAAAACTAAATTCCCGGTTCTTCCAGATTTCTAAGGACACACACAAACATTAAAAAAAAATTGAAATTAGAAAAATTAAAAAAAAAACTTTAAAATATTCTAATAAGGTCAAACTATAAGAACAAACTAGCAAAGTTGAAATGAAATTATAAATAGGTTAACGATTAAAAAATCAGTAAAATTACACACATGTATGCGGTCACAGGTATCTTCTCTTAGCAAAAATCTGTATTTCAGTAAACTTGGTTTTCGAGCAGTCCGCCATATTACTGCTGGATGAACATTAATTTCAGATCAAATAGTTCGTTGTAATGAACCGTAAATAAGGAGCGACTTGACTTAATAGTAACCTAAAGTCTAAAAAACTGAATTTTGATATCAATTGATACAAAAAAAAATTATTTTTATGCTAAATCCAAATACATAAGATTCATTAAGTTTAGTGTTACCCATCAAAAGCAACGAGCCAGAGAATCTTCGTCTAACTTTCGAAAAGGGGGGGGGGGAATGCCCCCGAATAGCCAGAGAATCTGAATGAAAATCGTACCATCAGATTCCGTGCATCCGAGATCCCTATTGTTTCAAGCTTCAAGCTGCAAAAATGTGGAATTTTGTATTTTTTACTATCTAGTATGGAGGGACGTTTCCGGGGGGGGGTGAACTTCCAAGGTGAAATAATACACAGGAGAATTTGCCCGACTTCCTAACCGAAGTTTTTTTTTTTTTTTGTGTGTGTTAATTTCTCTTTGTCGACTCACTTTTATATGCGGAATTGTTTGGATTTGCATAACCATGGGAGAAATTCTCAATGGGGGAATTTTCCGTGGGGAAATTGAATTTTCCACTAGAGGAGGGGCTTCTGGGTAAAATTTTCCAAGGAGGGGATATTTCCGGCAGAATTTGAAAAACGTCCGGAAATTAAATATAAAAGAAATATGATTTTCAATTGAAAATAATTAGCAACATTAAAACTTAACAAACAAAAATAATTCTGTATATGAGGAGGGCTGTTCCCTTCTCAATATCTCAATCTTTATGTTAAAGTTTGAATTTTTGTCCGAATTCCTTAAGAACGACTCCTAAAACACAAGGGAATTTAATTAAAATAAGAAGCTTTTTTCAAAAGCATTAAAAAATTTAGTGAAAAGAGCGAGGGATTGAGGTGGGGGCAACCATCATCATATACGGAGTAATTTCTATCCATTTAAGTTTTAATATTGCTCTTTACTTTCAGTTGAAAAAAACTTTTTTTTTAATTTAATTTAGTAGAAGAGACACAAGGCAGAAATTATTTGGCTATCTGTATAATGAATATTGTAACAGATATAAAGACTAAAAAATACCTTGGAGCAATGCCAGGGCCAGATTTTAGTCATATATATGGGTAAAATCAAAACTCCGCAGGAGTACAACGCAAGTGTCCTGTGCGATTAATAAGTCACGGCGGTTTTATCCTGAATCATAGCTAGGGTTTTCAGCGCCCGGGGACATTATAGGATCCCCCTATCATTACTATTGCAATACAAGTAGATCAGAGTATTGACCAAAAATGATAAACCTCAGTGTGGTGCCCCCTCAGAGGCTGCGCCCAGGGATAACCGCCCCCCCCTGCCCCCTAGCTATGCCAGTGGTTTTTTGATCAGGTTCAATTATGATGTGGCTCAGGCAATGTCTATTATGAAAATGCTTTTGATTCAATAGATACATAGGGCTTTCTCAAAGTGGAGAACGTAAGATAAGCGCATTAAAGCAATAACCGCGCTCTATTGTACTAATGAAGCATCAGGAAGATTAAATGTAGAGATTCTAATATAGACAGCAGACAGTTCTGAGTACTATTATGTTGCAAAGTAGAGAGTTGTGTCTTTTCTTCTTTGATTTATTTGAATAATAATGATGGATTTTGATTTCTATTAAATCCTAGAAGAGGTTAGCGACGTAGAGCTGACATGGGTAGGTAAAATTGTCTTCGGCTTAAATTATACAGTTGACTTGGATTATGTAAAAAATCGGAAGCCTATTAGACACAAAAGTAATCAAAACAAAAGAGAAAATTAAAAGTCATGGAAAAATAAAAAATAAATAAAATTGCGAAACAATTGGTCTAGGCGTTTAGGTCACTTACGAATTAACATATAATAGACAACAAACCCCCCTAGATTCTTTTGTCCTTTCAAATTCTGAAAATATCTTTTTGGGTATTGTCATTCAAATGCCTTCCTTTGGCATTTCTTTTTTCAGAGAATAAAGAAGTTCACCCCAAATATTTTGAAAAACACAGTTTCTACGAAGCCATATTTTTGCTATATAAGAAATATAGTGAAAAACTGAACTACAATACCAGAACATTTAACAAATAAAACAAAGAGAAAAATCTAGTTTTAAAAAAGGCAATGATAACTTACGATCTGGCATAAGTTAGACATTTCAAATTAGACTAAATTTCTAGGGATTCTAAAAAAAAAAATTAAAAAAGTAAATGTCACTACAAGGTCTAAAGATAAGACGAAGTAACAGAATTTCCTATACTTGAGGGGATGGAATATTTTTTTTTTCTTCCATGAAATATCACACAGTACATTTTGAATCATCACGGCCCCATCTCACCATACTTTGTTTAATAATAAACGTAAAAAAGTCACTTCAAGCAAAAGTATAATACCAAAAAAGAATAAATAAGGCGAAGAGCAAGGACATAAAAATTCAGTGAGAACTTACGATCTGCTACAGTGGTTAGGGGTTTTGGTCTTGTCTGATGTTGATTGGGTGATCCAGGGCGAAAATCCAAATCCAAAACAGCTGTTTTCATGACGGATTCAAGAGCCTTTCGGATAGATTTTGCGTGCTCCATTGGAGATACATCAAATGAATCGGGCGCCGAGTTAGTATGTTTTAAGGCGAACAATTTTTTTCTTCGTTCTGCTAATGATGGTCGCTTGCTAAAAACGAAAACTAATCCTTAGTGCGTCCTTAGTACTATTCCTTAGTCCTTAGTACGTGTGCTACAGTAGCATTAAAAATACACGGATTATATCCAAAATTACTACACGGTGTTAAAATTTTCCGAACTTGTTGCTAGAAAATTTCCAGTTGTGATGGTTCTTTTACCCCTCTATTTCTGGTGGTGACAGAAAGTAGATTTGAGAGCCCTCCTTTCCATTATATGTTAAATATTTGATACCGACATACAGCGAGAAGGATATTTGGTATTTTTATGTTAAACGCACTCTATTATATAGTGCTAGTTTGATTAATGCTAATGAAATAAAATAGGATGAATATATAATAGTTTAGAAACAAATTTGGGCTATATATTTGCACATTTGGGGGGGGGGGGGGTAAATCATAGCATATAATAAATACGTTACCTGACCTAACCTAGGTACCTTTTTCTCACCCTAAACCCCAAAAAACAACAGTTTAAATATCGCCAACGCATTGAAAACCACGCTGTGCATTCATTACTGTATAGTAGTGTCTTGAATTAACCCATACAAAAAGGGTTTTCTGTCGCGTCTCTAGTTTGACATATATAAAAGAGTGCGCTAAACATAAAAGTACCGGATGTTTTAGGCGGGAAGATTCTTAAGGGTATGCTTTCTAAAGGCAAGTTTTGTCCCGTGGTATTTTTTTTTTTGGGCCGAGTATTTGAAAAGACACTAGAATTTAAGTTTTCAAATCTTAAAAAGAACACTAGAATTTTCGATTTCCAATTGAATGAGCTTCATCCAAAGTTTAAATGACCACGCTTTCAATAAAAACCTTATTCGCTAACAATGGGCAGCTACCAAATTGTAAGGCCCTTGCCCCAAGGGCTGGGGAGAATTATCAAACCCGGAATCGTAGTTATTTAACCTTCGGGCTATTTTGAACAAAATGGTTATCTCAAAATTTTGATCAGAAGTATTTGGGGGGAAAGGGTGAGGGGGGGGGGGGGGTTGCCGTCCTATCACTTTGACTCTTGAAAAGTGAACTGTCAACTTCAAATCGAATGAGCCTCCTTCAAAGTTCATACGACCGCCCCTTCCATATAAATCAAATACGTTAACAACGGGTAACTTACATAAATTACATCCCTTGGCTTGGGGCTGTGGGGTTTTTATCAACCCAGGAGGCATAAATTTTTCACCTTTGGACTAATCTGAAAAATGGCTATCTCCAAATTTTGATCGGATACATTTGGATAAAAGATGGCGTGGGGAGACTAGCTGCCTTCCTATCACTGGATTATTTTTTACAAAGTTGCTATCTCAAAATTTCGATAGGATGCATTTGGGAAAAGAAACTTACAATTTTCAAATAACTTTGGAAAAGGAGGACATGGGGGTGTAATTGCCCTCTGATCACTTTTGACTCTTAAAAGGGAAATAGAATTTTCATTTGGGGAAAATAAGGCACGGGGAAAGGCAAGTTACCCTCCAATCACTTTTGACTCCTAAAATAGAACTATAAATTTCATTTGGGGAAAAGAAGGTGTCGAGGTCTAGTTACCTTCTGATCACTTTTGACTATTAAAGGGGAACTAGAGCTTTCAACTTCCAAACAATTTGGGAAAAGAAGGGCCTGGAGAAGGGCCAGTTGCCCTCCAATCACTTTTGAATCTTAAGAAGGTAACTAGAAATTTCAATTTCCAATCAAATGAGCCACCTCCAAGGTTTATACGACCACCCCTTCCACAGGAACCTTATATGCCCTCGGGGCAAAACTTACAACCCTTGCCACCGGGCTCTGATGGGTTTTATCAACCCTAAAGGCATTGCTATATAATCTTTGGATGATTTTGAACAAAAAGATAATTTCAAAATATTGATCACCTTTTAAGAGTCATCATTTTTGCTCTTAAAAAGGGCACTAGAACTTCCGATTTCTAATCGAATGAGCCCCCTACAAAGTTTACAGGACCTCCATTTCCATAAGAACCTCATATTTTAACAATGGAAAACTAGTATTATTTATAGCCCTTGCCACAAAGGCTGGGGGGGGGGGGGAATTATCAAATCCATAACCATAGTTATTTAACCTTCGGACTATTTTTAATAAAAAGCTACTTCGAATTTTTGATGGGAAGCATTTGGGGGGATAGAGCAACGGGGAAGGCTATGTGCCAGCCAATTCCTTTTGAATCTTAAGAAGGGAACTATAAATTTCCATTTCCAATCGAATGAGCCACCTCCAAGGTTTACACGACCATCCTTTCCATAAAAACCTTATTTGTTAGCTATGGGCAACTAACGTTATTTATACCCCTTCCACCGAAGGCTGGAGGGGACTATCAGATCCAGAACAACATTTATTTGACCTTCTGACGATTAAAAAAATGTTTTGATCAGAAGTATTTGAGGAGAAAGTGCGAGTGGGGGGTGGCTGATTGACCTCCGATCACTTTTGACTCTTAAAAAGGGAACTAGAACTTTTGATTTCATGTCGAATGAGCCTGCGTCGAAGTTCCTACGACTACCCTTCCATAAAAACCTTATAAGTTAACAGTGAGTCAAATTTTGACTCAAACGTCAAATTTCATACGAACACCCCTTCCATAAAAATTTACATGCTCCCGGGGCATAACTGTCAACCCTTTCCCTAGGCTCTGGGGGGTTGTGTCAACCTTGGAGGCCTTGTTGTATGATCTTTGGACTATTTTGAACAAAATGGCTTTCACAAAATTTCGATCTGATACACAAAAGGGGACGTTGGGGGCTAGCTAGCCTCCGATAACTTTGACGATTTCCAAAATCAAATGAGCCTCTTTCAAAGTTTATACGGACACCCCTTCCATAAAAATCTTAGATTCCCCCAGGGAATAACTGACAACACTTGCCCCCAGGTTCTGGGTGGTTTTATCAATCACCGAGGCCTTGTTATACGATCTTTGAACTATTTTGACAAAAATGGCTGTCTCAAGATTTCGACTGAATGCATTTGGGAAAAAGAGGACGTGGGCTGGGGGCTTGTTGCCCTCTGATCACTTTCGACTCTTCAAAAGGGCACTAGAGCCTACGATTTTCAACCGAGTGAGCCCCCTCCGAGGTTTAAGCGACCTCCCCTTCCATAAAAACCTTACATGTTAATAATGGACAACTAGCATAAATTATACAACTCCTTCTAGACGAAGTACCCTGATTAGAAAAAAATAAACCATACATTGTACCCACTTTGTTCTTTACTTAGGCAGTGCTTTTGCGTTTCCCATGACTCTATTGATTTTACTTTTGGCCTAGTGGCAACCCTGTGACTTCAGTGGGACTTAAAGAGAAGGGGTTTTAAAAGTTAATGATCTTAGTAAGATACTGCCTGACAAGTTTGATTAGAAGCAGCTGCTGTAAATTTTGTGTGGGTCTATTTATTGTGATGGTATCTCCACTTATTTATTATTTTTTACTACTTTACCATGGCTAATTGAAGAAGCATGTAAATAAAATTTTAGAAAAGATTTTCTAAATTTTTTTGAATTTTATCGAAAAGATTCAAAAAGATTGTAATGGAAAGAGCAACAATAAAACCCAAAACAAACAGAAATCATCTTTTATACGAAGGAGCCCCCTCAACTCAACTCTTTTCACGTTTAAGTTTGACTAGTGATTAATTAAAATAGTTTTGCAGTTCAAAATAAAGCATGTTGGTAATTGTGGGTGTTTTTCACCGATTCCCTTCCGAAACACTGAAAGTTCCATAGTTTAAAGCAAATACAAATAACTATCCCTTTCATTCTTGAGGCATGATAAAAGAACCTTTCGTCATATTGCTCTTCTATCAAATTAAGGAAATTTACCCTAAAGTTTGAATTTTGTTTCAATGATTTAATAATGTTTCCTGAAACATAAGATAGTTAGAATAATTTCTAAAAGTTCCAAAAAAAAGTTAGCAAAAAGAGTGAAGTATTGGGGAGGAGGCAACCCCTCATATACGTAATAATTTTTGTTGGCTTTGAGCTTTAATATTGTTACTTACTTTCAGTTTAAAAAACTTGTGTTTTCTAATTTGATTTCTGATCGTTTTTTAAATAATACCGGGTAAATCCGGCAGTAGTATCGATATACACAGTCCGACCGGGACAAGCCCAGGGGCATGAATATACAGTGCAGTTTAAACGGGACATGCCTTACCACGGGCAGGTATCTAGTACTACAGAGGTTCATGGCTTACCAGACGGGTTTCTGTGTCAACACCCATTTTCTGGACCAATCAGAGATGTTTCTACTAACGGGACTCAATATACGGTAACTTGATTAGCATAGTAATCGGATCCAAATATAAGGAGTGATTTTCATTGTAGTTCATATTACTAGGAGAATTGAATTCAGAGAGAGAACAGTTTATTATTATTTGGCACGATATTAGCATAGAAAATGAGTGGTATGTTTACACTATTGGAACTTGATGGGGGAGCAGGTAGCAGCAATGATACAAAGGCGGGAGTACCAAACATGGCAGTGGAAATTACACGAGCCTGCAGACTAAGCCTTGAATGGGACGATATGTATGCAAGATATGTGTTATCATTGAACAAGTTTAAATTGGAGGAGCAATTATGCTTTGCAGCGAACCTTAATATTGTGCATATAAATAGACTTCAAGCTGCTTTAGATACAATGGTGAAATTTATCGATGAAAATAAATTTTATCAGTGATTATTGTTGTAATTAGATTCAATAAAAATGTTTCTAAATCGAAAATATTCTTTCCAAAGTAGGTCAGCGTATACTTTTAAAGTAAAAAAAGAATCCTGGTTAGTCTGAAGTTGGTTGTGAGAGTGTTAGGACTCTAAAAAATGAATAGATTTGAGAAAGAGAAAATCATAGGGAATCTTGTGTTTATGGAAAAACGTTTGATTCTAGGTTATGATTTTCTGGAGTTATCTGTTGAAAGGAAGATATTTTCTCAAGGAATGCTTGTCGATATAATGAAAACTGATTCTCCCTCATCAGACTATTGCATGAAGCTTTTACGTCGTGGTCCAAATTCATTTACACAATTTATTGACATATTAATCACGACAAGACAAAATAATATTGTGGATTTGCTTTTCAATACACTAGCTTAGAAATTTAAGACTATGATTTTTTCATGAGAAAGCTGTTGTTCAAAGAGGATTTACTCCTCTCTCTCTCTCTCTCTCTCTCTCCCACTCAATTTGTTGATCGTAACTCAGCTTCATTTTGGCGGTGAGAATGTCAACACATGAAAAAATGTTCCATACATATCTACTATGCATGTATACACTGGGCAGCAGGTCATCATGTGAGAATTGTATAATGATTGATGAGTATGATGAAAAGTGTATATTATGCAACCTGTGTAAATTGCATAGAGGATATGCAGTACAAATTAAAGGCTGTAATTCCTGACTTGAAGATGTGTGTGACTCTCACCATAGTGGACACCTATGCTCTAATTACCACTATGATAAATGTAATCAGTGGGAGAATACATATTCTAATATGATTGGAAAGAATCCTAAACGTGATTTTAGTTTATTGCTAAGAGACTGGTATCGTCGTGGCTTTAGATTGTCTTGGGAGGAGGAGTCAGGTCTACGATTCAACTGTTGGAATAACAAAAGAATTCGGTTTCTACGTCATCATTGTGAATACAATGGCTACTATGATTATAAGCCTACTGATATTTATTTGGCTGTTACAGAATGTGATTGATCACTTGAGAACACTGTATGTGACATTGCTTCAAATAAGCAACTTGTAACACATGAATTTTACAAAATTAATTAAAATAGTATCATTAACCATACAAAGAGATATGATAAGAGTGAAGTTACATTATACTGTAGAAAATGTAGCCCTGACATTGCAGCACATCAGGATCAGTATACAGTGAATTCAGATGATCTACCTGCATTAGTTGTTCTCGACAAATACCTATACACAGTAGAAGAAGAAATCTAAAGAGTAGAAAAGTCGTTTTTATCATATATATATATACCTTATTTTTATTAATAAACAATTTCACATATTTTTTTAGAACGTTTCATTCGTAGGGCACTAAAATCAATACTAAACACGCTTGTAAGTATATTTTCTACTAGGAAGTCGTTCAGTCGAGGAAAGTCAGCGTAAATGTTGAGAAACTGCTTGTAGGTATAGCCAGGAAATCTGAACATGAAAAAGAGTAGTGCATGAAACCCACATGTCTTAGTCGTTAAATCCTGTACTCTCCTCTGATTTTGAATAGTAGTTTTCCCACAGCTCTCAATAAAGTTGTTGATGTGTGGAGTGTAGAATTTATATGATATGCCAAGAGAATCAAAAAATTTGATATTTTTTTGCTGTTTGAAAGATGCATAGCCAATGGCCTGTCTTCAAACTTGATGGACTGCTGTTAACAATAATTAGGGTATTGTTAACACTTGGAATTTTTTCAATGAAGTCCGATGGTATGCAATAGGACTTATACTGGGACATATATAAATCCATATTAAACACGGTGATGATTTGGTTTGTGTTCATGGTGCAAGGTCTAGTAGAACACTGCCGTCAAGTGTGATTTTCCAATAGTTTTCAAATTGACTCAGTGATATTAATGTGATGCGTTCAGTCAAAGCGTTGGCAAATGTGCACTCTAAACGTACATTCCCCATTCGTACTATGCTCATATCTTGAGTACCAGACAAGTCCAAAATAATTACATCATGGTTTTTTGAAAACATTGAATCGGTTGCTCCATTTTCAAATAGTTGTGAGTCATGATCTAGGGATTGCATGGTCAACTCACATAGAGTTATGTAGCATTTTCTTATCAAATGATACAGTGCACAGTGGAATTCCATTCACTTTGCACAAAAGGCTAGATGGACCGAAAAAATTAAAATCATGGGGGATGCAGTCCAGGATCCAACGGCACTGGCACTCTTCAGAAAAGCCAAAGCGAGTTTTTATGGGATTTCCCCATTGATAAATGATGAATCGGAATAACTACGAGAGCCAGTGGCAATGTGACGTGGATTGGTGATCGTATGGGGGACAAGAAGTTTAATATTGTTACCATTGGCTCTTAGCTTTTCCACTGCCAATGCAACAGAGCTCATAACCTGTTGTTTTCGAACATGAAGAATTGCTGAAGTGATAATGACATTTGCGTCAGGTGCTGCAGCAAGTGTTTTTCTCAAAATGAAATTCGATGGAGCTAGTTGTAACTTTATGTCAATCTTGACATTAGGAGGTAACCATTGGGATATATTGAATATCTCATGATTTAATTTTCCAAATAGATGACACTCCTGGGTCACTGCAGCAGTTAACTCACCGTCAGTATCAACACCTGATCTATAATCATAGCCCAATGCCTGTCCTCTCAAATCCTTATACGCCTTTGAAGTCATCATCATAAATTGTAGATAGCTTGCATAGTTTGATAAATTATTGCTAGTGCTCACCAATGTTCCATTAATGAATACATTATTTGGTTTGAACAAGTTATGTAGGATACAGTTTTCATAGGACAGGCCATCGGCAGCAGTGGGAGTGGTATTGTCTGTCTTTTTCTTCACCGCAAGATTTAAATCAATAAATGTTGATGATAAATCAATGAAATAATCTTCATTGGAAAATATCTGAAAGTGTATATTTTCCGAGAGGGGTTGTTGACGATGAAATTGTTCATAGTAGCCATACTTGACACTGACATCAATATTTTCAGCATTGAATAGATTCAATGAGGAGCTGATTGATGGATGTGATTCTTTGTGGGTGATATAGGTCATCTTAAGGAAAGAAATCCTTCTTTGATCTAACAATTTTTTCTTCTTCTTCTTCTTTTTGGTCTTCTTCCTTTTATTCCTCAAATTCAATGTTGATGTCCTTCACTTCCCGCCTGGGTAGAGACTTATGAGTGAATTATGACCAATCACCCTTTTTAACCCCTTCCCATTTTGCTGAGATTTTAATTGTTCACCAACGGCTCTTGCTGAAGATCTAATATTTTCTTTAACACTATCGTTGTAATTTTTACCCGATCCCCCGTCCTGTGGTGTTGAGGGGGCAAAATTTGATGCAGCAGGTTCAGATATTTTCTGGCAAGGGGTAGTGCAGAACAAAATAGCCTAGCAAACCAGCTACCAAGACCATAGCCAAACATTGTAGTACGCCCCTTGTAATAGTCAAATCCATGACCTATATGACGAGGACTTAGAGCACAAACATAGCAGTCAATGTCAGGACAGGCAAATGGAATTCTTCTATTGTTCATCTTAGGCAGTGACGATGAGTCAAAAATAGCATGTAATCACAGCTAAACCTTTCGTTATTCGTAGAAGATCACCTAATTCAGTTCTTAGTGTTAACTGACAGAGTTCCAAATATGAAGTGTTTACGGGGATATAATGATGATACCTTATCTTGTAATGATGAATATGATCTTGATTGGTTTTTTGTTCAAGAACTCGTAGGAGGGGGATTTAGCTATTGCCAATTCGAGATGTTTCAACAAAGGAGGCATAGAGAAATATACAAGTTTCCGAGGAGAAGGCTGGTGGATACTCGGCAAAAATAGCATTAGTGTTTCTGGCACTTTTACCATTGATTATATCAAGTTTAAAGCCAAGAGAATCTTTCAGATTATCGTTGAGAATAACCTTTTAATTGGCAATGGGTGAACTAATGTATATCTTCCCCTCTTCCTTTGAATAGTTGAAATGAAAGGCTCCTTTTTTGCAAGCGGAAATTCTTTAATTGATAGAACAACATAAATCATTCATACAACTGAGTTTCTCGTATGGTAATTCAATATATGGACAATCCAACCAATTAATATTTTGAATTTTATGTTGTTCACCAGCCGCTGGTGGCCAATCATGGGGTCTAATTTTTATATCGTATTTACGATCTTTTCTCAGGATATCATAGGTGTTTTTAAGAATACAGTCGACAAGAGCAACTTCATACGCACCATCGAATTCGATGGTGGGAGAGAGTTTTGTCCAAAAATCACTTGTTTTATTCAAATAATTGTAGAGAGGGTTAGAGACGTTGGACATAAATGTTACATAAGGATCATCGGTCCTTGTTAATGTCTTCAACAACAATCAAAGAATCAAAATCAGAGTTTTATCCTATCCAACGAACAAGT
The DNA here is from genome assembly GCA_027921565.1 of Artemia sinica. Lineage (NCBI taxonomy): Eukaryota > Metazoa > Arthropoda > Branchiopoda > Anostraca > Artemiidae > Artemia > Artemia sinica. The sequence continues at coordinate 40,876,374 of CM051269.1, read as the reverse complement.
AACTGTTTCTTACCCCTGTGAGTTTGGCTCTTTAATATCTTTTCAATTTGATAAATTTCACTATTATCTTTAATTTTTGCAGTTCAATGTCATAAAAGCCGCCAAGAATCTCTTCATCTTTGGTGTCTCGTAGACGATAAGTTATGGGTTTGGTGTCTAGGATTTTTCCCACTTTAAAAAGTTCAGTGGACCACAAGTAATTACCCTTTTCAGAAACATTAGTTGTTCTATTAATTCGAACAATATCACCAACATTGAATTTTTCTTCACAATCGTTTCTTTGGAATATTGTTTAAGAAAAGTATCAAATGTATCATGATCAGAATGATAAACTTCCGTTGGGGTTGAGTTGGACACTGATCGATGGGGTCGGTCGTTGATTATAAATCAACATGATTTTATCTAAATCATGAATAAAAGCAAGTGTATTTTTCAGTGTAAAATATTTTGAAATTAAAATTCGAATAGCTCTTATCAATCGTTTGGCCAATGCAGCCTTTATAGGACTATGGCTATGATAGAGGATTGTATTGTAATTCATAAGTACTTTTTCGACATGTGGATTAACAAATTCACTACCCCGATCCGTTTGAATTTTTTTATATGAATCTTCTTCGAGAACACTTTCTATAGCCTGAGCAACTTCAATACCTCTCTTTGTCCGCGATGGGATGGCATACGCATAGCAACTAAAAACACTGATTGCGAGTAGAATGTGCTTGTATGGTGCATTGTGACGCCTTTGAATCTCACCTATAGTTAAGAGATTTGCTTGCATTATGTGCAGTGGGAAAAAGGCTTTAGTTTTTCGACAAAGATTAGCACGAAGCCTGTGATTCCGATGAAGAGCGTAACTTGATTCATTTTGAAGATAGTCTTGTACACTTTTAGTGTGAACACCAGTGACTTTGGAAAGAGTTGTGGGGGCACTTAAACTTCCCACTTCACCAATATTTTCATAAACACGTTTCAGAACTTCAACCATTTTGAACGTAAACACGTAGTTTAGCATCCACTACCCTTTTGTATACTAGTGGGTGATGATGGTGACGTTGAGTTGATATCAATACGTCTTCGCTCTTTTCTAGCTACTAACAGTGTGCTCCTCATCGTCAAATCAATGTTTCCACTAGGTGTGCTAGTATTTTCCAAGATTGATTTAGAATCATCGCCTGTTTCTTCTTCTTCTTCTTCTTGTTTTAATGTTGATGATGGATTATGTTCATTTAATTTTTTTTAGAGTTTGTCTATTGCTAATAAGGCTTTTGGGGAATTTTACTGTATTTAGAAAGTTGCATAGATGACTGTCAAATGATAAAAGTCCTTTATGATTTGTAACCATATCATAGGTTAAATCAAGTAGATTATAACTCTTGCCTTGAATTATAATCCATTGCTATCAACTTGAATATGATCTTGACCACTTTCCATGAGATATGTTATGAGTTGTTTACTTTGTTCACGATATGAGTTTGGCATTAGATTTCCAATGCCCGACACTATTGAATCCAATTCCTCCTTCTTTAATTGTGTTCCAGCAGCAGCAGCAAAAGACGAATCCTTAGGAGATTTTTCTTTTTTGTGATCAATGACACTCAAATTGACCGGTCTCGCTCGATAGGGCTTATGTTTGTCCACTCGGCGAAGTGCATCTTGAAGTAAAAGTAATTTTTTATCATCGTCAATATTCTCATTGTTAATGAATTTACTGAGATTGTCCTCAAAGTATTCCACTGGGGATAGAGCGAGTTCAGTTGGAGTCAATTTATAGGGTTTAGCCATCTAGAGAAAACTGTTTACAAGTCCTGCAATTATTGGCAGTAAAAGTGTAAAAAATCTACCACCGGCCTGAAGAAGAAGTTTCCTTTTAAAAATTTTTCCTTTCTTTTTACAAGCCAATACACGTACAATGGAACGATGGTGCTTTGCTTGTTGCTTAACTACTTCTGGCAGTTGAACATTGCCCTCGGTTAAATTTAAATAAAGTTCAGATATTAGATTAATGAAATCTTTGTCAATACCATGTTTGAGTATGGCTTTCCTAAGTGGGGGTTTTAAAGTGCTTAGAACGGAAAATAAATGTCTATTTTCATGTAATTTCTTCAGTGTGGTGATGTCCACTAATAGCCGTTTTCACTGTTCACTGGAAGATATACTGTAATTTCATTGTCAAAAATATCTGTGACTACACGTAAAACCTCGGGTGCATTTTGATTAAGATCCAATAGAATGTAGCCTTAGGGTTTATTAGTTCTTTGATTGTACCCTTAAAGTGGAAATTCGGGGGCGCCGGGGTATATTTGTTTATTGAGAGTTATTAGCCAACTAGAATCTTGAACAACTCTGTAGATGATATATTAGGTACAGTTCAAAGCAAGTGTTCGCATACATTTGCTCTGATGAAAGAGGTTGTGTAGAACTAGAGTAACGGAAATCTGTTCATGATGTGACCGAACAGTAAACAATTGTAGCATTTCCTGGGACTATTGTTCAATAGATTCAGCTAAATCGTCAATAATCAGCCAAGAGTTTGGTTCAATAATGTCGAAAACATCAAGTCCCTGTATGAATTGTATCTGCACCGATGTATCAATAGCTTTTATTTTATTATTTGACTCCTGCCAAACACTGTAGCAACAGTAGATTTATTTCAGCTTTTCCATAAACATTTTATCACAATTTTTATTATTTTAGTTAAGAGTGTCATTTTGCCTGACATTGATGGACCACACAGGAACGATCTGAATGGTGCTTTAAATTGATACATATTGCTGTTCGCTTCAACAGCTCACCTACAACTAACTGTAAACTATAGATGTCTAATGACTAAATAATTTACCTATTATTACACCGTTCAAGAATAATAAGAAGAAAAACAAAACCAACAAAGAATCACATTTTCTTTATTTTTAACATAAAAGCAGCACTTTCCAAATAATAACAATGCAATTAGAAAAAAACACTTTAAACAAAAAAAAACATAATCACGATTTTTTTATTTAATTTATTTATAACAATAACATAAACAACATTTATTTGACATAGGCACTAGGAAAAAAAACTTTTTATTAAACAAAACACTCAAAATAATATTACACTTTTTTTATTAATTTATAACAAAAAATACAACATTTATTTGAAATAGGCACCAGGAAAAAAAACTTTCTATTAAACAATAAATATACTTAAAATAATATCACTTTATTTATTTTATTTACAAAAAATTACAACAACATTTTTAATTTGAAATGGGATCCCCTCTGCGGGGGCGGCCGCTGCGGCGGCCGGAGGTCGAACCGGAAAGTGCGATGGGCCCTCTGTGGTGGGCCAGGGGCCGGGCCGGGGGCCAGGAATATTAAATTACGAAGAAATAAATCTGCATGAGCATATTGAAAATTATATAATGAAGAAATAACTCTGCCTTGCATATTGAAAATTTATTAATTTTGATAAAAAAAGAAATTCCCAAATCCAGCCACCCACCTTGTACTGTGAAAGAATTTAAGTTAATTTATTCAGACCGAGTTGTTTTCTATACTCTACACATTTCAACTCGGTCTGAAATTAGATAGTGGCCGTGTGGAAGTACCTTCACACCATCCTCAAGTACATAAACGTTGTCCTATATGGCCGACATGGCGTTTTTCTCAACTCTAACTGTGTAGTTTTTAAATTATAAAAAGCGAATCGCCATGACTTTCACTTTTGGGACTAAATTATGTTCCCCATGGTTTTTATAAACACTCATATTGAAAGTATTTTTTACAAAGTGTGTAGGGACCCCCTTGCAAGCTTGTTTGATGTCTTTGTTGTGCGTTTCTACACATAATACCTTCAGCCAAGGAAAAACACCACTGGACATCAGATCGTTTCCCGTTTCAGATTTTAGCATTAACAATTGATTTGGGGCCAGGCGTTTCACTAGCTCTGGATAGAGGGATTCATTCCAGTTGGTGTAGTCCATCCGCGAGCTAATGTACTCTCCATTTTCCGAACATTCAACAAATTTTTAGTTTTAAATCTTAACAGGAGTGAATCATTGTCTCCACAATTCACTTGAACTTATCCCTCAATTGACCATTGTACCTTGCATACATTGTAATAAAATGACAACATGAGTCTTTTGACATTTCTGTTATTGCACTCCCGCCTGCAATATTTTTATTTAAAATAATGTTTCTTTTCTTGTGATGTAGGAGCACCATATCAGAGTCTATGATTATGAACGAGGTGAAGTTTGGATCCGCAATGATTCAAGCACAATCTTTGGGATTGGTTACAATGTCATAGCGATTTCTGTTTCGTACTTTTTCGCACATTTTACCGAAGGCTGAGTTCAAAATGAGTTTATAGATTTTCTTTTCATCCTTCGTTTTCGCTTGTGAAAGTTTACTGACAAAAGTATCAATAAACGTTTTCATACAAGGCTTTTGATCAAATTGGAGGGCTCTAGGAATCTTTGTGACTTTGAAACCATTGGACACCATCCATCTCAATAGCACGTGATGAACAACGATATTCTGTTTCGGGTTAAGGTCAGCAATAGGTTTTTGCTTTGAAGGCACCCAGTGCATACTCCCATTCTCTACTAAAGATAAATTGTATGGACTCAGAGAGTCCTTACCCACCGGTCTATTTATGCACGATAAGTAAAGTCTTTTACCGAGTCATGGATTTCCATGGGTATTTCACCGTCAATTTCAAAAAACCATCCTTGCGCCCCATTTTCCTCAATGGTAGCAATGTTGTGGAAATTCGAAGCACAAGGATCGTTAAACCATTTGTAATTGCCACACGACAAACAGTAGTGAGACATCGGCGACGGATAAAGGGAATTCATATCCAAAACTACTGTATCTGACTTTTCACCGGTGTGCTGTCCGGTCAGATCAGTTTTCATGATACGGTCCCCGTGAAAAAAAAAATACCCACCCCTCATTGATCTCTCTGCAAACAGATGCTGATCCACGTCGGTGATCAGACCCATTTCTTATTTGCTGATTTTAAGAAACAAGTCCATCACCAGATGAGGAGTGGAAAAATAATACCCTAAATCCAACCCAAATTCTCCATAGATTTTATCCGTGTTTTTGCACACAATGTCTAGAAGAGTCAGTATATCACTGGCCAAGTACAGTTTACAGTAATCCCATCCATTTTTACATCCTCCCTCTTCCCAAACCCTCTTGGCAAATTCATAGTCGCCAGTGGTGCATTGACTGTCCGTAAAGGAATTTTAAAATCCTTTGATATGCAGTAATGATACCTCATTTAGCCTCGAGGTAGAGTCGTAGTAATCATATGTGTATACGCCCTTATACGTTAATAAATCAAACATTTCATCACTGGGGAAGCGCTGGTTAAGGAGGGGGAAACTATCATAATTGTCGCTTTTCTGTATCCGAATCAATTGACTTAAAGCCTTGGGGAAGAAACTGAAAGAGTCTAAAAAACGGATTTCATTCAGGCAGGTGTTAACCTTGTCTACTCCTTTCCACATGAATTCTAGCAGCAGCAGCTTCTCCGATGATTCGGGTATGATATTATAAGAAAAAGCACCATCTACCTATGCGTTATCTAAACCCCCCCACCCTTGGCCATGCGGGCCACCGCCGGTAAAATGAACTTTAAATCGTAATTAGAATTGTGTATAAAAACCGGTACGAAATATTGCTGACTAACGTTTACATTGCATAATTGATGTGCAATCCCTCTAAAGTTACTCCCTCCCTATGAAATTTCCTGCCATAAATGCTCAAGGTCGATCACCTTCCTCTTTCCGCCGTTCCTAGTACCATCATCAAATTCAACCTCGCAAACCCAACCTATTTTATGATTTTTATGGCCAATCTGTCATCTGGTGATAGAACCATAGGATAGTGTGTACAGCGTACGCGAGAAATTACCCCATTCGTTGTTTTAATCAGAGTGGTCAATGCCGTGCGCATGAAGTCTTCCCCACCCAACGACTCAACCACATCCAGCACTTGCATGATATTACTGGAGTCACCTTGCACGTGAGCGTAAGATACCCCTATGGCTTTATGTATTTTAACATGATTTGGATTTGACGAATCGTACACGTCTGTGAGTTAAGCTTCGCAGTCCAAAGCGATCTTGTTGCTCTGCTGGAGCAAGTTCTGAAAGTTATTAAAACGTAAGATCACCCTATCTCCGCTAACCATTTCCACAGCCTGGTATCCATGACGTTTACAGTGTTTCATGTGATGCTTTAACTTTAAGTTACTACGAAATCTTGAGAAGCATGTTGGACAATAGTAGCATACACATAACCCCTCTGATGTTTACCCCCACTTAAAACTCTACTAATATCTGTAATTGGATTAAAATGTCCTATTGAATCAGACTCTGAAGAAGGTGTGTATAAAAGCCAGACCCAATGCTTCACTGATTCAATAGACGGAGCCCTGACTGTTAATAGTACACCCTTTATATCAGAACGCTGACCCACTTCTTATTCTGTTTCGTACTGTAATATCGTAGCACTAATCTTTAAATGTTCATTAGCCCGCTCAAAAATATTTATCCCTTTTAGTTTTACGGGAAATTGAACACTTAAACAATTGAGATCTACTTTAGGAAACTTTGACCTATCCCCATTAGCTGCCAGTTCATCCAACTTCCTCTTAGAAGCATCATTTTGCAGAGGCCTAAAGGCCGCAATCTAAAATGCAGACTTGAAACACTGTAGCCTCGCATCGAAACAGATCCGTTTTATTCCCTGAAAACCCTCTAAATCAGAAGGATATTTTAATTCAATAGCCCTCTCCCTATGCCCACCTCTTAAAATAAAATATTTTTTAAATCTATAAATATTAACGCTTAAATTCTCAATAAATAAAACAACCTACCCGCTAACCCCCTCATTATAATTGTCCAGTTTATTTATGATACTGTTGACCCAATCTAAAAAAAACCTCCTCATAATTTGCCAAATGCGGGCAAACTGCTAACATCTCTGTATGCAAATATATTGAATAGAGTTCACTCGCATTTTCATTTTAAAAATATATTTTTAGTGCTATTGATGCTTTTAAACTTTCCCTCCCTCCCCACACCCGAATCTGTAGTTCAACAAGGGTTCGAATCTTGTTAACAGAGGAATGAGTAATAGCTAGGGGGTCTATTACTATACCCCCTGACATTAAAGAATTAAAGGGGTCACCGAAATTGGCGGTTTATACATAAGTATGGTGCAAAGCAGAGTTAGACAAGAAAAAATCCGGTAGTATAAATGTTTGTGGGGCTAATGACTCATTGCCACTACTCTAGTCAACCTCAATAGTGGGGGGTGGCATAAAATCTTCAGTAGCACCACCACCAGTCTGTTCAATTGCATTAGTAGGGGTGGGGGTGAAATCACCCAATTCACTGAGGATACCTTCCACGGCGTTTGAGGATAGTTGACCTAGCCAGCCTGCATTGTCTTTTGACATAATTTGATTATATATATTAGCATGCGAAACCAGTTAAGATACACTTGTGAGGGTATCCCCCAAATATTCATTTATAAACATATTTGTGAATTCTGGGTCCTCACTCATGTCTATGTCACACGTTCTGTCCTCCAAGCTACCTATATCCCCAAAACAATTATTTAAAAAGGCCCTTTGCCATTCTAGATTATCATTAACTTCAACACTATCCAGAGAATCCATTGGTGAAGGCTCATTGAAAATAACTGATTCTTGAGCTGATGGTGTTGAAGACGATAATTCAGCGATGTTAGTCTATAAAAAAATAATTTATTTTCCATGTGCAATATCCACTATTTTATAAAATCAAAAATAAATTATTAATCATCTCTATGGTCATTTATATAAAATAGAAAAAGGATTTTTTTTTGTCCCCCTCCACCCCGTCTTCTTCTTATTCTTCAACAATTAGCCCATGAATATACACACACACACGCACATACAACTAGCTGATTTAAAATTATTAAGGGAAAAAATAAAAATATGTGGCGTAAGAATGCTAAGCCAAAAGACACGGCGTTCGTCTCGTGGAGTTTGCTTAATTAAGATAGTCACGAAGTATGCATTGATTTCACATTTCACGGCAAGTTCCTAGATCAGGTTTTGCTACGCAATGTATTATTTTGTATGTCAATTAGGACGATAACAATCTCGAAAGACTATTTTTGCTACAACCATAGAAAGAAATGAGTTTTCTCTTTATTTACGAAATTATCAAAATCATAGTTTCAGGATATCTAGCCCTTCTTTTCTCGTAATTGGAGAACTAAACTATAGCTTAGAAGATAGTTTTAAACACTTGCGAACGAAAAATAGCTATTTTTAACTTGGCTTAATTCTTAGACAAATAAATGTCTCGTTTACAGCTTGGCAAGATAAAAAAAAAAAACGGGTATCCAAACAGGAGCAAATTAATGCTACAGGGCTCCATGTCTGATTGGCCAAGGCGAGAAGAGGCGGAGTCCCCCGCACGGAGTACGAGATGGAAGATTATCACTTCCTAGCCAGTTAAAAAAAGACATTTTAATTTAACTCAGCCGAAACTAGAAGTTAAACAACAATCAACTAGATTAATAGGGTATTTTGCAATGCGAAATTGTAAGTGCATTATAAACTTGAATAAAAAAAATATGGGGCAATTATGGATTTTCATTTATGTAGAATTGAAAATAGGTCTTTTTTGTGCCCTCACCACCTCTTTTCCCCCACCCTCAATTACTCAATTGCCTTATATACATAACTATCTGTTTAGGGCACTTACGTCAGAAATTGCAGGTAACTCATGAGAAATATCCTGCATATGAGATGGCGGTGCAAATCTGAGTACAATTCTCCTTGCCATTTTCAACGATTGAATTAGGCCCATATCAGTGGTGCCAGACCTGGCATCGAGCTTTGGTTACTTTTGTTCAGGAAGACTTTGACCACCAGTATCCTTGAATAAAAATTAATTCTCAGTTTTTCCCTCAGATAACTTATAGGCTTATAGGCTTAAATTTCAATCTCCTTTAACTCATAAAAAAAACGCCAGTCCTAGGTGGAGCCTAAGCTAGATATATTTTAAATACGATGCATAAAAAATAACACAATTTTGACTATTAGGTCCATTTGTTATTCATTCCGAATATTAATGGGAGGCGCCGTTCCCCCTCCACAATACCAAAGCCCAGGCAGGATAAAAGAAAAAAATTGTTTGTCTTTTTCAATTATGAACGTCACGATTTTAAAACTATAGGCTTAAATTTCAATCTGCTTTAACTCATAAAAAAGAACGTCAGGCCTAGGTGGAGCCTAAGCAAGATATATTTTAAATGCAATGCATAAAAAATAACACAATTTCGACTAGTAGGTCCGTTTGTTATTTATTCCGAACATTAATGGGAGGCACCGTTCCCCCTCCACAATACAAAAGCCCAGGCAGGATAAAAGAAAAAAAATTGTATGTCTTTTTCAATTATGAACGTCACGATTTTAAAACTATAGGCTTAAATTTCAATCTCCTTTAACTCATAAAAAAGAACGCCAGTCCTAGGTGGAGCCTAAGCAAGATATGTTTTAAATACAATGCATAAAAAAAGCACAACTTTGACTATTAGGTCCGTTTGTTATTTAATCAGAATATTAATGGGAGGCACCGTTCCCCCCTCCACAATATCAAAGCCACCCCAACACATTAATGATATTTTATATATTTAAATGGACACACATTGATCAATTTTTATTCTTAATGTGAGATATTTCTGCAATGTAGTTAAGAACCGTTTTAGCCAGATACCCTATACCTGAACAGCCATCACAAAACATGTGAATTTGCGTTAGATAATTACACTAGTTCGCTGTCTGTGAGAAACCCAAATGACAGATAGTTAAAGGTTACTATACGAAAAAGATCTGTTTTTCTTGATAATACAAGAATAAAAAATATCCACTTACCAGATCCTTTTGGAATTCTCCATTTCAATGCGTATAAGTATAACAAGAAAGACTATCTATCCAAGTTGTTTTTTCAAACCGATCAAGAAAAACTAACTGCACCTTAATTTATACGGAAAAAAACACGATTATATGACCTACGGCTGAAACCAGTATTTTTTTTACAGAAGGCCCAATAAACCTTTGAGCACGTTATACCAAGGTCTTTAGTTATGGTATAGATCCATAGAAACCTGTCTGGTAAGGCATGTCCCTTCTGTAGTAACAGATACCTGTCCGTGGTAAGGCATGTACCGTTGAAACTGCACTGTATATTAAGTACCGTCCGTATTTGTTCTCTCTGATTGGTCCAGAAAATGGGTGTTGACACAGTAACCCGTCTGATAAGGCATTTACCGTCTGTAGTAATAGACACCTGCCCGTGGTAAGGCATGTCCCGTTGAAACTGCACTGTACATTCATGCCCTTGGGCTTGTCCCGGTCAGACTGTATATATCGATACTACTTCCGGCTCCCCATGTACGGAAAATTCCTTTTCCCGAAAAATTCCACCCTGAAAAGATCCTTCCACGTATTCCCCCCCCCCCTCCTGAAAAATGTTTGTGTAGTTCCCAACAACTAGTACTACATGTAAATAATGGGCAAAGTTCATAGCTCGCAGCCCTTCGCCCGGGGACTGTGGGGGATCAAGTCATCCTCAAAGACATAGTTATTAAATCTTTCAACTCTGCTGAGCAAAATGGTCATCATAAAATTTTAATCTGGCCATTTTTGGAAAAAAGGGCGTGGGAGGAGGGCAAGCTACCCTCCAATATTTTGGTCACTTAAGAAGGGAACTAGAACTTTTGATTTCCGATGAAATGAGCCCTCTCCCGATCTTCTATGATCACTGGTTCAATAAGATCCTTTTTTTGGGAAAAAACAATATCGCATCCATGATATTGCTTGTGGCAAAAAAAATGCAAAATTCTACTTTTTTGTATATAGAAGCTTCAAACCTCTACTGTAGGGTTCTCTGATATGCTAAATATTATGATGTGATCTTCATTAAGATCGCTTAATGTTTTAGGGGTTTTTATCCCCTTTTAAAAATTGGGGAAATTTTATCAGGTTCGCCGCATTTGATGGGCAACATTGAACTTAATGTATTTTAAGTATTTTGAATAAGCATCAAAATTCAATTCTTTTGATGTATATATTGTTAACAAGAGTGTTTTTTAGAATTTCGGTTACTATTGAACCGCATCACTCCTTACTTAGAGTTCCTTACCACAAACTGTTTGATTAAAGCGATGTTTCTGGAAGCATTATTGGAAAGAATGAAACATTGCTGTAAAGAAGGAGGGTGAGAGATATGTGGCAGCTCTCCTCATACAAGAGATGATTTTTGTTTGTTTGGAGTTTTAATGTTGCATTTTATATCCCATCGAAAAACTTCTTTATTTGTTTAGTTTTTGTTTGTTTTTATCTCATATTTTATTAATTATAAATATAAGGGAAGCTTTTTCCCTAATTACCCACAGTCTTTGTGCTAAATTTTGATTTTTGCGTAAGAATGCTTCGAAAATAAAATCGTTGTTAATAGATGGCCCCTTCTGATTTTTAAGTGTAGCCTGAAGAGGTAAACAACAATTAGAACAATAGGAACATATTTCTTACAAGACAGTGGAATGCAAATTTCAGATAAATATTTCGACCCTATATCCAAGGGCCTTCCTCAGCAAATGAAATGAAAAAGAAAATATAAAAGAAACTTACATTAAAATATGATCTTTCAAACTGAAGCCTGAAGAGGATCTTTTTATGAGTTTTTAGGAAGTGATATCTACAGTTTTAGGAGCATAAACTACTATATTATTTACAAAGTGAAGCTTCCGAGCCATTGCAGCAAGAGGAAGTAGGGAATAAATTAACATGCTATTAATATGAATAGGTTTAAATAATAACTAGTCTAAAATACTCTTTAGTTTTCAATGTGCTCAATACTTATCTCGAGGCATCTTGAAGAATCGACATAATCCTAATAGGAAAAATTTGGCTTTTTCCAAAGTCTTATAAATTACTAATAAAATAGAAATTGGCCGGTAACTAGACAGGGGCTCCGGGGAACCAAAATTACGAAATATTATTGCCATAAAGGTGCTTCGTTTCAAATAGGTCAATGTGTCTTTTCTTTGTTGGAATATACTCGTGTATAGCCGAAGGAATATCGAAGCAAAGTTTTGGAAAACAATCTGTATACGGGGAATTTAGGTTATCTCAGATAGACCCGGGCGCCGCACCGGCTAATCGACCGAACTCTGCCAACGAGAGGCCCGATTGACTGCCACCGAAGTGTCGCTACGCCGCCACCGGCAAAGGCGGTGGCGTTCGGCTGACTTTGAATTAATTTTGCGGCAATTCTTTATTGCGTCAACCGTAGAGTTGGAGCTTTTCTTTCTCGTGTGGTTTAGTATTCCGATTTTCCTGATTAGAAATTAAGTAGGGCTTGTCGTATCCCCGAATTTTCGGGTATTTCCCCGAAAATCTATGCTCCACCCAAAAAAAAATTTGGTTCCCCGAATTCCCAAAAATCACCGAATCACGGTGCCACCCCTAGCGAGTTATCACCAGTGACTTTACCTGCCAAATATTACTTTGAATACCGTAATTCTTTACTGCTCTCTTGTTCGTAAATTTTCGTCTCTTTTGTTACTTTGTGTAAAAACCAGACAGATGCAATTGCAATATACACAATTCTTCACATGTTGACAAAAAAAAGTATCGTATTTATGAAATGAGATTAAATCATTTCGAATGCAGCTTCCCAATTGCTATGTCTTAAATCATTCGTAGTCAAGAATTTTATTTTTAAGTTGAATAGAACGCATTCACTACTATACAGCTTCAGTTGGATTTTGAAATTGATAGTCGACAGATTGTTTCTACAGCTGAATCGTAAGTTTGCACAATTTTGTTTTCTTTTGCTGTTTCTCGATAAGATTTTCTTAATGTTTAATGCACAATTGTTGAACGCCTGATAGATTAAAGAAAATACAATCTTCTTCCTGAGAAAATTTTACTCCCCCCCCCCCCAAAAAAAAAAAACTTCTATTGAGAAAAAATTTAGCTATAGACTAAGCTATGTACAAGATTGGGGAATTAAAGATTGAAACGGAAGTTACCCCAAAAATATGATTCATAAAAAAACTGTAAATTATTGCCTATAGGGAAGAGGAATAGGGGGATATCATTTTAAAATGATAATACCTCTCTTGTTAGTTGAAAGCAGGGATGTCAAAAAGATAATTATTTTTTATTTAAAGTGGAGACGGAAGAACATAATATCAAATTCCCTGGGAAACCATTGAAATATTTTGATAGACCCAAGGCCAAATATTGGGACTTTTTCATTGTCTTGGGTATTTTCCAACTTCTCATAGGCTACTGGCCTAATTTGGCTTTTGTGTGGCTTCAGTTTTCCAATAAGTTGAGGTATATCTGAATAATTTCGACATTTTTGTTGTTGTCATTGTACCCCTTTACTCATAACCTCAATTTTTTTTTTCAAGGAACACTAAGCTGTTTAACTTTATTTCGCATGTTTGTTTGAACCATAGTGTGACCTAGTTAATTATTAAGTAAATTATTTTCTTAATATAAAGCTGAGACGGTATCCTATCAAGGTGGTATCCAGAGGGGGGGGGGGGGGTATTGCATTTAAATGATAATAGTTCGAATTTTCTTATTAAAAGCAGGGATGCCAAAAAGTTAATTTTTTTTTTTTATTTAAAGCAGAGACGGTATCCTATCAAGGTGGTAATTTTTGTGAGCATTTGGAAATATGAGCATTTGTAAATCAAAGCTTCAACTCAAAAACTGATACTAAGTCTCATAACATTTTTTTTCATCAAAAGTGACGAACTAGGAAAAAAATTTTAACATCTTCCTGGAGCTACTTCAGTCTGCATAGTATTTCATTTAATTACATTTAAAACGGATGAGCTTTTCACTTTTTACCTAAGAAAATAGCTGGCACTTCATTTTTTTTCATACCGAATAAACCATTAGGCGTTTTCTGTTTCATTGTAAGTGAAGTGCTCTCATGTGAAGTGTTCTTCATGTATTTTTCAATTTGATATATTTACTCCTTTTGGATACAGTTTATAATTTAGCTGATATTAGGTATTTATGAGTTTATAATTTGGGATGAATCCCCAGAAGAAAAAATGAATAATATCCAAAAGAGCAGCCGAAAGCAATCAAAAAAGCAGCAGTTCAGCATTAGCCTACATGACATATATTCTATAAAGGAGCCAAAAAAAAATTAAAAATATATTTTTTTTAATTTTTATTAAAAACAAGTTTTTTATACAAGGAAGGCTTTTTAGGAATCCAAAAGAGCAAAAAAAAAAAATCATATCAAAGTTGCCCATTTCAACTGTTTTAAAGGTGACAAAACATATAATTGGCAAAGGGCATTATGAAAAAAATAAGCTTCTAAGTTCAAACTTATATTCAAAGTTTTTACCCAGATAACTGACGAATTATGTGATACGGTATTTGAAGTTTTGTATGCAGTAATGCTCCATGAAAAAAAAACTACTAATTTTGATAATCTTTTATGTTAAGAATACATAGCTAATAGATACTTCAACTATTATGAAAGGGTTCTGAAACGCCACAGCCATTTCGTTTTCTACCAGATTTCTACTTCTCTTGATGAATAACGAAGAAGATCAGTTTCCAGCCAGCGACTTGTGAAGTTTTGAACTCATGAACAGGCCAAAATCGGTTGTAAATTTAAGCTGTGATTCGTTAAAGACTAATTAATGTTTGGGGTCAACATTGACCACGCCGGCGGAGCGCCGCCGATATCTTACCGGAGGCGGGCCGGCGGCGCGCCGACGCTGCTGTTTTTGGTCCCACCACCGCCGGTCCTCCCTCATCGGCGCGGCGCCAGGGTCTAATCTCAGACTTCTTAATGTTATTAAACCAACAGCGTAAGTCTAGATTCCGGATCTCGAAAGTTAGAAAACTTACTTTTAAAGAGTGTCGCATTGTAACTCCAACAAAAATACAAACATTGCAAAAGAAATCTGGAAACTGTAAAACCTAGTCTAAAGCTAAATCTAAAATGAAAAGAAAGTGATGGGGTTCCTGAATCCCTGTCTTCACAGAACCTAATAAAAAGAAGGTATCTTTTTTGTAAAGAAAGGAAAAAACTTTGTGGGAAATAAGAATTAGTACCTTGGTTCAGCCTTGTGGGGATCCAGTCACGATAAAATCCAATATCAATGTATGCTATGTTGTTTGTATTGCTATTGAGTGTGGCACTTTGCTCTTGCTTGGTTTTTGGGGTACATGCACTGGCGGATAGCTGCTCATCAAAAACCTTTTCAGTATGTAATGGCTATGTTTTTTTTGTTTTTTTTTTTGTCATTTCTATGTCCCCGCACTACTGGCCTTGCCGGCCATATTACACCAGAGTGGGTATGGGTATATCCTTATAACCTTTTCAGTATGTAATGGCTATGTTTTTTTTTTGTCATTTCTATCTCCCAGCACTACTGGCCTTGCCGGCCATATTACTTCAGAGTAGGTATGGGTATATCATGATATATTTCTTTTTATTGTGTAAATTTAATGTTGAGTAAATCATCCTTATAACAATTCAATGGAGGAAGGGGCCTCTTAAATATTTACATCAGGAAATATACAAAAATATCTCTGAATAAAAGTTGGTTGGAAATCAATGGTAGTTTCCTGTGATTGCCTTTTCAGAGTTCTAAAACAAAACTTCCCATATAGAGAGTAGGGAGGGAGAGACATAAGGTGTTTAATTGTGATACCTAACACAGCAAAATATTTGATTTCATAAAAATCGGTGAAGTGAGTGCTAGCTTCCTATTAGCGTGTTTTTGATGTGTAGTGCTAATTCAACCTCTATTGGGACAAGGTTCCTTGTATTCTTGCCATTACAACACCTACCAGAAAACATTTCGAATTTATACTAATATTTATTGGAAATAAGAGTAAACTTTCAAGTTGCACCTTTTAGGAGCCCATTCCAACCAATTCAAACTTGTTGGAGAGGAGAGGATGGAGAACGGGGGGCTTTCAAACTATAGTAATCACGATATCTTTCAGGAGATATCTTCTGAGCTTAATAAACTTAGTGAGAGTTCCACCAATTTCTTTATCAAACATGCTAATAGGTAACAACTAGCGTCTTAGTTTGGCCTTTCAGGAGTTTGAGACCTATCTGACTTCTCTGGGGGAGTTGCAGAGGGGTAAGGACACCTGAATGCCAGCATCTCTTGCCATTTGTCTTATTATTTATGGTCAGTGTGGTCTCACGTTTGATGGGTCAGACACTCAATCGAAACTCTACGAAGCAAGGTGAACATTATTGTAAGATGAATTTGTTAAAACACGATGTCAACAGCATTCGATCCAGCTGGAGTTTGATCCTGCAAGAAACAAGTATATACGAGCTTCGAAGTCTTTTGTCTACTGTGCGCCTTCAGAGCTAAGTGTGCATCTTCACATCCGAAACCTCATAGTTTACGCTGAGTCCGTAGCCGCAATAAATCCTTCTGGGCTATCACATAGGGGGATCTAAATAGAACTTTTGTTAATTTAGAGAGCCGCTGTATTTATCCCAGTCAAGTATAGTCAAATTTTATCGATTTTGACTATTGACTTGTATCTGTAGAGTTTTTTTCTGAGGTTGTATGGTAGTACGAAACCATAGTCGCATCCTTTGCTCTGTAACTTAGCTTTTACCACTACGTCTCATGTGCTGCAACACTTTACAGAGCCTTAGCATCGAGGAGGTCTTGCTGCTTTTTTTTTTCGTTAGCTCTATGGAACGAATGATGCTTATTCCCACATCCAAACCAAAGACTATAGTTCAGATTTTCATGATTTACTAGAAAGAGAACGCAAAGTATGAAGGTTTCGGGGGATCAGTTTTAAACTCAATCATTTAAACAATCGTAAAATATGCTACCATCACAATTTGCAGCTGAATGATTTTGGGTCGGTTTGGTATGAATTCATTGAGGCATTATAAAAGGTGAGGTACTTGTGTCCCGATCAAGGATGGGTTCCATCCCTTCCTTACGGTGACTTAAGCATGCATTTACAATTGCAAACCGTTATCGAGGACCCACTAGCTGACTTTTAAAATTCGTTCTTACTTACTTTCTGTCCAATTAACTCAATTTTTAACTGAAGTTTATTTAAAGTACAAGACACACCTTTGGAATTTAGAGACAAAAACATATTAAATTACGATAATATTCCATAATTAACACATTATAAACAGGAAAATAGAGTTCAACATATACATTTTTGATAGCATGGATATAAATTTCCTGTTCTAGGCTTTTTATTTCTTTGCCAAAGTAATACCAAGACTAACCTATTGCCAGTTACCTAAGGGCGTAGCCAAGACTCTGTTTTAGCATAGGCTCGGCTCTTTTCTGGATGGGGGATTTAAATTTGGAGAGAATATTTTTTCAGGGCATATGCAAAATTAAAATGCCAAATTTTGTATGAACTTTCGCTTATTTTTGAGGGGAGGGAAATCACATGTCTTATTGGCTACACAACTGCCCCTTATTAGTAAATTTTTCTTTATTTAAATTCCGTCATTTTATTATGTATCTACTATAAAGAGAGCGACTCATGTGGCATGATATGTAATGTCTTTTGTGGTATAAGTTAATAATACCCCTTGCCAACCTTACATTCACTCTAACAATTTATATTTAAAAGTTATTTTTGAAACTCCAAATTCATTATAGGGTTTAAAAAATATTCATTTACTATTAATCTTATAAGAATTTCCACTGAGTTTCACTTGTGAAAACCAGAGTATGGAGACTCCTCCCCCCTCCCCTCATTCATTTGAAAACCCATTGTTCTATCCACACAAGTATAGAGGAAAGAGATCAGAAAGCCAAAACAATTTTGCTTTTGACTATTTGCCTAGGACAAAAAAAAAAAACAGTAGCTAATTTTGGACATTTTCACGGCCATAGGATTATGTATTGTTATAGTAATGCAAAGAGTATGTTTGTCTCACCTTGCCTGGCTTAATGTAGCTCTAAGTTCATTTTCCTGAAGATGTGTCCTATTATCAAATATGTTTCTATCAGGCAAAAGCTTTCGGAGATAACGCAGACTGGAAACACTCTCCGATGAAGGACTGTTCGAATTTATAGCTGCATCGTCCAGAGAAGCACCCAACCTTGTTAGTGATACTTTGTTTCGCTTATTCTCCTTCTTTGATAACATTTTTAGCCCTGAAATATTGGGAGAAAATTTTAGTAAACAAATATATAATTGGTAAGTGTCCTTAACGCTCAGCCAATCACTGATCTAAAAACAATATCTGGAACATTCTGAAGCCTGAAGGCAAGGGAGTAATGTAGAAAAATTAAAAAGTAATTTCATTTCGTTAACTTCATTGAAATGTAACGAATCTTGTAATTATTTTTGTAAGTATAACCTGTTGGGAGATTGAGTTAAAGCTTTCAGGGAAGTTTTCTAATCTTCACAAACTCTATTCATTTTCTTTTTTAAGCCTGTCTTCGACGAATCCAGGCGTTTACCCCTCCCCTCTGGAAAATAATCCCAGAAAATAACCCTCGTGTTATATATTTCCCCCGGAATAAAACTCCCACAGAAAATTTTCCTCCGTGGAAAATACCCCCTGGAAAATTACCCCCGCGAAAAATACCCCTGCGGAAATAATCCCCTGAAAAAAAATTCCCGCTGAAAACACCCTCTCCCCTACCAAAAATAGGGTGTTTTTGCACACTGTCAAACATAGTGTGTTTCGATTTAGTTTAAAGTCTTCCTCAAGATTCCTTGAAAGCTTCCCATTAATACCCTCAAGCTTCAGCAGTAGTAGTAGTCGTGGTAGCAGAAATAGTAGCAATAGAGCCAGTTATAGTATTAGTAGTACTAGCATGCATATAGTGCCTTTTGGTTAGTTCATCATCCTCCTTAACATACTCAAAAAATTTCAACTTAATACCTTAAGCCGTTCCTGGACTATCGATGATGTGTTCTTTTTACAACCTACTTGCCCATGGTGTGTTTTGATTTACTTCAACACTTTCCTCAAAATTCCGTGAAAGTTTCTCTTAATACCCTTAACCATTTTGGACACCAAGGGTCAAACATGCTCTGCTTTCCCAATGCTTTCCCAAATTGAGTTTTGGGTGACTTGTATAACTTAAAGTCTTTACTCCATGTACCATGAGGGGGGGGGGAGATTGTCATTCCTTGAGGCACAGTTACTCGGAGATTTCAAATATGCTGAATAAAATAATTAAATCAAATATTTTAGCGGAAGTCTTTGGGGGAATAAGGGGCTTGGGAAGGTGGGTGCTTGCCCTCCAGTCACTTCAGACGCTTAAAAAGGGTGGTGGAACTTCAATTTTCCAATCGAGTAAGCACCTTCGAAGTTTCTACGACAACTCTTGACATACGAAATGCCTTTGTGAAAGAAAAAACATAAAGCCCACTTTGCTCTTTACTTAGGCAGCACTATTGTGTTGTCTAAGATATTCAACTGGGTGATTACTTGAAACTTAATGAACTGTACAAAATATTTTAAAAGTCATCAGTTAAAATAAAACATTAAAGTTGCTGCCAATACCAAGGGGTTACCCAGTTTCCCCCACATCGTGTACATCTCAGAATTCCCATAACGTTCGGCGCAATTCCGGAAATGCTTGACACTCTTTCACCACGCTTGCCCTCCACCACCTGGTGTAAGTGATATGTGATTCCTCAAAATAATGGGCGCTTTGGGCATTATCAAAATTTGTCAATTTCTTCATCACAAGCTCTTCGCTTTAAAAGGAACGATAAGCATTACCTAGAAATTCAACTTTCTCAAATGTCAAACCCAGAAAAGTAATCATCCAGTACAATAGTTTCCATTAGTTTCTGCTTTTTTACCTTACATTGGCTTGGTTCTGATTGCATATATTGCAGTAGTGCTTTTGAATCTCTAAACATTTTCTCTCGCAAGGACCGAATAAATTGTTTATCTATCTTTACCTAGGGCAATTTTCATCAGAATGGGCAATCTTGAAGAACTATTAAATCCCAACATGACTTTTTTGCCTCTTCAAGGTTTAAAGTTTGTACTGGATGAAAATTTTGTACAGTTTAAAGTTTGTACATGATGTAAACTCTAAGACAGTTCGTGTTTTGAATAGATAAAATGATTCGTGATTGACCCAAAGGTGATTGATAGATAAAAAAAGATGTGATATGGATTTTTAGATATTAGCAACCGACACAACAAAGCCAAAAACTATTTACCATCCATCATTCTATGAAGTTTCAAATTCAGCTCTCCCGCCCCAGGGAGGTTCAATTGTCAGTGGCCTCATGGGCATACTCAAGTTTTTTTTGTTTTTTTTTTACTTCCTTAAGTCGAAATTCTTTGATTTTTTAACTGGCCTACCAAGTTTCTTAATGTCGATTTACCTTGCTGTTTTTGTAAGCTTATTTAGTTTTACACCATCCTAATATGGAGCCAACATGCTTTTGTTCTACTTTCTCAAAAATTTCAGTACCGAATCACCCTATTCTATTACTACTAATACTAATACTACTAACAACTACCGCAGCACCAAGCCACGTGAGGCCAACACAGCTACGCACGCTCCTCCTCCATCCCAATCTATTCAAAGCCTCCTTTTTTACACCCTCCCACGAAGGTCCCATTTCCTTTAAATCTTTCTTTATGACGCAGACGAGGACGACCTGCTTTCCGTTTAGCCCTAGACGGTTGGCCGAAAAGAACAATCTTCGGCAATATGTCATCCTTCATCCGCACAACGTGCCCTAGCCATCTCAACCTTTCTTTCATTATAGCCCTCACAGTTCATATAATTATCCAGTATGATCATCCCTATCTCACCTATCATAAAAACCCGGACCGGGGTGCGAGTGCTACAGAGAACGTAGAAACATAAGCGGCGTCAGATCTTTTCACGGGTAGACAAGTCAGACGCGAAACAATCGGAAACAAGTGGAAACCCGCTATTAATAGCTGCACGAAGAAGCGTGAGGAGCTTTTTGTTCGCACCGAGAACGAAGACCAGAAATGATCTGCGATAAGCTTACTGGATAATTATATGAACTGTGATAGCCCTAGAGAGCAGTATTGAGCAACATTTTTCGTACAGGCTATTGTTTGAAATACAGTAAGTCAGCGGGTACCCAGAAAAATTCTTAAGCAATTTCTCTGGAAAACAGCAAATCTTCTCCGCTTTTCGATATTTCGGAGCGCCCATGTATCGGATTAATGACGCTTCTTGACTACTGATATCGTTGCGTCATATAGCTGGGCTATAGTTATGGGTATGGGTCCCGTATTACCCAGCAAAGTTGAAACCCACTGCTCCACCACATGTCAACCCATAGACCTAGCCCAGCAGCCTTTAAGGTTTTATAAGTCGGGCATTCCTCGATGTGTACAATTTTGGAGCCTGCCAGTGCCATCATTCTGAATTTAAAAGTGGTATAACATTACTTGGTTAAAGCTTCTTTAATTATAGGTACCCAGTGTCGGACTTAGGTTTTTTCTTTAGAGGGGAGGGGGGGGCAAAATGCACATTTCTCCATCACCTGCCGCATCGTTAATACTATATGTATTACAATTCTCGTTTAGAGTGAAAGTTGAATGTATTTTTTCCGGGAAAATAATCGTATTTATTTATTACATACATGGTATTTATTGGAAATGCTGCTTTCATCAGCTCACAACTTATTTCTACTATTTTTTAAGGATGCATAATATTATTTTTCTAAAAGAACTTCAATCTCTCAATTCGGCTAAGCCTAATTAAATGGTCCTAAGCCTAATTAAATGGTAGTGGGTTAGGTTAACAGAATTTTTAAGCGTAACATTTATAAAATATATACGCTACTTATATTTTGCAATTATAATATAAAGCACAACAATTTACTTAAATGTAATCAGAATATCAGAACCGGAGATACATTTTTAGTTGCTTTTTTAAAAATTAAACGGTCCTTTCAGGGATGAATAAAAATACTGAGACTTTATTCGAAATACTGTTTTTGCTTTAAATTACTACTTTTATAGCTTTTTTTCAGCAAATCTGATCATTTTTTTTATATCTGAAGTTCAAGAAAAAATTTAGTGCGCTTGTGTAAACCCTCGATGGTTATCCAAACGGATACAGGCTTGTATTTCTACAAGCGTTGTAGTATATATTGCCGATTTTACTAATTCACCAATTTGTCTTAAATTCTTTTTATCTTAGTTTCAATGCACAAATTTAAGAGTCTGGTTGAATCTCACCATAATTATGAGTCTCGCCACCAACACTCAAAAGGTGTCTATGCCTTAAGAAGGTGATACACAAATCACGGAGAACATATCCCGTCTTGTCTTAATCCTGGCTACAGTGATAACTGCACCTAGTAAAGAACGAACCACAGTCCATAGTAAAAAAAAATAATTAAGAAAACACGTTTCACAATTCTTTGAAAACGACCGCTGAAACACAAGGGCTGTTGAACTAGAATAAAAAGACTTTTTTAAAACACTGTAGTCGGTAACAATTTCTTCGGTGGTAACTGGTTGAAAAGCAGGATAGATCTTTAAAAGGGAACCAAAACTTCCGATTTCCAATTGAATGAGTCTCCTCCATAGTTTATTCGACTATCCTTCCCATCTAAACCTTATATCTTAGCAATGGGCAACTTGCATAGCTTACAGTCCTTGCCCCAGGGTCTGGAAGGGGGTTGTCAAACCCGGAGGCATTGTGCGTGACCTTTGAACTATTTTGAACAATTTGGGCATTGAAACGTACTCCTTTAGGTAGGAGAGACCGGCTATAATTGGAACACCTCCATAACTGGGACATTCAACTTTTTAGTGTCCTAATGTTCTGTAAAAAAAAAAATCTGAAAATGCAACTGAAAAACTGCCATCTAGTAGCCCACATGTGAGTAAAGTTTGTTCAAGATGACTGAAAGTTTTTTTCAACAAGTTTGAAAAAGTAAGTTTTTATAGTTGTTTTGTAATTCTTTTCAGAATTTTCAGTGCTTGGCTAATCCTGAACGCCTGAAGGTAGGGAATCCATATTGTTTACAGGTGGTAGTGTATTCATCAAGGAGCGTGCGTAGCTGTGTTGGCCTCAGGCGGCTTGGTGTCGCGGTGAGTTGTTAGTAGTAGTAGTAGTAGTATATATATATATATATAATAATATATAATATATATATATAATTATATATATATATTATAATATATATATATATATATATATATATATATTTATTAGCGAGGTGGTCATCTGTCCAATATTGCGACAGTTCTGATGATTCGCTCCATATTGGAAGCAACGAAGAAGAAGAAAACTTGTCAATTAGCATTTTTGATTTTATCCTAGGCAAGCTTCGATCCAAGACCAGATTGTGTTACTTTGTAGGATAGTTAACCGAAGAATCAGGGGAAGAAATCACCACAGAGGACATAAAAAAAACTCAATGGAGGGCTAACTGAAGAGACATCTGTAGAAGAGTAAAGTTGCGTAGTTCTTAAGCTGAGATAGCCAGTTGCGTCAAGAGGAACAAGCAGAGGTGCCAAGGATTTCTGTTTCCGGAAGTTTTGAGTGATTTCTTTCCATAGTTCCACCAAAAGACTATTTCAGTAATGTCAAGAAATTTCTAACTGAATATCGCTGTCATTTTGTGAATTTTGCAAATGTTGCTTACTTTTATGCGTTTATATTCGAAAGTTCAGTAAAAAGTAAGAAAATACGTGTTTACCCTTGAAATAACATTATGTCTCCCAGTTTACTCCATCATTATGTCCCAGTTATGAAGGGTATCGTGATAAGTGGGACTAAATGATTTACTCTAGACTTTTGCCAGTTTCAAAAAAAAGTAACAGCACTAAAAATTGGTAAAAGTTTTTGGAGAAACTAGAATGTTTAGGCTATCGGTTGGTCTTTAAAGCGTTTAGATAACTTCATCAGGACTCGAGAAATACCCAAAAGAAAATTTTTTATTTCAGTTATGGCCGGTCTCCCCTACGTATTTTGTACTTTCTTGGTTGGCTCTTAATGTCGCGTGTGGAGGAATTTTTTGTAGGGCGGATTTTTCACGGGGGGAAGAATTTTCAGCGAGGGAGAACTTGCACGTGGGGGGATTATCTGTGGGGGCGATTCTCCGCGTGGGGTAATTTTCAGGAGGGACATCTGCTCCCTATTTTTATTTCACTCTATCATGGTTTAGCACATTCAAAAAAAATGTTTAACAAATCTCTCTTTAACTCTCTCCTTATAACTAATTGTGGCTTCGTTCCTAACTTTAACTGGGACATGTCCAAATTGACTATTCTATCTCAGTTTATTAACATGACGGTACAATATTAGATTTTTTATGCCGTCTGACTACATCTTCCAGATCTTTGGCAATATTAACCATGGCCTTCCATATATCTATTTATCCAAAATACCCCCACAGAAAATACCCTCCGGAAAAAAACCTCGCTGCTGGCTGGTCTTCAATCGCAGTCGATAAAAAAAAAACTAAAGCTCTCAATTTCTAATCTAAATGATTAACCTCCGAAGTATCTGCGACCATGAGGTGGAGGTGTGGATGAGGAAGGGGCATTCATATACAGAATACATTCTCCTCATTTTTGGGTTTATGTACTCTTTACTTTCATAATAACAGAATAAACCAGTAATATTCCCAGAAATCATAAGGAAGTAAACATCAATTTCACATTTTTCAATGCACTTGTAACAGGTTTTTTGTACCCCCCCCCCTCACCCGAAAAAAATAAACCCCTCAAACAGAAGTCCTGGTAACGGCCCGGGGGATTATTCACAATTTCTACCTCCACCCTCCCCTGTATTTACTGAAGGCTCACTACTGAATTCTGTATGTACCTGAAGGCTCAATAAGAGTTGAGATGTTTGGCATTAAATGCATCCTATGAAATCCCTCCCTAACCTCAGAAATTTTGAAAACCTTATTCCACAAAACAATTTTTTTTTATAGAAAAGTTAAAGAGCTCCATTAAACCAAAAATGAGCAAAGATAAAGTCAAATAATCTCCCATGCGTCAAACTACCCAAATCACCATCAATAAATAAATGAAACCCAAAACGAACAGAAATCAAAACAGTTCGTGGTAACGAACTGTAAGTAAGGAGCGACCCGGCTCAATGATAACCGAAACTCTAAAAAACGGGATTTTGATACCAATAGATACATCGAAAGAATCAGATTTTAATTCTGATTTCAAATATATAAGTTTCATTAAGTTTAATCTTACCCATCAAAAGTTACGTGCCTGAGAAAATTTGGTTGCTTTTCGAAAAAAGGGGAAAGACCCCCTAAAAGTTATAGAACATTAATGAAAATCACACCATCATATTCAGCGTATCAGAGAACCCTACTGTAGAGGTTTCAAGCTCCTATCTACAAAAATGTGGAATTTTCCATTTTTTGCCAGAAGAAAGATCACGGATGCGTGTTTATTTGTTTGTTTGTTTGTTTTTGTTTTTTTTTTCCCCAGGGGTGATCGTATCGACCCAGTGGTCCTAGAATGTCGTGGGAGGGCTCATTGGAACGGAAATTAAAAGTTCTAGTGCCCTTTTTAAGTGACCAAAAAAAATGGAGGGCAACTAGGCCCCCTCCCACGCTCATTTTTTTCCCAAAGTCACCCGATCAAAATTTTGAGATAGCCATTTTGTTCAGCATGGTCGAAAATATGATAAAAATGTCTTTTAGGATGACTTGATCCCCCAAAGTCCCCAGGGGGAGGGCTGAAAGTTATGAACTTTACTCAATGTTAACATATAGTATTGGTTATTGGGAAGTATACAGAATTTTTCAGAGGAGATTTTTTCTGGTAGGTGGGGGAAGGAGAGGGTCGGGGGCTATATGGAAGGATCTTTCATGAAGGAAGTTTTCATGGGGGAAGGGACATTGCTATGAAGGGGGGGCGCCGGATTTCCCAGCATTATTAAAGAAAAAGATCAGGAATTAAATAAAAAAAAAACAAGTTTTTCCACTGATCAACTGATTGTGATTAGAGGTCATTTTTAAAGAACTGGAAAAAAAATTCGAACTATAGTTTAAAGAGCAGGGTATTGACTAGGGGGCGAACCCCCTAGTATACGTGTTAAAAATTTATGAATTTAGAAGTTCGTTACGTAAGTTAATTCTAAGTTACGTATATTTATTACTAATAAAAACGTTCGTAAATAAAATTAAACAAGTTTCGAGAAAGCCATTTAACCAAATATAATATGCAAATTTTGTTTTAATTATTCATGTACGGTGAGCCAAAATCAAAACCTGCATTAATTCAAAAACGTTCAAAAATTAAATAAAAAAAACAAGTTTTTTTAACTGAAAGTAAGGAACGACGTTAAAACTTAAAACGAACAGAAATTATTCCGTATATGAAGGGGGCTGTCCCCTCCTCAACGCCTCGCTCCTTACGCTAAAGTTTGACTTTCTCACAACTCTATTTTTTTAAACAATAAAAAAACTTTAGCGTAAAGAGCGAGGCGTTGAGGAGGGGACAGCCCCCTTCATATACGGAATAATTTCTGTTCGTTTTAAGTTTTAACGTCGTTCCTTACTTTCAGTTAAAAAAACTTGTTTTTTTATTTAATTACAATAAATGATCAAGTCAGACTCAGAACGAGCTGAAATTAACATTAGCGCGGTTAACAACCCCCATACCTTCTCAAGACCAGAACATAATTCGTGCTTTACTGAAAACAATATAGATTTTAAATGTTTTCATTTTGTTGACTTTAATATATAAAGAATTATTAAAAAATTAAGGAATAAATATCAGTATATATTTATTAAACAGACAATCCGCAAATATTATTATTAGTTTTTTATGTAAAATGCAAACTATGTTCTGCTCTTGAATAGGCATGTGGGTTGTAAGCCCTACTCATGTTAATTATTACTGGTTTTGAATTTGACTAGCTTATTTATTGTAATTTGTGTTTGTTTCGAGTTTCATTTATGTATTAACAATGATTAGTGGTAATTTTACGCTTGGAAGACAAGCAAAACTAACTCGTAGAATTTAACAACTCTTTCGTCCGTAAAAACTTAAACAATAAGAATGTGTTGGTCGTACAGTCAATCTAATTTAAATTTATGGGTTATCCCAAACAAATTGCAATACTTTGATTTTAGTATCATTAAAACCGAAAAAAAATCTATACAGCATATAGAAAATCGGCCAAAATTGGTCGAGGTGAAATTGACATTTTTTCGTCTTTTCTTCTAAATAGCTATTAAAAAAAAATAACTTGCACTTTTAAAAAGTCGGTGATGAGCCAAATCTGCTACATAAATCACGAATGGGGACTCATTTCTGTGTTTTGACCACACCCTGAGTCTTTTACAGTCCCCCCCCCCCCCCCCCGCAAACACACACATACGCGCGAGATAAAGCGTGCTATTAATATACGTTGGATACTACACGAAGTCGGATCCACGCAGATAAAATTTACACTTCCTATGCCGAAATGCTAGGAAAAGTCATAGTCCTACTATATCTTTCATATTTTGCACCTGCCCCTCCCCCCCCACGCTCACCCAATCAAATAAAAGGTTTTGCACACGTCTGCAAAATTGTCCCGCATCTGCATTGTTCTTTAAACGCTTCGAAGCCACTTACAAAATGACATAAAAAATTTTAGAACCCAACAAGGATAATTACAAACTACTAAATTCACTGACCTCACATGAGAAATTGCTGTCGTTTCTACCCTCTAGCCTATGTTTGCTTGTAAGTAAAATGTTCGTCGGTAAAGACTTTACCTTGAAAATTGTTGCAACTGGACATGCAATTGTACAAGCTGTGCGCCCGCGCGTAGTCATTTCTCCCTTGCTACTTGGAGTGGCTCTTCAAATGCATCATCACTATTCCTCCAAATTCTTTATTGATACCTTGAATTTGCTGGGGTTTTACTCATCCTATGCTGAAGTTTAAGGTTGGAGAAAAACGCTGCCGTTTATAATGGAATCGAAATGCAAGGAATTACTTCTGAGTGTCTGGTCCAACGCGTGGCGGACAAAGTTGATAACAACATTGTTCGTGGTATTTAGCCACCAATATTACACCGGAAGGCCAAAATGCCACCACTTATTGGGTGTGTAAGGTACGGGTGTCACCACTAATTGGAGGGGAAAGCCCCGGCCCCAAATTATAATGTGATGCCTGCGTCTACCACACCGGTTCTGCAAATATCGGGTTTGGTACTACCCTATTTACAGTATACCCTGTCCCAGGGTATGATAATGCAATCGAGTGGTCAAATGGCCACTTTCTAAAGCCAAATGTACCCGCCCTTGGGTTACCACTAGAAACCTCTAACTCTCTCCTTGGAGGTAACAAACCCCCCTGTCAATATAATAATGACGGTATCTCGTAACTCTATTCCTAACCTGCCTGGGTTCCGGGAAAATTAGTAGACAGTTTGTAGAAAATAACTTACTTGTATTCTTCCAACGGTCACTTATAATAACAAAAAAATATGCTTCCCCGAACGGGGTCTAAACGCAGACTAACTCAAAAATAATATTCTGTACACAACTGTTCATAGGGGTGGACCTTCGCTTGGCCCAGCCAATCCTCTCAATCCCCATTCAAAACCAATTCTACTTTCCCAGCCCTATTATTCAATGACTCAAACCAGGAAGTACAAAATAGAATTTACTTCAAAGCTTACTTATTGCAACACAACTATAGCTTAGCAACGAGACTTTTAAATTGTCATTGAAAATTATACTATATGCAAATCTAAGCAAATGTAATTATGGAACGAAAACAGGTCATTTATCTGAAAAGAAAAGAAACAGAGGTGGAACCCTAACAAACATAAGTACTCTAGATGGTAGAAACACCTTTCATGGCATGGGTATCATTGCTGCTGTAACCCAGGGCTAAAGTCACCTTAAAAAGTATCCATAGGTGGGAGGTTACCACTGAGGAGATAAACACAGCTGGAAGAATCCGAATCATCCATAGTAACTCAAACGATTCTGTCCTTTCGACAATGTATTTGTGGTTTTCCCCACTGGGAAATCCACAAGTATACTTTTGAATTCCCTGATGGATGACAAGAAGCCAAATTCACCACTTCTTGATCAGGAAGTGACACAAACGATGTTTGGAGGACGTGCGTTTCTTTCGTGGTGCTGATTCGTTTTCTAATCACCAACTAGTGATCGCCCGTTTCAAGCTGAAGCAAAGACTATTGTGAAGTACAAAGAACTCTTAGAACATTTGATGTGCAGAGAGCGAAGAGATAAAAACATTCGACAAAGCTATTGTCCTATTCCTCTCCAATAAGTTTTCTAGCCATGTTTACGAGGACGGGACAGCATCTGTTGGTGAAACATGGACCCAGATCGTGGAAAATGTGCAAAGTGAAACTGAAAGACTCTTGGATTTACTACAAAAGAAAAGGGAACAGTGGATAACTGATTCTTCTAGGAAACTCGTTTCGGTGAGAAAAGAGGTCAAAATTCAACTGACTCCTGCGACCTCAGTGTCACCTCTGAATATAAGGACCATCTAAGGAATAAGTACAAAGAAGCCCACAAGGCTGGAAAAAGGTCAGCTAGAGCAGATAGACGTTGCTTCCTCGACGCCAAAGCTGCCGAAGCTGAAGCTGTCGCTAGTAAAGGTGATAGCAGGGCAGTTTATCGCATTACAAAAGAGATCACATGAGACAAAAAAACCTGCTACTGTGATTGAGAGTAAAATCGGGACGACTGCTAACGCGCAAAGAAGAAATAGATAATAGATGGAAAGAGTATTTCCACAAAATATTAAACTTTACCCCTCCTGCAAATCCTAAAGACCCCCCAGATGGTCAACACCTTCTCCAATTAGACATAAGTACAGGTCGAATTAGTTTACAATAAGTAAAGACAGTACTACGTAACTAAAGAATGGAAAAGCAGCTGGCAGCGATGGTATAAATCCTAACACTATTGAAATACAGTGCTGGTGTTCTAGCTGAGCCGCTACACCCAGTGCTAATGCAGATATGGGACACTTAGGATATTGCCAAAGATTGGAAAAAAAGGGGTTATAGTGAAACTATTTAAGAAGGGTAGAACAGCTGATTGTAACAATTGGCGAGGTATTACCCTACAGTCTGCAAGAAGCAAAGTCCTCTGGCAAGTACTTTTGAATCGCATCCAAACAAAAGTTTACGCCATACTCAGAGATGAATAGCATGGTTTCCAACAAAGTAGGTCATGTGCTGACTTGCTCTTTAGTGTTGAAATTCTTATTGAAAAATCAAATGAATGGCAGAACGAAAATTATAACGGCTTTCATATATTTTTGAAGCTTTTGACTCAGTCCATAGGGATTCACTGCGGAAAGTATTGCGCTGCTATGGACTTCCCTGATAAAATATGACAAATGTGTGCTGTTTCGAACTGATGATGGGGACTTAACTGAGTGGTTCAAAGTCAACTCTGGCGTTCGACAGGGGTGCATTCTGTCCCCAGTACTGTTTACAATGTTCATTGTTTTATCCTGCGGACGTGAAACTTCATAGGTGGCATCCAGTTGAATGAAAATCGCACTTTATTTGATGCAGACTTTGCAGACGATATTACGCTCCATTCTCACTTAAGAGAAGAGCTTCAGTACAACATAAATAAGCTCTCGAAAGTATGTGAACGAATAGGTTTGGCAATAATCACGCAAAAGACGAAAATTATGGTGTAATAATGTGAATAACTATCTGCTGAGCCACTGACACTTAAACCAGAGGAAATTGAAGAGGTAGAGATGTTTACATATCTTGGGAGTTACGTGAGCACCGATGGAAGCCCGACCATAAAGTTGCCACACGTATTGCGTGACAGGAGGCCCCTTTGATAAGTTAAGAAACGTTTGGAGAAGTGCCCCTTTCTCTTTGAAGCTGAAACTGAGGTTCTTTGATAGTAATGTCCTGTCAGTACTAATGTATGGTTCTGAAAGCTGGTCGCTGGACAAAACAGCTAGAGAAAACAATCCAAATTTTTGAAAATAATTGTCTTCGAAACCTCTACAGTAGGGTTCTCTGATACGCTAAATATGATGGTGTGGTTTTCATTAAGGTTCTATAACTTTTAGGGGGTCTTTCCCCCTTTTTATAAAAATCAGCCAAATTTTCTCAGGCGCGTAACTTTATATGAGTAAGACTAAACTTGAAGAAACTTATATATTTAAAATCAGCATTAAAATCTGATTCTTTTGATGTATCTATTGGTATTTTTTTACAGTTTCGGTACCATTGAGCTGGGTTGCTCCTTACTTTACAGTTCGTTACCACGAACTGTTTGATATGCTATTAATAACTTGTATTATATAACTTGTATTATACAGCTATTATATAACTTGTATAATAGCTCTTTTAAAAAATCAAAAAAAAGATGAGGCAAAACTAAAGAACGGCATGAAAACTTGAAACGCACGAATAATATCAATAAATAAAAAGTAGGGAGCAAAATCAAACTAAAATTAACAACAAAAATGCCAAACTGTAAATTGTTAAGAAATAGTGGGATTCCTCATTTGGGAATTAACAAGCGGGGGGGGGCTTCCTTCCCTGTTAAGCCCCCCCCCCTTCATCGTCAAATCTTCCTTAATACTTGTCACATAGGCTGTGCCCTTTCAAAATAGTATATTTTCTTAAGACTTTTCTATACTTTAGAACAAATGACTATTTCATAACTTTTACCTACAACATTTTGATCTTACTTAGGCTAATTATGCCTCGTGGTATAAACAAGTAGAAATAGTAATTTACTGAGATGAAACATTGTTTGATACTTTAAAATGGCGCAATAAAAGATCTTTTCAATACAAACCTCAGTTTTTCTGCAACAGTTGCTTCGATACAATTACCCTAAAATGGGGTCTAGGCGTTTAATCTCCCCTCCCCCGTGGAAAATACACCTCTCAGAAAATTCCCCCGCTGAAAATCTCCTCTCCCGATAATTCCCCCCATGACAAATTTCCCCACACGCAAAATTTGAGCAGCTAAAGAGGTCCTAAGAGGTACTAAAGGGCCAGATATTAAAAAAAAAGTTTTAGGACAGGGACTGGCTGCTCTCCGATTACTTTCAACATATAAAAGCGACTAGAACTCTCAATTTCTGATCAAATTACCCTCCTTGGAAGTTTCTACGATCATGAGGTGGAGGTGGGGATGAGGAAGGGACACGCCCCCTCCTATAACGGAATAGATTCTGCTCATTTTGGGGTTTAATATTACTCTGTACTTTCGTAGTAACAACGTATCCCAGAAATATTCCTAGAAATCAAGAGGGATTAAATATCAATTTAGCATCAAACACATTTTTGATGAGGTTTTTAAGGTTTTTGTAACCCCTCCCTCCAAGCAAAGGTCCTGGATGTGGTATTGGGGATTAAATATCAATTTCTACCTCCAACCACCCCTCGTCTCTCCCTTAGAACTAATTCTGTGTTTCAAACAGTTCGTGGTAACGAACTGTAAGTAAGGAGCGACCCGGCTCAATAGTAACCGAACTCTAGAAAACGGGTTTTTGATACCAATAGATACATCAAAAGAATCAGATTTTAATGCTGATTTCAAATATATAACTTTCATCAAGTTTAGTGCTACCCATCAAAAGTTACGCGCCTGAGAAAATTTGGCTGATTTTCAATAATAGGGGGAAAGACCCCCTAAAAGTCATAGAACCTTAATTAAAATCACACCATCATATTCAGCGTATCATAGAACCCTACTATAGAGCTTTCAAGCTCCTATCTACAAAAATGCAATTCACGGATGCGTGTTTATTTGTTTTTTTTTGTTTTTTTCCCCAGGGGTGATCGTATCGACCCAGTGGTCCTAGAATATCGAGGGAGGGCTCATTGGAACGGAAATTAAAAGTTCTAGTGCCATTTTTAAGTGAACGAAAAAATGGAGGGCAACTAGGCCCCCTCCCACGCTCATTTTTTTCCCAAAGTCATCCGATCAAAATTTTGAGATAGCCATTTTGTTCAGCATGGTCGAAAATATGATAAATATGTCTTTTAGGATGACTTAATCCCCCGAAGTCCCCGGGGGGAGGGCTAAAAGTTATGAACTTTACCCAATGTTAACATATAGTATTGGTTATTGGGAAGTATACAGACGTTTTCAGGAGGGTTTTTTTCTGGTAGTGAGGGGGGGGGGATGGGTCAGGGGTTATGTTGGAGGATCTGTCCATGAAGGAAGTTTTCATGGGGGAAGGGAAATTGCCATGAAGGGGGCGCCGGACTTGCCAGCATTATTTATTGGTTATTGGGAAGTATACAGACATTTTCAGGAAGGATTTTTTTTTTCTGGAGGATGGGGCCGGAGGAGGGGGTTACTTGGGAGAATCTTTCCGTGGAGGTAGTTTCTTTGGCGTAGGGGACATTTCTATGAAGGGGGGCGCCGGATTTCCAAGCATTATTTAAAAAACGATCAGAAATTAAATAAAAAAAAAACTGTTTTTTTCAACTGAAAATAAGAAGCAACATTAGAACTTAAAACGAACAGAAATTATAACGTATATGAGGGGGTTCTCCCCCAAGTCAATACCTCGCTCTTTACGCTACAGTTTTTTTAGTGCTTTCAAAAGAGCTATCTATTCTAACTAAACGGCCTTTGTGATTCAGGGGTTTGTGAATTAAAATTGTTTTTAAACTTTTAACGTAAAGAGCGAGGTATTGATTAAGGGGAGAACCCCCTCATATACGTAATAACATATACGTAGTAAAAAAAAAACACAATAAAAAAACAAGCGATACGGCTCAATAGTGATCGAAACTTTAAAAAACGGAATTTTGATGTCAATAAATGTATCAAAAGAATGGGTTTTATAATGCTGATTCTAAATATATAAATTTTATTAAGTTTAGTAATTACTCATCAAAGGCTACGAGCCTGAGAAAATTTACCCGATTTTTTGAAGAGGGGGGAAAAACATCCCCCTACAAGTGAAAGAATTTTAATGAAAATCACACCGTCAGATTCAGCGTATCAGAAAACCCTATTACATAGGTTTCAAGCTCATATCTGCAAAAATCTGCAACTTTGTATTTTTTGCTAGAAGAAAAGTATACGAATATAGAAGTTAGTTACGCAAGTTAATTTGTAAATTACGTCATAACCAAATTTAGAGACATCCATTTAGCAAAAGTAAAAGAAAAATTTTTATGCAAATTTTGCCCAGATGCCCAGAAGAAAACCATATCCTTGAAAATTACGCAAGGTCTCCATCCCACTATACAGGAAAGCTTGTGAGTATCTTCTTTTATTTCATACTTAAATCTCTCCCCATTAAGGCAAAGGCTGCTGTTCCCTCAGTACCCATATTATACGATCAGTCTAAGGGCACACTTTTAATGAAAGGAAACAAGAAGACGAACCGTCCTCCTAGGTACAACTCCTCTCAAATTGATTGACCTGCCTCTCGTGGGAAGTTATCGAACTTGAGCCTATTAAACAGTTTTGAGGCTTCAGGAATCCAGCTCCCTCACTCACTGGAATAGCAACTGACTCACTATGCAATAGTATAAATAGATAAAAAATAGTCTCAAGGAGACCAATTCAGTCAAAAAATTTAATCAAGAAAAATATGAAATTTCGTATTATCTGATTTTCGTAAAACTATCATTTTCATTATGTCTAAGGAGAAAAAAATACTTTCCTATTGCACAGTATAGAGACAGATGAAAAATTTAAGACTCTATTGCCGAAAAAAAAAATTTTGATTTTGTGCGATCGTTATGGAGTGTCCACGTTATTCGTTGTGTGGTCCTCCGATATACCAAATTTGAAGTTGTAATTTTCATCAAATTGAAGTCTCTGTAGGAAGTTTGTTCTCTTTTTTTTTCTTAAATTCTATAAATTTCCTTTTAAGCCAGCAATTTTTTTTTACTAGTAACTTTCAAATGAACAAATTTTACATATTTGAAAAGTATCCTTTGATTGTTTCATACTATTTTCAAACTTCTTCTCTTTGAAGTTTCAGTCGTATTAATCTTAATTAGTCTTTGTGTATCGTTCATTACCACGAGTTACTTGATATTTTGCAAATGATTTCTAAGACTATACGGCCTTTCCTTTTGTAAACAAAATAAACATATACAATAGTATAACCATGGGTAAAAGTGGATGAGTAAACCGAGGTAAAACCGGGTGAAGCTGACTAAAACACAAACATCTATCATATGTTTTCGATGGTTTGATGGTGAAAACTTTTTTATGCCTGTTCACAAAGTGATGTTACATAAACATTTTTACTAATAATTACAAAACTGCGTCATTGTGTCACATTTTCAATTGTTATCGTTGAGTTGCATAAAAACGATTTTTTTTTTTTACGTAAATTCTTAAATCACACTGCCTTTTCATTTATAAATCCAACGAAGATATAAACGAATATAACATTGGATAGGACTGTTTATGAATTACTTTTTATCGCTGTCTCACTTAAAAGACAAACCTATTGTTCTTACAGGACTATTCATATAAATCAGTATTTTCCATAAAATAAGGTAAATAAAACGTATACTCCTTAAGAAAGAAAATAGCAAAGATTGATTTGTTGATATGCGAGTAAAGATAAACATCTTCTTTCGTTCCTTTTTTGGATTCTCTTATTTGGCTTTTAATCTAAAAGACATATCTAGTTTCTGATTACTGAAAGAGGATATGAAAGTGGCAATCATAGTGATTTGTCAACTAAATAATTTTAATGAGATTAGTTTTCATAAGGCTCTAGATCTTCATTCTTGCAAAAGAAACTTCCAAAGGGCAAATTTTCCTTACCTATTAGGAAGAAAAATGATTTTTACATTTTTCCAAGCCGAAAGCAAAACTTTGCAATGATTCTTTTCGAGTACCTATTCCATGATTAAATCCTATGGTAAAATCTGGGTTTAAGAAATCTGGTCGCTAGTATAAGTACCCACGAACAGGAACGTACCCTTAGGGGCTAGTGCCATGCCCCCAAGTTCTAAACTTCTAAAATTTCTAGGCACTTCTTACTGAAATTAACAAATAAAACCTATTTTTTATTATTAGCCCCCATTTGAGGCTAGAACACTCTTTTTGACCACTACTACCAACAACTCACTGCAGCACCAAACCTCCTGAGGCCAACAAAGCTGCGCACGCTACTCCTCTTCTCCGATCTAATAAAAGCCTCCGTCTTTACAGGCTTATAGGTTAGTATTTGACTCCAAACACAAGGAATAGGATGTATATTGGGTGTTTCAATTACAAAAAGGAGAATTTGAGGCTATAATGGAGTTTCTATTTAAATATTGAAGTAAAAAGTGAAACAAAAATTATTCCCGGAGTCGATCCCCCCCCCCCACTAACTTCTATGACTAAACTTTTACCGATTTGACCTATCTAGCTACAGTATGAATATTATTATAAAAAAACACTAAGTCTGATTTTATTTTTCGATGATTTTTTTTTTCATGTTCAACAATGAAAAGAAATTCTTTTTTTCAATGATTTTTTGTTTTTCATTGATTCCGTTTCTGTCCTTTTGCAAATGTAGAGGTATTCAAATGTAGGGGTATTCATGTCCATTTTTCAATGTTTAAAAACAAGAAAAATCTTATCTTGAACTAATTGATTTTCGGAAGTAAAGGACCCTTAAATATCAGGGAAAAAAAAATTGTCCTGAGCAAACGTGGCGAAACAGGAAGCATAGTACTTTTTCGTAATTTTGCCAAAAACTAGGCTCACCTTAACTAGGCTCGAAGGCGGTATATTTGTATAAATATTAATGTAGAATTTATTAGGAAGAAAAATGAACCTCTGTTTTTCGCATTTTTTATATTAAAAACGAGGATGAATTAATTAAAAAAAATTATCTGGTCAAAGTAAAAAACGAAGTTGAAACTTAAAACGAGTAACAGTTTTAAAGTTACTTAACAATTTTTTCTCCAAGTTATTGGGGGGCAGCTGCCCCCTCTACCCCATTCAAACGACGGTACTGTTCCCCCTCCCCCAGTAAAAAAATAGTATACGTAAACAATGGGTGAATTGTATAATTTGCAGCCCTTGTCCCTAGGGTTGTGGGGATTGAGATCCCCAGAGACATTATTATTGGATCTTTCAACTATGTTGTACCAAATAGCTATCTCAAAAATTTTGTTGGATGTGTTTGAGGATTAAGGGGCACGGAAGAGGGGCTGGATGCCCTCCAATCACTTTTAACTCTCAAAAAGAACACCAAAACTTTCAGTTCTCAATCGAATGAGCTCCTTCCGAAGTTTCTACGACGACTCTTCTATACGAAGAGCCTTGGTGGAAAAACAAATAGAGAATACATCGTGCCCACTTCACTCTTTACTTAGCCAGTGCTCTTCCACTACCTGTGATACCACATGAACAATTTTGAAAAATTTATTTTTATATTCAAAGAGAAATAAACTTAAGCAGCAATGACTTCAGGCAATCCCACTAAAAACTTTCTTTATTGAAAGCACTCAAGGGCATAGATAAATTGACTGGGGTCTATTCCCCTCCCCCCTCCCCGTATTTATAAAATTCATAATTTAAAAATTAAAATTCACCTTGAAAAACTAACGAATTTCTTGAAAATACAGCATGACAGGTATTATCTATAGCACTAACCACCTCTTTTTGGCTCCTGAACTTAATAAGAAATCCCTACTCTTGGATTGTTAAGCCCTGGGTACGTTGAAAAAATCTTATTCGTTGATAAATTTTTATTTCCATAATTTTTCAACCTATTTCGTCAAGTCTGATGTATTTTAACCGTTTGCATTTAATGTAAATTTGAAGATTATCATCCTCTGCGACAAAGTAGATTTAATAGTAATCCATTTCCAGGTGAAGAACTAAAATAAACTAAAAATAGCAATTTTCAATATAACCCCACGATTGACTGTGAGATTTTGGCATCTGTTCAGATAAAACTCACAGTAAAGAGAACGTATTCTTAAACTGTGATGAAATAAAAAAAAAACAATTTTTTTTAACTGAAAGTAAGGAGTAACATTAAAACTTAAAACGAACAGAAATTATTCCGTATATGAAAGAGACTGTCCCCTCCTCAACGCCTCACTCTTTACGCTTAAAGTTTTTATTGTTTTAAAAAATAGTGTTGTGAGAAAGAGTCTAACTTTAGCCTAAAGAGCGAGGCTTTGAGGAGGGGACAGCCCCTTTCATATACGGAATAATTTCTGTTCGTTTTAAGTTTTAATGTTGCTCCTTACTTTCAGTTGAAAAACTTGTTTTTTTATGTAATTTTTTAACATTTTTGAATTAATGCAGGTTTTGAATTTGGTTCACAGTACATGAATAATTAAAACAAATTTGTATATTAATTTTAATTTTATTTGGTTAAATGGCTTTCTCGAAAGTTGTTAAATTTTATTTACGAACGTGTTTATTAGTAATAAATATACGTAACTTACGAATTAAATTACGTAACGAAGTTCTATATTCATATATTTTTAATACGTATATTAGGGGGTCCGCCCTCTAGTCAATACCTGTCTCTTTACGCTAAAGTTCGAATTTTGTTCCAATTCTTTAAAAATGACCCCTTAATCACAAAGGCCGTTAATTAGAATAAACAGCTCTTATGAAAAGTACTAAAAAGTCTTTGGCTTAAAGAGCGAAGTATTGACTAGGGGGTGAGCCCAATCATATACGTAAAAAACTTCTGTTCGTTTTAAGTTTTGATGTTGCTCCTTACTTTCAGTTGAAAAAACTTGTTTGTTTTTTTATATTTAATTTCTGATCGATTTTTTAAATAATGCTGGGAAATCAGGCGCCCCTTCATAGCAATGTCCCATCCCCCATGAAAAATACTTCCGTGGAAAGATCCTCCGACATAACCCCGACATCCCCCCACTACCAGAAAACCTCCCCCCTGAAAACGTCTGTATACTTCCCAATAATCATAACTATATGTAAACATTGGGTAAAGTTCATAACTTTCAGCCCTCCCCCGGGGGCTTTGGGGATTAATTCATCCTAAAAGACATATTTACTATATTTTCGACCATGCTGAACAAAATGGCTATCTCAAAATTTAATCGGGTGACTTTGGAAAAAAGTTTGCGTGGGAGGGGGCCTAGTTGCCCTCCATTTTTGGTCACTTAAAAAGAGCACTAGAACTTTTAATTTCTGTTCGAATGAGCCCTCCCACAATATTTTAGGACCACTGGGTCGATACGATTACCCCAGGAAAAAAAAACAAATAAAAATAAACACGCATCCGTGATCTTCTTCTGGCAAATTAAATAAAAAAAAACAAGTTTTTTAAACTGAAAGTAAGGAGCTACTTAAAAACTTAAAACGAACAGAATTATCCGTATATGAAGGGGCTGTCCCTCCTCAAACGCCTCGCTCTTTACGCTAAAGTTTTTTATTGTTTTAAAAAATAAAGTTGGAGACAGAGGTCAAACTTTAGCGTAAAGAGCGAGGCGTTGAGGACGGGGACAGCCCCCTTCATATACGGAATAATTTCTGTTCGTTTTTAAGTTTTAATGTCGCTCCTTACTTTCAGTTTAAAAAACTTGTTTTTTTATTTAATTTTTGAACGTTTTGAATTAATGCAGGTTTTGATTTTGGCTCACCGTACATGAATAATTAAACAAATTTTGCATATTATATTTGGTTAAATGGCTTTCTCGACAATTGTTTAATTTATTTACGAACGTTTTATTAGTAATAAATATACGTAACTTAGAATTAACTACGTAAACGAACTTCTATATTCATAAATTTTAACACGTATATTAGGGGGTCGCCCCTAGTCAATACCCTGCCTCTTTAAACTATAGTTCGAATTTTTTTTTTCCAGTTCTTTAAAAATGACCTCTTAATCACAATCAGTTTGATCAGGTTGAAAAACTTGTTTTTTTTTATTTAATTCCTGATCTTTTTCTTAATAATGCTGGGAAATCCGGCGCCCCCTTCATAGCAATTGTCCCTTCCCCCATGAAAACTTCCTTCATGGAAAGATCCTTCCATATAGCCCCCGACCCTCTCTTCCCCCACCTACCAGAAAAAATCTCCTCTGAAAAAGTCTGTATACTTCCCAATAACCAATACTATATGTTAACATTGAGGTAAAGTTTCATAACTTTCAGCCCTCCCCCTGGGGCTTTGGGGATCAAGTCATCCTAAAAGACATTTTTATCATATTTTCGACCATGCTGAACAAAATGGCTATCTCAAAATTTTGATCGGGTGACTTTGGGAAAAAAATGAGCGTGGGAGGGGCCTAGTTGCCCTCCATTTTTGGTCACTTAAAAGAGCACTAGAACTTTTAATTTCTGTTCGAATGAGCCCTCCCACAATATTTTAGGACCACTGGGTCGATACGATTACCCCAGGAAAAAAAAAACAAATAAAAAATAAACACGCATCTGTGATCTTTCTTCTGGCAAAAAATACAAAATTCCACATTTTTGCAGATAGGAGCTTGGAAACTCTATATTAGGGTTCTTTGATACGCTGAATCTGATGGTGTGATTTTCATTAAGGTTCTATAACTTTTAGGGGGTCTCCCCCCTTTTTTCAAAAATCGGGCAAATTTTCTCAGGCGCGTAACTTTTGATCGGTGAGACTGAACTTGATGAAACTTATATATTTGAAATCAGCATTAAATTTTTTTTCTTTTGATGTATCTATTGGTATCAAAGTTCCGTTTTTTAGAGTTTCGGTTACTATTGAGCCGGGTCGCTCCTTACTTACAGTTCGTTACCACGAACTGTTTGATATTATTGGAAATTGAAGACTGGCAGATACAAGACCTTAGGAAAGACAGGAGTGCTCTTGGTTGTGTTAAAAGTAGGGATCACCATCTAGTAGTGTCTAGTTTGTTAAAACTTAATTTAAAGCTGAAATTTAGGAAGGGTAACTTCTTTTCTGATAGTTATGATGTCTATTGACTCCAGGGTGAGAATTTGAGAGAAAATTTCCAAAAAATAGTGGGATATGAAACTGGAGGGCTTAGTATTTGGCAACATAGAATTATGGTTAGCATAAATTTAGCAGAATAGCTTGTGAAGTAGGAGAAGATTTTTTAGGGAACGCAGCTAGGGATACTGACGAAAACGTCTTGATGTCGGTTGAATAGAAAGGGTTTTAGAAGAAGCTTCTGAATGATAGATGATACTAGACAGTATAATAGTAAAACACAGTATTACCATATTAACAAATTGAGAGGAAGTAGCAGCGCTGCCAACACGGTACAATTGTTCCATTTTGTCTTTGTGCATAATTAAATAAAAAAAAAACAAGTTTTTTAAACTGAAAGTAAGGAGCGACATTAAAACTCAAAATGAACAGAAATTATTCCGTATATAAAAGGGGCTGTCCCCTCCTCAACGCCTAGCTCTTTACGCTAAAGTTTTTTATTGTTTAAAAAAAAAGTTGTGAGACAGAGTCAAACTTTAGCGTAAAGAGCGAGGCGTTGAGGAGGGGACAGCCTCTTTCATACACGGAATAATTTCTGTTCGTTTTAAGTTTAATGTCGCTCCTTACTTTCAGTTTATAAAACTTGTTTTTTTATTTAATTTCTGATCGTTTTTTAGTTAATGCAGCTTTTATTTTGGCTCACCGTCATTGAATAAGTAAACAAAATTTGCATAAAAATTTTACTTTTATTTTGCTAAAAGGCTGTCTCTAAATTTGGTTCTGACTTAATTTACAAATTAACTTACGTAACGAACTTCTATAATCGTATATTTTTCTTCTGGCAAAAAATACAAAGTTGCAGATTTTTGCATATATGAGCTTGAAACCTATGTTATAGGGTTTTCTGATACGCTGAATCTGACGGTGTGATTTGCATTAAAATTCTTTCACTTTAGGGGATGTTTCCCCCTCTTTAAAAAATCAGGTAAATTTTCTCAGGCTCGTAGCCTTTGATGAGTAATACTAAACTTAATAAAATTCATATATTTAGAATCAGCATTATAAGCCCATTCTTTTGGTACATTTATTGACATCAAATTTCCGTTTTTAAAAGTTTCGATTACTATTGAGCCGTATCGCTTGTTTTTTTTTTATTGTTTTTTTTTGTATTACGTATATGTTATTATGTATATGATGGGGTTCTCCCCTTAGTCAATACCACGCTCTTTACGTTAAAAGTTAAAAAAAAATTTAATTCACAAACCCCTGAATCACAAAGGCCGTTTAAATAGAATAGATAGCTCTTTTGGAAGCACTAAAAAAAAACTGTAGCGTAAAGAGCGAGGTATTGACTTGGGGGAGAACCCCCTCATATACGTACTAATTTCTGTTCATTTTAAGTTCTAATGTTGCTTCTTACTTTCAGTTGAAAAAACTTGTTTTTTCTTAATTTAATTTCTTATCGTTTTTTAAATAATGCTTGGAAATCCGGCGCCCCCTTCATAGAAATGTTCCCTTACCCCAAAGAAACATCCTCCATGGAAAGATTCTCCCGAGTAACCCCCTCCTCCAGCCCCCCCCCCACCAGAAAAAGATTCTTCCTGAAAATGTCTGTATACTTCCCAATAACCAATACAATATGTAAGCCATGGGCCAAGTTCATAACTTGCAGCCCTTCCCCTGGGAACTGTGGGGGATTAAGTCATCGTAAAAGACATATTTATTAGATTGTCGACTATGCTGAACAAAATGGCTATCTCAAAATTTTAATTGGGTGACTTTGAGAAACAAATGAGCGTGGGAGGGGCCTAGTTGCCCTCCATTTTGGTCACTTAAAAAGGACACTAGAACTTTTAATTTCCGTTCCAATGAGCCCTCCTACGATATTCTAGGACCACTGGGTCAATAAGATTACCCCTGGGACAAAAAAAAACAAACAAATAAACACGCACCCGTGATCTTTCTTCTGGCAAAAAATGCAAAATTCCACATTTTTGTGAATAGGAGCGTGAAACCTCTACAGTAGGGTTCTCTGATACGCTGAATATGATGGTGTGAATTTCATTAAGGTTCTATAATTTTTAGGGGGTCTTTCCCCCTTTTTTCGAAAATCAGCCAAATTTTCTCAGGCGCTTAACTTTTGATGGGTAAGATTAAACTTGATGAAACTTATATATTTGAAATCAAAATTAAAATCTGATTCTTTTGATGTATCTTTTGGTACCAAAATTCCGAATTTTAGAGTTTCGGTCACCATTGAGCCGGGTCGCTCCTTACTTACAGTTCGTTACCACGAACTGTTTGATAAGGAAAGTGTTTAAGAGGTTAAGGTGTTTAAGAGAGACTGTCAGAATATTCGATAATGGGGTAAACCGTAATCTAGTTGTAAAAAGATTATATGGGTAAGACTGAAAATGTTTTCGATAGTTTGGAGAGGAAGGAAGATTTATTTTGCAAAGAGGGGCTAAGAACAATATAAAAACAAAAATTGAAAAAGACCTTTGGTGTTTCTAGCTTGATAAATGAACTTTCAACATTTAGTGGTTGCCAAATCTGAACTAAAATAGTGAAGATTATGAGTACTATTTCAAAAATTAAGAGAAGTACCTATTGATTTTAGGAAAACTTTAACTGAAGTTCTTTATGTACTACCCTACAATAAAACTGTCTGAGTTATCAGAACCCTTTAATCCTTAATTTCATACATTATGAATTGGCGGTTAATTCGGGAGATACAAAGGCTTTTGTGGAAGTCCTATGCTGGAGCATCAGGACATCTTATGCTGGAGCATCAAGGACGGAGCATCAGACATGCAGTCCATACCCATGGTTTGATCTCTTTTTCATAGCCCTCCCCTATTATATAGATTATTTTGATGGAATATCTTCTAATTAACAAAGCAAAGACAGTGGGAGAACCTGGAATCAGATGTGGTGGAGGAAATATACGGGGAAAAACAGTCAAACCCAGAGGAAATTGCAACATAACATTTTTTTATACCAAAATGCCTAGAAAAATCAGCTGAACTACACAAAATATCCACCAAAATCCCCCTTACACAAGTGTCCCAAATTTGCCCTTGAATGGGGATATGAGGGGGGAAATCCATTTCTGTGTTTATGAATATTTTGGAGTTTAAATAGTCGTTTCCTATCAAATCAAGCATGCTGACTCCAAAATCTGAATTCAAGTTTCCATTTTTCCGTACCCTTATGCCCATTTCTACACTATAAGGACGGGGAGAGGGGGTAAAAACTCGAAACTAAGAAGTTGTCGTATTTTCTAATCGTTTCCTATGAAAGGAATGGTGTAGAATTCAAAAATAAAGTTTCAAACTTCATTTTGCTTAGTCAAGTACCTCATCTTACCTAAAACATTTGTGAAAACTGACCTATATGAACTAGTTATTTTAATCATTTTTGGTCGATTCACCATTTCGTATCAACCTAGGAATGGCACCTTAGAATACAAGTCTAAAACAGTTTTAATTTCCAACCAATATTCGAGAATCCCCTCCCCCCTCCAGTTTGCGGTTTCTATTCCTTAGTACCATTCTTTAGCTGATCTAATCACTGGAGTCATCTACCATAGTACTTGCTACATCACTGGGTTCAAGGCTGTATAAAAGGTTTGTGTCGTTTTATTTACTCCCGTAAAAAAGACACAAGATTGAACTTAGATCCGTGAGCATTGAGTAGAAATATTTTGTGAGATATTGTTTAGGATTATGCTTCCGATTTTGAAAAAGAGCGGATAATCAGTTCTGATTTTCAATGATTTTCTGATTTTCTGATCTCCTGTGTTTATTCTACACTTATGCATAATAATGAGCGCGCTTGTCGAGCTGGAAA
Source organism: Artemia sinica (assembly GCA_027921565.1). Lineage (NCBI taxonomy): Eukaryota > Metazoa > Arthropoda > Branchiopoda > Anostraca > Artemiidae > Artemia > Artemia sinica. The sequence continues at coordinate 40,831,619 of CM051269.1, read as the reverse complement.
AACTCTAGTCATTACCGTTGACCAACCACTTTACTGGAAGGCAAATTGCATCGTCGATGCAGAGCCTGTCACAAGTGCCTTAAGAAATGTTATTGTTGTCCTAGGTGGATTTCACACCCGCATCAGTTTCCTAGGAGCCATTGGCTTCCTAATGGCTGACTCAGGACTTTTGGAAATCACAAGTCAATTATACGCTCCTAACACTGGGCGAAATATTTTACAAGGCAAACTTTTGCCTTGAATTTGTTTTGAAGGCAATTAAATGCTACCAGAACCCCTTGAAAAGGGTTCACTGGTGCTAGTCACAGTGGCTAGCACCAGTGGTTCTGACTTGAACGAGGTTCTGTAGTTTGAGCTCTGTATCTTTCCACCAACACTCTTTAGTTCGTTCGAGGTGATGAGGACAGTTGACAAAGCATCTCTAACAAATGCACTGACGAAAATTGAGGGAATCGATGGTCCAGTGTCATTACCAACCTCCCAGATAGTTTTGGACGGTAGCTCGCTAGTCCACACAATACCGTGGACTGCTGGATGCACATACTTTAAGGTGGCAGAATCTTACGTAGATTATATTAAAAACATTTCGGCCAGGCAGTGGTAGTTTTGACTCTTACACTGATACATCAACGACGAAAATGCACACAGCTGACGAAAACCAAAGGTCTGTCGTGTCCAACGACTGAATTTCCTCCTAACTTGAAGATCGTCAAAAGTAAGGAGGATTTTTTTCGAAGTCCAAAAAATAAACAACACTTCATCGACCTACTAACTGAGAGGCTGGCGAACTCAGGATGTCAAGTTCTACATCCTCAGGATGATGCCGATGTCTTAGTTGTACAAACTGCAGTCAGTTGTACTGAAGCTTTGTCGACCACTTTCATTGGGAATGATACAGACCTATTAGTCCTTCTGCTGTACCATGTTAAGCTTGATGCATGTGATATCCTTAAGCAGACAGATACGGATGAAAATAACTGACGAGTGTATGACATAAAAAGGATTAAGTACAAACTGGGAACCGAAGCAGGGGAAAATCTACTCGTTTGCCAGGCAATATCTGGCTGCGATTCAACATCTAGACCTCGCGGCGTAGGGAAACCAACAGTGGTTTCCTTTTCACTTAAAGATGGTGGTATTTTTAAGAATTGTTGCGAGATCTTCATGACACCAGGATCCAACCGCCAGGAGATCACCGAAGCCGGAGAGAAAGCTTTGCTAAAGCAAAGCTTTATACAAAGGGAAATACACTGGGATACAAAGGGAAATACAATGTAGTGTATTTGGCAATACACTACATTATTTGATATAAGATGATCCTTTAGTCGCACGAATCCGTAAAAAAATGATCTGTGTACTTTAATAATCCCTCCCCTCATTCCATGAAGGTGAAAATTGATACCCTGATACGGAAAACTGGATTTCTGACGTCTTATTCGGATTCGTCATGCTTTATTTGATAGGAAACAACTATTTAACCCCTAAAATATTTCTAACACAAAAATTGATCCCCCCCCCCTCATTCTCCCTGTTCAAGGGTGAATTTGGGACATTTGTGCAAGGAGGATTTTGGTGGATTTCTTATGTGTAATTCCGCTGATTTTTCTGAACAATAGTGTGTAGAAAAAAATTATGTTGCAATTTCCCCGAGGTCAAACCCTATTTTTACTCCACCATGGAAAGTAAAACTATCTCAAACTTCGGTTATGCGGATGATTTGAGTGTCCTAGACGCCCTAGAGGGTATTGTTAGCAAAATGAATGAATCTTAGAGGCTTTGAGGGCTTATAGTGCACAAAATATATTTAAAATAAATGTTAAGGAGACTAAGTTAATTAAACTTGGAATAAAAGAGCCTGAATAGGCTATGTCAGGTAACGAGAAAATCAATCAAGCGGATAGCTCCACTTACCAGAGAAAAATTGTCAGTAAAGAGCGTAGATTCAGAAAATGTAAAGAATAATAGACAAGGCACAAGGTATTCTTTTGCAGTTAAAAAGGTTTGGAAAAATAGGGATCTATGTCAGCTAAACAAGATTATAATATTGAATAATAATAATGACAGTGGTCAAATATAGCTCTGAAACGTGGGTGCTTAAGACACTGGTGGATCCAGGGGGTGGGAAACCCCCCAATATTTATACTGGTGCCCTCTTTCCCTGTTTTTTTTCACTCTTTTTTAAAATAACTTTGTTAATTTATTCTGTAGCACCTTTGCCACATTGCCCCCCCCCCACAAGATTATGAACATTGGCGCCCTTGTCACATAGGGCCTCCCCCAAGATTTTGCTCTAGATCGACCCCTGACCTTCAAAGGGTCGAGGAAGATTTGTTAAATGTTTTCTGGGGGAATTTTCTAAGGATAGTCTTAGGGACTCTGACTCTATGTCATACAAAAAAGCTGAGTTTACAAATTTGGTTCAATCCAACTTTCCAGGGCTATAATGAAAGTAGAAAGGGGGATGCTACTCCGGGACGACACCCCTGCTTCCACCTACAACTTTTTTACATAATTTATGCATGTTTTTATGTCTGTTCGTTGTCAGTGAGAATGAAAAAACATGATTTTTCTCACTTTGATGGATGTTTTTTTGGACGGTTATGTGTGTTGGTCAATTTATTTGATGTTTTTCATGGATGTCAACATCAATTTATGTCTGTTTTATGGTTCGTTGTCAGTGAGAATGAAAAAACAGGATTTTTCTCACTTTGATGGATGTTTTATGGTTTTTGTCAGTGAGAATGGAAAAACAGGATTTTTCTCACTTTGATGGATGTTTCAAGGTCGATTTATTTGTTGTTATTTGTCCAGGTGTAATGACAATGGGGTGATTTACATAATCGAGGGGAATTATTGATTCACGAAAGGGGAATTAAGAAACAAACATGGCTTCTTTGATCTTTAGGCGAACCTAACCTGAGAAATTGATTTACATAATCGCTAGGGGAATGTATTGATTCACGAAAGGGGAATTAAGAAACATTATGGTTTCTTTAATCTTTAGGCCTGAGGGATTTATTCGTTGTTGTTGTTTTGATCAAGTGCACGCTAGGGATGAATGTCAAGGTGTCCAGGAATAGGAAACCGGAAGTACATGCGTCCTTCTCAGCCAATCAGCGAGTCGGATACATCCTCCTTCTCAGCCAATCAGAGGCTTGCTTACATATGATTTTCCCCGTTACATAACAATTCACCCTTGAGATTTCGTATATAACGGACATGCATTGTGATTAAATTATCAGAAAGTAAAGTAACCTGACAATGGATAGAACACTTGAAATTTTTGATGAGCTTGAAGCCTTGGCAGCCACAATTAGCAATGTGAGTACATTTTCATTTTTATTTTCAAAATAAAATTATTTTCCTTGGTCACCCTCTAGTATATTTAGGTAAGTACCCCCCCCCCACAAACCTAACCACCATGCAATCTTTATACTCACTAGAAAACATAAAATATGTTATTTTTACCACATAAACCTAACCCCTTCCCCACTGATTTTACAGGTATAATTCTTGCTAATAGAAATATTTCTCTTTTTTCGATAAATTTATTCTTTCTGTAAGCCTATCAAAAAGTGACATTCAACTTCTGTCTATCCCATAGCTATTAATAAACCGTTTCCATTTAAGCCGCCGCCGCCTACTTGACTTAAAAACATTTTTCCGCAATGATTTAAACAGCTGACACCCCACAATTGCACTTCCTGCTTGTTAATCCTTTACGTTAGCGACTTAACCAAAAGGTTTCAATGATAAAAAGGATTTATTTCTCTCTTTCTCAAATTAAAATGGTTTTAAGCAAAAAGAGATTACTGTTTATTAAGCTTGTGGATTCGTAACCTGTATTTGGAGAACCGGTGAAACGGGATTATTTCCAAAAATAATTACTAACAATATATTTAGGACATTGGTGAAAGGGGGGACATGCCTCAATTCTATCGGCATTATTGTAAAATGAAAACAAAGTGTTTTCTTTGCATGAAAAGTAAGGGGGGCTGGAATGTCTATGAATAAGCTTTTTTTTAAATTAATTAAAATAGCATTTGATTTCTGAGTTTAGTATATTTTTATTTTTTGCTTTAATGAAAATGCTGGCGTAGGGGGGGGGGGCTTTCTTAGTGATAAATGCTTTTGTAGACAAAATTAAGGTTAGTGTGGATGGTGATACTAATTTTCCTTCTTTAAAAAAGGGGGAGATTATTTCGATACTAACTTTTTTCTCTTCTTTAAGGCAAATTGTGAAGAATGCGCGTCGCCGCCACCCAGTAAGAGAGCAAGGGGTAATAATGTGGCCCCTGCGAAGGCGACAGTCATACAATATGGTCGCTGGCCGAAGCCTCCTAAACAAGTTTTGCCTGCCCAAGCCGCGCTGGATTGTGACATCGCTGGCCCATCCGCTCTCCTTGGACCTCTAATAGCTGCCCCATCAACGCTAGGTCAGGAGGTTACCCTCCAGCATGCTATGTCAGATCCATCCGATACCCAAGCCCAGACGGAATTTGCAAATGTAAGCATTTTTACCTCTAGTTATAGAAATATCTACCTATTTCTTCCAACTTTTTTAGGCCTTTTCTTTTCACTATTTTTGAACACTGTGTAAAAGTGTATCTCTGAGATATTGAAAGATTTTTTCTCCCCAAAGGAAATATAATGTTCTCCCTTTTGAATGATGTCAAGTGCATGCATTCACCCTTGCTAAATTAGAATAGTGAAGCCAAAAAAAAAATGCACTATATCCCGCTCATAATAAGTAGCAAAATCCTTTGCGTTATAAACTGCTTTATTAGCGATCGGTTCACCTTGCCTCTACAAATATTATAAAAAAACAACTTTCTATCGGAATGAGTTGTGTATCATGACAGGAGATGACTATCCATTTCAAATCATGTTTTTTTTTCCAGAGCAGATATGGGATATTAATATGAAATTTTATTTGGAGGGATTGTTTGAACAAAATCAAATTGCCTTCTATGTCATGCCTTTTAGATTGCAAATATCTTATACTAACCGGTGGGGGGGAGGGGCTATGGGCCCGAGAAGCACCACGGGAAGCTCTGCGGGCCGGGGAAGCGCCGCGGGAAGCGCTGCGGGCCCGAGAAGCGCCACGGGAAGCGCTGCGGGCCAGGGAAGCGCCGCAGGAAGCTCTGCGGGTAGGGGAAGCGCCGTGGGAAGTGCTGCGAGAAGCGCTGCGGGAAGCGCCGCGATGGCCGGCTCGGAGGGGGAGCATTAAATACTGGAAATTGGGGGGGGGAGTTGTTTGAACAAAATCAAATTGTCAATTTTATGTAAAGTGGCGTTTTAGATTGTAAATATCTTATATTAAGTTTGATATTTTGGAACTTTCAGAATATCGATAGAGTAGTGAATTAAGCAAATGCTAGTATGTGCATACTGCTACTATTACTAAGTGCGTTTTAAATAATACGTAAATAATAATCCAAATTTTAAAACAGTAGGGGTGATTTGAACACTTTGAAAATAAGCTATTTTTCATTTATAGGTTGGACCGTTGGTCTCATATTCTTTGTCTTCCCCCTCATCAGTTGGAGAAGGAGAGGAGCTCTCCAACAACATTTCACCATGGAGTGGTATCGCTAATGAGCAAATACCTGATAATATTGATGAGTATTTAAATGATTTTTTAAATGTAGATAATAGCACAGTTGAGCAGGGGGACTTGAGCCCAAATACACTACAGCTTTTAAATGATTTCACAAACGAATTAACTGGGAACCCTCCTCCTCCTCCTCCAGCCTCCGATACCCTAACGAATCCACTTCAAACAACTGAAGTGGAGCATTCACTTACCCCAGATATTGTTGAACAACTTGGGGGAGGGGGAGGGGATAATATACAAGAGGGTGAGGGTGAGGGGGGTACAACTTTTCCTGATTTTCAATTGTCCAACACAATTTTAAATGCAATAGTTGTCTACACTGCGACTTTTGGGGACCCTTTTAATTCACTAATGGGGGGAAAATTTGTGTTTGATTCCGTAGAAATTATGCATGTCTATGTAGATAAAATTCGTGCACTACTGGAGAACCAAATGCAATTGTGGGGGAGGGATTCAATTAAGGTTTCCATTGTTTTAAAGGTATTCTATTTAAATAAGGGGAAAAGCGAAGTTTATCACCATTATATACATTCCGAGATGCGTTTGGTTTATTCGAATTTAGAAAATTTTGAGGGTGTTTTCATGGATTGGGTAGGTCAAATTATAGCGCATCTTGAGAACTTTAATGAAAACGGGAGCGGGTCTGTAGTTTTATTTATTGAAAATTTAAGCGTTAATATTTGTAAATTTAAGAAAGATTTTATTTTAAGAGGGGGTGGTGGGTCTGATAGGGATACAGTTTTAAAATATAATCCAGATCTAGAAGGTTGTCAAGGTGTCCAGCGGATTTGTTTTGAAACAGGTCAAAAATGTTTCAGGTATGCTTTCCTCATATCAGCATTCGAGCCTCTAGCACGTGACGCTACCAAGACGAATTTAGATCACTGGGCTGTACATGGTAAGGAAGGCTCCAATTTCCCAATTGTAGATTTCTCTTGTTTAGAAGGAAAATACCCAGTAACGCTACGATCTATTGATATTTTTGAAAGGGCTAATGCCCATTTAAATATCGGCGTTACTGTGGTTCAGTATGAAACTGAATTTGAAGATGGGGTTCGTTTAAAAAAGAAGGGGGTGGTCTTCCCTGTAAGGGGCCCGTCAATTGAATTAGTCAGACACTGGGTTTGGTTGTTGTATGCACCCCCATCTAGTGCCTTTGCCAATTCAATTGGCCATTTTAATCCTATTACAGACATTAGTAGAGTTCTGGGGGGTGGTAAGCATAGGGGGGAACGTTTCTACTGTCCAACATGCCTGTCACAATCCGTAGTGATATAAAACTACGGGATCATATGAAGTATTGTAGACGGCATGGCTACCAGACAGTGGAAACGGTTTCAGGGGATAGGGCCATTTTACGCTTTAAAAATTTTCAAAACACCCTCTTCCAGTGCAACAAAATATCTTTGGACTGTGAAGCTAAGCTGGTGGAGGTGAACGATCCCCGATTTCCAAATCGATTCAAAGAACACCAGGCTATTGCAGTGTCCTATGCTCATGCGCAAAGAGACAGTTCTAACACCATGCGGTTGTTAGAAATAGTAGAAACATTGGATGAGAACGAGTGTGTGGTCCGGGCACTGACTAAACTAATTGGCACGGCTAATGGTGCTATTTCTCGTTTGAGAAATACCCATTATCCAATGGTTTTGTCTGCAGAGGATCGTCTCGCGATTAAAGATAAAAAAAATATGTTGGGTTTGTAAGGGGGAGTTTGTAGAGGGGGATAAGGGGAATAAAGGGAATAGAGGGGGGAAGGGGAAAGTCAGAGACCATAATCATTTGTGGCAGCAAATATCATCTGGGGGTAGTAATTTTAGAGGGGTTGCGCATCAATCGTGTAACTTAAATGTTAGCCAACAGTTTTTATCCCTGTTTTTATTCACAACTCAAATTACGACTTAAAATTTATTTTACCGGCACTGGCACGTATGCACAGGGAGGGAGGGGGAGTAGATAGTCCATGGGTAAACAGTTCATTTACCTATAACATTATTCCAAAATCGGCCGAGAAGTTGTTGCTTCTCGAGCTGAAATGGCAGGCATTGGATAATGGGCATACGTGTTGGAATAAAATCAGGTTTTTAGATCCTTTTAGTTTTTTTCCCAAGGCATTGAGTCAATTGATTCAAGTGCAGAAAAGCGACAATTTTGATAGCTTTCCCTTGCTTAAACAGCACTTTCCAGACAGTGAAATGTATGATCTGTTGACCTGCAAAGGTATATATGCATACGATTATTACTGTTCTGGCGCTCGCTTAAGCGAGGTGAAACTACCTCCAATTGAAGCTTTTTACAATTCACTGACCAGCAGAGAATGCACAGCCGAGGAGTATGAGTTTGCCAAGAAGGTGTGATCTAAGAGGGATTGTAAAAATGGGTGGGATTAGTGTAGACTGTACTTGGCCAGTCTCTGTTGGATATAGTCTGTAAGAACACAGACCAAATCTATTCAGAGTTCGGGTTAGATATAGGCTATTATTTTTCCACACCCCATTTGGTGATGGATTTGATTTTAAAAATTAGTAGGGAGGAAATAGGCCTAATCACAGATGTAGATCAACACCTTTTTGTAGAGCGTTCAATGAGGGGAGGGTATGTTTTTCATGGAGACCGCGTCTTATCAACCGATCCGAGCGGACAAAACACCGGTGCAAAGTCAAATGCAGTGTTCTTGGACATGAACTCATTGTACCCCTCGGCAATGTCTCACTACTCTTTGCCGTGTGGGAACTATCAATGTCTTGAGAATCCTTGTGAGTTCCCCGACATTACCACCGTCGAGGACAATGGGCCACAAGGATGGTTCTTTAAAATTGACGGTCATATTCCTCTGGCGCTTCACGACTCAGTCAAGGATTTTGTTTTTCCCTGTATCAATCGGCCCGTGAGCAGGGACGCATTGAGCCCCTACAATCGATCATTGGTTGAGGATATGGGGATGCACTGGACACCCTCTTAGCAAAAACTGATTGCTGATTTGGACCCTAAGGAGAATATCGTTGTTCACCATGTGCTTTTTCACTGGATGGTGAACAATGGTTTCAAAATCACCAAAATACACAGGGTCCTGCAGTTCAATCAGCGACCTTACTTAAAGACGTTTATCGACACTTTTGTCGATAAACGCTCTAGAGCAAACTCAAAGGTAGAGAAGAAAATGTACAAACTCATCCTAAATTCAGCGTTTGGCAAAATGTGTGAAAGCGTACGTAATAGATCTCGCTGCGACGTCGTCACTGACCCTCTAGAGTGTGCACGAATTATTGCCGATCCCAATTTTACATCTTTCACGAGCATAGAGGCTGGCATGGTTCTTCTACACAGGCGAAAGAGAAATTTGGTACTGAACAAGAATATAGCAGGCGGCAGTTCAGTACTGGAAATTTCCAAAAAGCTCATGTTGTCGTTTTTTTACAATGTGTGTAAGGTGCAATGGCCACGGGAGGGGGAGGTTCAAGTTTACTATGGGGATACAGATTCTCTGCTGCTAAAGGTAAATGGGACCGGGGATTTATTGGAGGATTTAGAAAAGGGGGAACACATCAGCTCGCGGATGGATTTCACCAACTGGAATCCGTCCCTCTACCCCGAGTTGGTGAAACGTCAAGCCCCCAACCAACTCTTAATGTTAAAATAAGAGACGGGGAGTGATTTGATATCCAGGGGGGTGTTCCCGGGTCCTAAAGTTTATTGCGTTAAAACTCATAGTGGGGATGAAAAGAAGTTGTGTAAAGGGGTGCCTACACATTTTGTAAAGAGCAATTTCAACATGAGCGTGTACAGAGACTGTGTAGGAAGTAGCCTAGTGCCGAGAGCACAAGTGCTTGCAATTCGCTCTCTACAGTATAGAAATTATACTGTGAGAGTGGAAAAGAATTCAATGTCGTGTATATCCGACAAAGTCTATGTGCTCGAGAATGGTGTGAGTGTCCTGCCTCATGGCCACTACCGTATTTCAGACCGAGTTGAATGCATAGACTATCGCAATCAACTTGGTCTGGATAAATTAACCTAACCTGACTAACCAACTAACCAACTAACCACCACCACCAACCCGTTCATAAATTAAATGCTCCAACCCGTTCATAAATTACCTAACCACCTCAACTAACTCAACCTCAACTAACCACCTTAACCACCACTAACCCAACCTCAACTAACGTGTAGCAGCAGCAGTGACGACAACTATTGTGTACAGTTTTTTCCACCGCGGTTCCCGGGGGGTGGGGGCCCTTCCCACGGCCGGCTCCCGGGCGGGGGGGTCCCGCCCGTCGCTCCGGGGGGGTGGGGGGCCCTGCCTGCGGCCGGCCTTCGGCCCTGTGGTCCCCGGGGGGTGGGGGGACCCCACCTTTAAATTCACTGTAATGTTCAACTGTGCTAGTTCATGTTCCAAGTGTTGTTTTCAAGTGCTCTTGTTGTTGTTGTATAGAGAAGTGTTTAAAGACAATTTGTTGTTGTATAGAAAAGTGTTGATGATGGACAAAAGTGTTTTTAAAGACAATAAGTGTTGCTCTTCATGGACAAAAAAAAAGTGTTTTTTATTTATGTTGTACATAAAGTGTCATTTTTATCATTGTCAATTGCAGTTCATGTTGATCAAATAGAGTTTTCGTGCAGTGTCGAAATAAATGCTGCCATGAAATATTGTTGTCAACTGTTCTTGTTGAACAAGTGTTATTCATATCGTTGTCAATTGCAGTTCACGTTGAACAAATATTTGTTTTCATGTTATCGAAATAAATGCTGCCATGAAATATTGTTGTTACTCTTGTTAACCAGTACTAGATAGATCTATGGGAAAATTATTGCTACTACTACTACTACTACTTATTCATTGGACACGTATGATTTACAGTTAGTTGTAGTCCAACTGTTGTCAACAGCAGCAGCAGCAGCAGCATGTATCAATTTAAAACACCCTTCAGGTCGCTTCTGTGTGGTCCCTCAATGTCGGGGAAAACAACACTCTTAACTAAAATAATCAAAAATTGCGATAAAATGTTTTTGGAAAAGCCGAAAAAAACCTACTATTTCTATAGTATTTGGCAGGAGACCTATGATCAAATAAAAGCAATTGCCACAGCATACCAATACAATTCATACGGGGACTTGATGTTTTCAATAGTATTGAATCGAACTCTTGGTTGATTATTGATGATTTGGCTGAATCCATTAAACAGTTCTCACAGGAAATGCTACAACTGTTCACTGTTCGCTCCCACCATGAACACATTTCCATAACCCTAGTTCTACACAATCTGTTTCATCAGAGCAAATGTATGCGAACCCTTGCTTTGAATTGCACCGTCTATATTATCTATCGAGTTGTTCGTGATTCTAGCTCGCTCATAACTCTCAATAAACAGATATACCCCGGCACTCCGAATTTCTGTTGTCAGCGTACACTCAGGCAACTAGCAAGCCCTACGGTTATATTTTGCTGGATCTTAATCAGAGCACACCCGAGGATCTACGTGTAGTCACCGAAATTTTCAACAATGAAATTACAGTATATCTTCCGGTGAACAGTAGAAAAGGCTATTATTTGCCATTATGACACTGAAGAAACTACACGAACAAGGGCATTTATTTTCCGTTTTAAGCACTTCAAAACCCTTGCTTAGGAAGGCCATACTCAAACATGGTGTTGACAATGATTTCATTAATCTAATATCTGAACTTTGTTTAAATCTAACTGAGGGCAATGTTCAACTGCCAGAAGGTGTTAGACAACAGACAAAGCAACATCGTTCCACTGTACGCGCCTTGGCTTGTAAAAACAAGGGACAAATTTTTAAAAGAAAACGGCTATCAAGCGGGCGGTAGCTTTTTCACACTTTTACTGCCAATAATTGCAGGACTTGTAAACAGTTTTCTCTAGAGAGAGAATGGCTAAACCCTATAAATTGACACCATTTGAACTTGTCCTCTCGCCCGTCGAACATTTTGAAGACAATCTAAGCAAATTCATTAATGATGAGAATATTGTCGATGACAAAAAACTGCTTTTACTTCAAGATGCATTGCGACGTGTGGACAAACATAAACTTTATCGTGAGATACCCACCGTCGCCGCCGCCACTGATCCCTCTAAACAGAAAACATCTCCTCAAGATTCTGCAGCACTGCAATCAAAGGAAAAGGAATTGAATTCAATTGTAATGAAAATTGGAAACCTATTACCACTGACCTATCGAGAACAGAGTAAAAGAGTATTAACTTATCTCATGTTGGAAACTGCTGATCAAGTTCAAGTCGATAGCACAGGGAAACGAATTATAATTCAGGGAAAAAGTTATAATCTAGTTGATTTAATTTGTGATATGGTGACGAATCGTAAAGGACTTTTATCCTTTGACAATAATCTATACACCTTTCTAAGTGTATCAAACTTTCCCAAAAGTCTTATTGGCAATAAGCAAATTCTAAAGAAACTAAGAGAATATAGTCCTCCAACAACACCAACACCAACATCAACATCATTTAAAAAAGAAGAAGAAGATTCAATATTTGAAAATACTAGCAACAGCAGCAATGATTTTACAACACCTGTGGCTGCTAGTCAAAAGCGAAGACGAATTGATTCACCCTCCAGTGTGCAAAAGGGGAGTGGACATTACACTACGTGCTTGCGTTCAAAATGGATGAAGTTCTGAAAGGTGTCTATGAAAATATTGGTGAAGCGGGAAGTTTAAGTTCTCCCAAAACGCTTTCTAAAGCTGTCTCCGGCACCACATTGAAAAAAGCAAAAGAGTATCTAGAGAATGAACCGAGTTACACACTGCATCGGCAAACAATATCGACAAACTAAAACCTTTTTCCCTCTGCATATAATGCAAACGGATCTTTTAACTTTAGACGCAGTTCAACAGCGCCACAATGCACCCTGCAAATATATTCTGGTGGCAATCAGTGTCTCTAGTCGCTATGCCTATGCCATTCCACTGCGATCAAAGAGAGGTGTTGAAGTTGCTCATGCCATTGAAAGTATTCTTGAACAGGATTCATATAGAAAAATTCAATCGGATCGTGGCAGTGAATTTGTTAATCCCCATGTGCAAAAGGTTCTATTGAAATATAATACAACACTTTATCATAGTCACAGCCCGATAAAGGCTGCATTGGCTGAACGATTAATAAGAACGATTCGTCTATTAATTTCAAGATATTGTACACTGAAAAATACACCGGCTTTTATTCATGATTTAGATAAAACCATGCGGATATACAACCATCGACCTCATCGATCTCTGTCCAACTCAAGCCCTCGGGAAGTTCATTACAGTGAAAATACATTTGATGCTTTTCTAAAGCAATACTCCAATGGTGAAAAAGAAAAAAAATGTGAAGAAGAAATTCAATGTTGGTGATACTGTTCGAATTAATAGAACCACAAATATTTTTGAAAAGGGGAATTATTTATGGAGTACTGAACTTTTTAAAGTGTCCAAAATCCTGGACACCGAGCCCACGACATATCGACTGCGAGACACCAAACATGATGAGATTCTCGGCGGTTTTTATGAATATGAACTGCAAAAAGTTAAAAACACTAGTGAAATTTATCAAATTGAAGAGATATTAAAGAGTCGTAATCGTAGGGGCAAGAGACAGTTGCTTGTTCGCTGGCTAGGATAAAACTCAGATTTTGATTCTTGGGTCAGTGCTGAAGACATTAACAATGCCCAATGATTTCTATGTGACTTTCATGTCCAATGTTTCTGATCCTCTCTACAATGACTTGAATAGAAGAAGTGATTTTTGGACAAAACTCTCCCCCACCATCAAATTCGACGATAATAGAAAGTATGAAGTGGCTCTTGTCGACTGTATTCTCAAAAATACCTACGATATCCTGAGAAAAGATCGTAAATATGATATAAAAATTAGACCCTATGATTGGCCGCCACCACCATCCTCAAGTGATCAAGAACAAATTCAAAAAATCAATTGGATGAATTATCCATATATTGAATTACCCTACGAGGAACTCACCTGTATGAATGATTTGTGTCGTTCTATTAATAAAAGAATTTCCGCTCGTAAAAAGGGAGCTTTTCATTTCAACTATTCAAAGGAGGAGGGTAAGATCTACATTAGTTGACCTATTGCCAATGAAAGGGTTATTCTCAATGATAATCTAAAGGATGTTCTTGGCTTTAAGCTCAATATAATCAATGGTAAAAGTGCCAGAAACACTAATTTCATTTTTGCTGACTACCCGCCTGCCTTCTCCACAGACACTTTTATATTTCTCTACGCTTCATTTGTGGAAACATCTCGGGTTGGTAATTCAAATGATCCCCTCCTACGAGTTCTTGAACGAAAAACCAATCAAGAACATATTCACCACTACAATATAAAGCATCTTCAGTATATTCCCGTAAACACTTCCTATTTGGAACTCTCTCAGTTAACACTAAGAACCGAATTGGGTGATCCCATAGCAATTTCAAAAGGTTTGGCAGTGATTACATGCCATTTTCGTCCCATCGTTCAACAAGATGTCTAATAAAAAAGTGGTATTCACTTGTCCTGATATTGACTGCTATGTTAATACTCTTGGTCCAAGACAACATGGCAATGGAATGGACTATTACAAAGGTCGCTCGTCAATGTCTGGCTACGGTCTTGGCAGTTGGTTTGCTAAGCTCTTTCGCTCTTCACTACCACTGGCTAGAAAATATCTTGTACCGGCTGCGACAGATTTTGCATCCTCTACACTATACGACTGGGGCTCTGGCAAGGATTTTAAAAAAAGCGCTTCGGAAAATCTTAGGTCCATTGCGCGAACCCTTGGCGAGAGATTAAAACAAAATGGTAAAGGTATAAAAAGGTCAAGAAACAATGCATCACTCATCAGTCTCCATTCAGGTCGGAAACGAAAGACATCATCCCTCTTGTCAAAGAAAAGAAGGAAAAAGCCGACACGTACTGTAAACAGGAGAAGAAGCCCCAGGAAGAAAATTGTTAGATCAAAACTAGATTTCTTCTCCTAAGATGTCCTACCTACCGCATAAGGATTCTCAACCTTCAATCACCACCTCATTGAATCTATTCAATGCAGAAAATGTTGATGTGAGTGTCAAGCATGGATACTATGAACAATTTTATCCACAACAACCCCTCTCCGATAATATCCACTTTCAAATTTATTCCAACGAAGACTACTTTATGGACATGTCTTCAACATTTATAGATTTACAAATGAAAGTCCGGAAATCCGATAATACAATGCCAATTCGGGCTGATAGAATATCCTATGAAAATTGTATATTACATAATTTATTTCGTCAAATTAGTGTCTACATCAATGGCACGCTGGTGAGCACAAGTAACAATCTCTCAAATTATACAAGCTATATGCAATTCATGCTGATGACACCCAAGTCATCCAAGGAATTGAGAGGCACCTCCAATGGATATGAATATATTACTAATACTGATAGTACAGATGCACTTAAAAATGCTACAACTAATGAATTACATCTAGTTGGAAAAATATATCATGAAATATTTAATATACCCCAATGGCTGCCGCCCAATGTTAAAGTGGATATAAAACTAACGCTTGCACCCTCCAATTTCATATTGAGAAAAGAACTTGCTGCCAATCCTGAAGTAAGTCTCTCCCTCACCTCGGCAATACTTCATGTACACAAACAACAGGTCATGAGTTCTGTTGCTTTGGCAGTGGAAAAACTGAGAGCCAATGGAAATAATATTAAACTACTTGTTCCTCATACAATCACCAATCAACGTCATATTGCCATGGGCTCACGCACCTTCACCGATTCATCCTTTATCAATGGCGAAATTCCGTCAAAACTCGCTTTGGCATTTGTAAAGAGCGCCAGTGCAATAGGATCGTGGACTGAATGCCCACATAAATTCCAGATGTTTGGACTTTCATCTCTTGTGTGCAAAGTAAACGGCATCCCACTCTACAATCTATCTTTTGATAAATCCTATAGAACATTGTATGAGTTGACCATGCAAACCCTAGATCATGATTCTCAACTATTTGAAAATGGTATAACCGAAGAAATGTTTGCTAAAACACATGGTATCATTGTTCTGGATTTGTCTGGCACACAGGATATGAGTATAGTACGTACGGGGAGTGTGCGTTTAGAGTGTACATTTGCCGACCCATTGGCTGAGAATATTGCACTAATCTCACTAAATCAATATGAGACCTATTGGGAAATCACTCCCGAAGGCAGTGTTCTACTAGACATGGCGCCATGAACACCAGTCAAATAATCAATGTATTTAATATGGACCCCTACATGTCCCAGTACAAATCCTATTGTCTACCCTCGGACTTTCTTGGAAAAATTCAAAGTGTCAACAATACCTTGATTATTGTTAATAGCAGTCCGTCGACTGTGCTGACAGGTCATTGGCTGTGCATCTTTCAAACAATGAAGACGATTGAATTTTTTGATCCTCTTGGTCTACCTTATACATTCTACACACCTCACATCAGCAACTATATTGAGAGCAGTGGGAAAACTATTATTCAAAATCGGAAGAGGGTTCAGGATCTAACGACTAAAAGCTGTGGCTTCCATGCACTACTATATTTTGTGTTCCGATGTCGCGGCTATACTTAAAGCAGTTTCTCCACATTTATAGTGTCAATCCTCGTCTGAACGACTTTCTAGTGGAAAATATCCTCTCAGACCTATACACTATTGATTTCAGTGCCCTAAGAGTAAAGTGCTTAAAAAATGTTTGTGAATTTGTTTATTAATAAAATGCATATATATATATATATATATATATATATATATATATATATATATATATATATATATATATATATATATATATATATATATATAATATATATATATATATATATATATATATATATATATATATATATATATATATATATATATATATATATATATATATATATATATATATATATATATATATACAACAATGTCTTTAAATCTTCACTTTAGATTTCTTCTTCTTCAATGTATAGGTAACTGTCGTGAACCACTAATGCCGGTAAATCAATTGGATTCACTTTATATTGATCTTGATTGACTGCAAAGTCAGGGTCACATTTTCTACAGTACAATGTAACTTCAGTCTTGTCATATCTCTTTGTATAGTCAATGATACTATTTGCATTCATATTATGAAATTCACGAGTTTCAATCCGTCTATTTGAAGCAATATCACATACAATGTTTTCAAATGGTGAATCACATTCGGTAACTGCCAAATAAAAATCACTTGGTTTATAGTCATAGTAGGCAGTGTCGTCACAACGATGACGTAGAAACCAAATTGTCTTGTTACCCCAACAGTTGAATCGTAGACCAGATTCCTCTTCCCAGAATAATTTAAATCCACGACGATACCAATCTCGTAGAAATAAACTAAAATCACGTTTGGGATTCTTTCCAATCATAGCGGGGTAAGTATTCTCCCACTGATCACATTTATCATAGTGACAATTGGAGCACAGGTGCCCTCTAGGGTGCGAGTCACACACCTCCTCAAGACATGAATTACATCCTTTAATTTGTACTGCATAGCCTTTATGTAATTTACAAGGATTACATAATTTACACTTTTCCTAAGTCATTAATAATTGTACAATTCTCACATTGAGTCTAACTGCCAAGAGTGTACATGCACAATGGACATGTATAGAACATTTTTTTTTTGGTTTCCAATGTCACTTAACTCACTCACAGCTAAAACAAAACTGATCGTTCCTGCCGATGGATAAATTCAAGGTGGAGGAATGGGGAGAGGAGTAACTCTGTGACGTTACCTCTTTCGGAGGAGGAGCCATCTACATTGAATCCATTGGCAATGTTTTCAAAAGTATATCCACGATATGATTCTGCTTTGTTCCAAATAATATATCAATAAATTGACTATAAGCACTTGAGTCACATTTTAAAAGTTTCATACAATAGTCCAATGGGGGAGAATCACTCCTCATTATATTGTCAAGTGTTCCCTGACGAGAGAATATCCTGCGTTGAAGAGATAACTCGAGAAAATCGTCATCCAAAATCAAATGTTTTTCCATAAACACTAGATTTGATCTAATTCTCTCTTTCTCAAATTTATTCATTTTTCAATCCTTTCACTCTGACTGCTGACTCTAGACTGACCCTGATTCGTTAGCCCCATAACCAGAAAAGAAAGGGAACATTTTCGATTTCGAAACAATTTTATTGAATAATTACAACAACAACAATAATACTATGCATGTACAATTAGTAATAGAGTTTATTGTCTTCGATATGTTTCACCAATGCACTTAAAGCACATTGAAGTCTATTCACATGTGCTATATCAACTTTTGCAGCGAAACATAATTGATCCTCCATTTTAAATTTGCTCAAGGATATCACATATCTTGCATATACTTCATCCCATTCCAGACAAAGTCGTGATCCTCTCGTGATTTCCACCGCAATGTTTGGCGCTCTTGTATTATTACCATCAACTCCACTATCAACTTCTAAGAGGGTAAACATTCCACTCATCGCCATCACAAATATATATATCCAAATGAGTAAAGTCAAACTGTTCTCACTCCTTTGAATTCTATTCACAGACTAATAAAACAACTATAGCAAAAATCCTTTCCTCATATTCCCTCCGCCGCTAATATGTAACCAGCCCTCTGATTGGCTGAGAAGGAAGATGTATCCGACTCGCTGATTGGCTGAGAAGGAAACACGTGATCTAACTGTTTCCTATTCCTGGAAACTCTTAACATTCACCAAACAACAAATCAATTGATCTTGAACGAAGTGTCATTGACCCGGTTCCCCATTAGACTCAATAGTCCAGAAAACATCCATCAAAGTGAGAAAATTCCTGTATTTTCATTCTCACTGACAAAAACCACAAAACAGACATAAATTGATGTTGACATCCATGAAAAACATCAAATAAATTGACCAACACTCATAACCGTCCAAAAAAACATCCATCAATGTGAGAAAATTCCTGTTTTTCCATTCTCACTGACAACGAACCATAAAACAGACATAAATTGATGTTGACATCCATGAAAAACATCAAATAAATTGACCAACACACATAACCGTCCAAAAAAACATCCATCAAAGTGAGAAAAATCCTGTTTTTTCATTCTCACTGGCAACGAACAGACATAAAAACATGCATAAATTATGTAAAAAAGTTGTAGGTGGCAGCAGGGGTGTCGTCCCGGAGTAGCAACCCCCTTTCTACTAATGAAAGAAAAGTTGATATCATCTTATACAAATGAATTAAGTAAAAAAAGCAAGTTATTTTAACTAAAAGTAAGGAGCAACATTAAAACTTAGAACGCCAATGTTTGACTCTTTCTCACAGTAGAAAGGGGGGTACCAGCCCCAGTGCTCACCCCTGCTGCCACCTACAACTTTTTTACATAATTTATTCAAGGATTTTCGATCTGTTGTTGTTTGACCACGTGTAATGACATGAGGGGTGATTTACATAATCGCTAGGGGAATTATTGATTTATGGAAGGGGAATAAATTGTTTCCGGGGAAGTTTATTAATGTCTGACAGATGACGTCAAGGTCTGACGGATAAACGCTCTTTAGTTCAGAGAGAAAAATTAATATTCTATTTTTAAATAAGGCTTCGGGGAACGTGTAATGACATGAGGGGTGATTTACCTAATCGCTAGGGGAATTATTGATTTATGGAAGGGGAAGACATTGTTTCCGGGGAAGTTTATTAATGTCTGACATATGACGTCAAGGTCTGACGGATAAACACTCTTTAGGTCAGAGAGAAAAATTAATATTCTATTTTTAAATAAGGCTTCGGGAAAGGGTTTCTTATTAATTTCAAATGTGACAGCGCAGGGATGCCAAAAACAAAAGGAACACGCTGAAATTACGTTTAGGGGTTATTTAGGCGAAACCGTTTTAGACATTTTAGGGAATTATTTCGGCGAAACAGTTAGAGACATTTTAAAAGATGATTTTAGAAGAGGTTTTAGAAGAGGATTTGAGGGTGAAACTCTGTGGTCGTTATAATACACAAGTTCCATTTGAACAGTGTCGCGAGGTCCTCTACCCCAACCCCAAAGGGCTCCGATCCCCCTACCCCAGCCCCAAAGGAAGCCCCCGATCCCCAAAAGTCCCCCGGGCTCCCAAAGGGCCCCCCAGAGCCCTAAAGGCCCCCCGGGCCCCCAAAGGTCCCCGGCGCCCCAAAGGCCCCTGAGCCCCCATTTTTAATATTTTTTAATTTGCGCATTTTGGGACACGAAAGGGCCCCACTACCCAACTTTTGACTCCCCCTCACAACATTAGTGTTTTGTCATGGTTTACCTTGTCGCAGTTACATTCTCTTGATTTTTCAAAGTTCATTTTGAATTTCTTTCGTTGAAATGCAAGAGTTGGAATATTTCAGTAGTGTTTTGTCATGGTTTACATTGTCACAGTTACATTCTCTTGATTTTCAAAGTTCATTGTGGATTTCTTTAATTGAAATGCAAGAGTTGGATTATTTCAGTAGTGTTTTGTCATGGTTTACCTTGTCGCAGTTACATTATCTTGATTTTCAACGTTCATTGCGGATTTCTTTCATTGAAATACAAGAGTTGGAATATTTCAGTAGTGTTTTGTTGTAGTTTACCTTGTAGCAGTTACATTATCTTGATTTTCAACGTTCATTTTGAATTTCTTTCATTGAAATGCAAGAGTTGGAATATTTCAGTAGTGTTTTGTTGTAGTTTACCTTGTAGCAGTTACATTTTCTTGATTTTTCAAAGTTCATTTTGAATTTCTTTCGTTGAAATGCAAGAGTTGGAATATTTCAGTAGTGTTTTGTTGTGGTTTACCTCGTCACAGTTACATTCTCTTGATTTTTCAAAGTTCATTTTGGATTTCTTTCGTTGAAATGCAAGAGTTGGAATATTTCAGTAGTGTTTTGTAGTGGTTTACCCTGTCACAGTTACATTCTCTTGATTTTTCAAAGTTCATTTTGAATTTCTTTCATTGAAATGAAAGAGTTGGAATATTTCAGTAGTGTTTTGTTGTGGTTTATCGTGTCACAGTTACATTCTCTTGATTTTTCAAAGTTCATTTCGATTTTTTTCATTGAAATGCAAGAGTTGGATTATTTCAGTAGTGTTTTATCGTGGTTTACCTTGTCACAGCTACATTCTCTTGATTTTTCAAAGTTCATTTTGGATTTCTTTCATTGAAATGCAAGAGTTGGAATAATTCAGTAGTGTTTTGTAGTGGTTTACCCTGTCAGACTTTCATTCTCTTGATTTTTCAAAGTTCATTTGAATTTCTTTCATTGAAATGCAAGAGTTGGATTATTTCAGTAGTGTATTGACGTGGTTTAACATGTCGCAGTTACATTCTCCTAATTTTTCAAAGTTCATTTTGCATTTCTTTCATTGAAATGCAAGAGTTGGATTATTTCAGTAGTGTTTTGTCATGGTTTACCATTTCACAGTTACATTCTCTTGATTTTTCAAAGTTCATTTTGGATTTCTTTCGTTGAAATGCAAGAGTTGGAATATTTCAGTAGTGTTTTGTTATGATTTACCATGTTTAAGTTACATTCTCTTAATTTTTCAATGTTCATTTTGAATTTCAATCGTTGAAATGCAAGAGTTGGAATATTTCAGTAGTGTTTTGTTGTGGTTTACCTTGTCACAGTTACATTTTCTTGATTTTTCAAAGTTCATTTTGAATTTCTTTCATTGAAATGCAAGAGTTGGATTATTTCAGTAGTGTTTTGTCGTGGTTTACCTTGTCACAGTTACATTCTCTTGATTTTCAAAGTTCATTGTGGATTTCTTTCATTGAAATACAAGAGTTGGATTATTTCAGTAGAGTTTTGTCATGGTTTACCTTGTCGCAGTTACATTCTCTTGATTTTCAACGTTCATTGCGGACTTCTTTCATTAAAATGCAAGAGTTGGAATATTTCAGTAGTGTTTTGTTGTAGTTTACCTTGTCGCAGTTACATTTTCTTGATTTTTCAAAGTTCATTTTGAATTTCATTCGTTGAAATGCAAGAGTTGGAATATTTCAGCAGTGTTTTGTTGTGGTTTACCTTGTCACAGTTACATTCTCTTGATTTTTCAAAGTTCATTTTGAATTTCTTTCATTGAAATGCATGAGTTGAAACATTTCAGTAGTGTTTTGTAGTGGTTTACCTTGTCACAGTTACATTCTCGTGATTTTTCAAAGTTCATTTTGAATTTCTTTCATTGAAATGCAAGAGTTGGAATATTTCAGTAGTGTTTTGTTGTAGTTTACCTTGTCGCAGTTACATTCTCTTGATTTTCAAAGTTCATTGTGGATTTCTTTCATTGAAATGCAAGAGTTGGAATATTTCAGTAGTGTTTTGTTGTAGTTTACCTTGTCGCAGTTACATTCTCTTGATTTTTCAAAGTTCATTTTGAATTTCTTTCATTGAAATGTAAGAGTTGGAACATTTCAGTAGTGCTTTTTCGTGGTTTACCTTGTCACATTTACATTCTCATGATTTTTAAAAGTTCATTTCGAATTTCTTTCATTGAAATACATGAGTTGGAACATTTCAGTAGTGTTTTGTCGTGGTTTACCTTGTCACAGTTACATTCTCGTGATTTTTCAAAGTTCAAAAGTTCATTTTGAATTTCTTTCATTGAAATGCAAGGGTTGGAATATTTCAGTAATGTTTTGTTTTGGTTTACCTTGTCACAGTTACATTCTCATGATCTTTCAAAGTTCATTTATAAATTTCTTTCGTTGAAATGCAAGAGTTGGAATATTTCAGTAGTGTTTTGTTGAGGTTTACAGTGTCACAGTTACATTCTCTTAATTTTTCAATGTTCATTTTGAATTTCTATCGTTGAAATGCAAGAGTTGGAATATTTCAGTAGTGTTTTGTCGTGGTTTACCTTGTCACAGTTACATTTTCTTGATTTGTCAAAGTTTATTTTGAATTTCTTTCACTGAAATGCAAGAGTTGGATTATTTCAGTAGTGTTTTGTCGTGGTTTACCTTGTCACAGTTACATTCTCGTGATTTTTCAAAGTTCAAAAGTTCATTTGAATTTCTTTCATTGAAATGCAAGGGTTGGAATATTTCAGTAATATTTTGTTTGGGTTTACCTTGTCACAGTTACATTCTCATGATTTTCAAAGTTCATTTCGATTTTTTTCATTGAAATGCAAGAGTTGGATTATTTCAGTAGTGTTTTATCGTGGTTTACCTTGTCACAGCTACATTCTCTTGATTTTTCAAACTTCATTTTGGATTTCATTCATTGAAATGCAAGAGTTGGAATAATTCAGTAGTGTTTTGTAGTGGTTTACCCTGTCACACTTTCATTCTCTTGATTTTTCAAAGTTCATTTGAATTTCTTTCATTGAAATGCAAGAGTTGGATTATTTCAGTAGTGTATTGACGTGGTTTACCATGTCGCAGTTACATTCTCCTAATTTTTCAAAGTTCATTTTGCATTTCTTTCATTGAAATGCAAGAGTTGGATTATTTCAGTAGTGTTTTGTCATGGTTTACCATTTCACAGTTACATTTTCTTGATTTTTCAAATTTCATTTTGGATTTCTTTCGTTGAAATGCAAGAGTTGGAATACTTCAGTAGTGTTTTGTCATGATTTACCATGTTTGAGTTACATTCTCTTAATTTTTCAATGTTCATTTTGAATTTCTTTCGTTGAAATGCAAGAGTTGGAATATTTCAGTAGTGTTTTGTTGTGGTTTACCTTGTCACAGTTACATTTTCTTGATTTTTCAAAGTTCATTTTGAATTTCTTTCATTGAAATGCAAGAGTTGGATTATTTCAGTAGTGTTTTGTCGTGGTTTACCTTGTCACAGTTACATTCTCTTGATTTTCAAAGTTCATTGTGGATTTCTTTCATTGAAATACAAGAGTTGGATTATTTCAGTAGTGTTTTGTCATGGTTTACCTTGTCGCAGTTACATTCTCTTGATTTTCAACGTTCATTGCGGACTTCTTTCATTGAAATGCAAGAGTTGGAATATTTCAGTAGTGTTTTGTTGTAGTTTACCTTGTCACAGTTACATTTTCTTGATTTTTCAAAGTTCATTTTGAATTTCATTCGTTGAAATGCAAGAGTTGGAATATTTCAGCAGTGTTTTGTTGTGGTTTACCTTGTCACAGTTACATTCTCTTGATTTTTCAAAGTTCATTTTGAATTTCTTTCATTGAAATGCATGAGTTGAAACATTTCAGTAGTGTTTTGTAGTGGTTTACCTTGTCACAGTTACATTCTCGTGATTTTTCAAAGTTCTCTTTGAATTTCTTTCATTGAAATGCAAGAGTTGGAATATTTCAATAGTGTTTTGTTGTAGTTTACCTTGTCGCAGTTACATTCTCTTGATTTTCAAAGTTCATTGTGGATTTCTTTCATTGAAATGCAAGAGTTGGAATATTTCAGTAGTGTTTTGTTGTAGTTTACCTTGTCGCAGTTACATTCTCTTGATTTTTCAAAGTTCATTTTGAATTTCTTTCATTGAAATGTAAGAGTTGGAACATTTCAGTAGTGTTTTTTCTTGGTTTACCTTGTCACATTTACATTCTCATGATTTTAAAAGTTCATTTTGAATTTTTTCATTGAAATGCATGAGTTAGAACATTGCAGTAGTGTTTTGTCGTGGTTTACCTTGTCACAGTTACATTCTCGTGATTTTTCAAAGTTCAAAAGTTCATTTTGAATTTCTTTCATTGAAATGCAAGGGTTGGAATATTTCAGTAATGTTTTGTTTTGGTTTACCTTGTCACAGTTACATTCTCATGATCTTTCAAAGTTCATTTATAAATTTCTTTCGTTGAAATGCAAGAGTTGGAATATTTCAGTAGTGTTTTGTTGAGGTTTACAGTGTCACAGTTACATTCTCTTAATTTTTCAATGTTCATTTTGAATTTCTATCGTTGAAATGCAAGAGTTGGAATATTTCAGTAGTGTTTTGTCGTGGTTTACCTTGTCACAGTTACATTTTCTTGATTTGTCAAAGTTTATTTGGAATTTCTTTCACTGAAATGCAAGAGTTGGATTATTTCAGTAGTGTTTTGTCGTGGTTTACCTTGTCACAGTTACATTCTCGTGATTTTTCAAATTTCATTTTGGATTTCTTTCGTTGAAATGCAAGAGTTGGAATACTTCAGTAGTGTTTTGTCATGATTTACCATGTTTAAGTTACATTCTCTTAATTTTCAATGTTCATTTTGAATTTCTATCGTTGAAATGCAAGAGTTGGAATATTTCAGTAGTGTTTTGTTGTGGTTTACCTTGTCACAGTTACATTTTCTTGATTTTTCAAAGTTCATTTTGAATTTCTTTCATTGAAATGCAAGAGTTGGATTATTTCAGTAGTGTTTTGTCGTGGTTTACCTTGTCACAGTTACATTCTCTTGATTTTCAAAGTTCATTGTGGATTTCTTTCATTGAAATACAAGAGTTGGATTATTTCAGTAGTGTTTTGTCATGGTTTACCTTGTCGCAGTTACATTCTCTTGATTTTCAACGTTCATTGCGGACTTCTTTCATTGAAATGCAAGAGTTGGAATATTTCAGTAGTGTTTTGTTGTAGTTTACCTTGTCACAGTTACATTTTCTTGATTTTTCAAAGTTCATTTTGAATTTCTTTCGTTGAAATGCAAGAGTTGGAATATTTCAGTAGTGTTTTGTTGTGGTTTACCTTGTCACAGTTACATTCTCTTGATTTTTCAAAGTTCATTTTGAATTTCTTTCATTGAAATGCATGAGTTAAAACATTTCAGTAGTGTTTTGTAGTGGTTTACCTTGTCACAGTTACATTCTCGTGATTTTTCAAAGTTCTCTTTGAATTTCTTTCATTGAAATGCAAGAGTTGGAATATTTCAATAGTGTTTTGTTGTAGTTTACCTTGTCGCAGTTACATTCTCTTGATTTTCAAAGTTCATTGTGGATTTCTTTCATTGAAATGCAAGAGTTGGAATATTTCAGTAGTGTTTTGTTGTAGTTTACCTTGTCGCAGTTACATTCTCTTGATTTTTCAAAGTTCATTTTGAATTTCTTTCATTGAAATGTAAGAGTTGGAACATTTCAGTAGTGTTTTTTCTTGGTTTACCTTGTCACATTTACATTCTCATGATTTTTAAAAGTTCATTTTGAATTTTTTCATTGAAATGCATGAGTTAGAACATTGCAGTAGTGTTTTGTCGTGGTTTACCTTGTCACAGTTACATTCTCCTGATTTTTCAAAGTTCAAAAGTTCATTTGAATTTCTTTCATTGAAATGCAAGGGTTGGAATATTTCAGTAATGTTTTGTTTTGGTTTACCTTGTCACAGTTACATTCTCATGATCTTTCAAAGTTCATTTATAAATTTCTTTCGTTGAAATGCAAGAGTTGGAATATTTCAGTAGTGTTTTGTTGAGGTTTACAGTGTCACAGTTACATTCTCTTAATTTTTCAATGTTCATTTTGAATTTCTATCGTTGAAATGCAAGAGTTGGAATATATCAGTAGTGTTTTGTCGTGGTTTACCTTGTCACAGTTACATTTCTTGATTTGTCAAAGTTTATTTGGAATTTCTTTCACTGAAATGCAAGAGTTGGATTATTTCAGTAGTGTTTTGTCGTGGTTTACCTTGTCACAGTTACATTCTCGTGATTTTTCAAATTTCATTTTGGATTTCTTTCGTTGAAATGCAAGAGTTGGAATACTTCAGTAGTGTTTTGTCATGATTTACCATGTTTAAGTTACATTCTCTTAATTTTTCAATGTTCATTTGAATTTCTATCGTTGAAATGCAAGAGTTGGAATATTTCAGTAGTGTTTTGTTGTGGTTTACCTTGTCACAGTTACATTTTCTTGATTTTTCAAAGTTCATTTTGAATTTCTTTCATTGAAATGCAAGAGTTGGATTATTTCAGTAGTGTTTTGTCGTGGTTTACCTTGTCACAGTTACATTCTCTTGATTTTCAAAGTTCATTGTGGATTTCTTTCATTGAAATACAAGAGTTGGATTATTTCAGTAGTGTTTTGTCATGGTTTACCTTGTCGCAGTTACATTCTCTTGATTTTCAACGTTCATTGCGGACTTCTTTCATTGAAATGCAAGAGTTGGAATATTTCAGTAGTGTTTTGTTGTAGTTTACCTTGTCACAGTTACATTTTCTTGATTTTTCAAAGTTCATTTTGAATTTCATTCGTTGAAATGCAAGAGTTGGAATATTTCAGTAGTGTTTTGTTGTGGTTTACCTTGTCACAGTTACATTCTCTTGATTTTTCAAAGTTCATTTTGAATTTCTTTCATTGAAATGCATGAGTTGGAACATTTCAGTAGTGTTTTGTCGTGGTTTACCTTGTCACAGTTACATTCTCGTGATTTTTCAAAGTTCATTTTGAATTTCTTTCATTGAAATGCAAGAGTTGGAATATTTCAATAGTGTTTTGTTGTAGTTTACCTTGTCGCAGTTACATTCTCTTGATTTTCAAAGTTCATTGTGGATTTCTTTCATTGAAATGCAAGAGTTGGAATATTTCAGTAGTGTTTTGTTGTAGTTTACCTTGTCGCAGTTACATTCTCTTGATTTTTCAAAGTTCATTTTGAATTTCTTTCATTGAAATGTAAGAGTTGGAACATTTCAGTAGTGCTTTTTCGTGGTTTACCTTGTCACATTTACATTCTCATGATTTTTAAAAGTTCATTTTGAATTTCTTTCATTGAAATGCATGAGTTGGAACATTTCAGTAGTGTTTTGTCGTGGTTTACCTTGTCACAGTTACATTCTCGTGATTTTTCAAAGTTCAAAAGTTCATTTGAATTTCTTTCATTGAAATGCAAGGGTTGGAATATTTCAGTAATGTTTTGTTTTGGTTTACCTTGTCACAGTTACATTCTCATGATCTTTCAAAGTTCATTTATAAATTTCTTTCATTGAAATGCAAGAGTTGGAATATTTCGGTAGTGTTTTGTTGTAGTTTACCTTGTAGCAGTTACATTTCTTGATTTTTCAAAGTTCATTTTGAATTTCTTTCATTGAAATGCAAGAGTTGGAATATTTCAGTAGTGTTTTGATGTGTTTTACCTCGTCACAGTTACATTCTCTTGATTTTTCAAAGTTCATTTTGGACTTCTTTCGTTGAAATGCAAGAGTTGGAATATTTCAGTAGTGTTTTGTAGTGGTTTACCCTGTCACAGTTACATTCTCTTGATTTTTCAAAGTTCATTTTGAATTTCTTTCATTGAAATGAAAGAGTTGGAATATTTCAGTAGTGTTTTGTTGTGGTTTATCGTGTCACAGTTACATTCTCTTGATTTTTCAAAGTTCATTTCGATTTTTTTCATTGAAATGCAAGAGTTGGATTATTTCAGTAGTGTTTTATCGTGGTTTACCTTGTCACAGCTACATTCTCTTGATTTTTCAAAGTTCATTTGGATTTCTTTCATTGAAATGCAAGAGTTGGAATAATTCAGTAGTGTTTTGTAGTGGTTTACCCTGTCAGACTTTCATTCTCTTGATTTTTCAAAGTTCATTTGAATTTATTTCATTGAAATGCAAGAGTTGGATTATTTCAGTAGTGTATTGACGTGGTTTAACATGTCGCAGTTACATTCTCCTAATTTTTCAAAGTTCATTTTGCATTTCTTTCATTGAAATGCAAGAGTTGGATTATTTCAGTAGTGTTTTGTCATGGTTTACCATTTCACAGTTACATTCTCTTGATTTTTCAAAGTTCATTTTGGATTTCTTTCGTTGAAATGCAAGAGTTGGAATATTTCAGTAGTGTTTTGTTATGATTTACCATGTTTAAGTTACATTCTCTTAATTTATCAATGTTCATTTTGAATTTCAATCGTTGAAATGCAAGAGTTGGAATATTTCAGTAGTGTTTTGTTGTGGTTTACCTTGTCACAGTTACATTTTCTTGATTTTTCAAAGTTCATTTTGAATTTCTTTCATTGAAATGCAAGAGTTGGATTATTTCAGTAGTGTTTTTTCGTGGTTTACCTTGTCACAGTTACATTCTCTTGATTTTCAAAGTTCATTGTGGATTTCTTTCATTGAAATACAAGAGTTGGATTATTTCAGTAGAGTTTTGTCATGGTTTACCTTGTCGCAGTTACATTCTCTTGATTTTCAACGTTCATTGCGGACTTCTTTCATTAAAATGCAAGAGTTGGAATATTTCAGTAGTGTTTTGTTGTAGTTTACCTTGTCGCAGTTACATTTTCTTGATTTTTCAAAGTTCATTTTGAATTTCATTCGTTGAAATGCAAGAGTTGGAATATTTCAGCAGTGTTTTGTTGTGGTTTACCTTGTCACAGTTACATTCTCTTGATTTTTCAAAGTTCATTTTGAATTTCTTTCATTGAAATGCATGAGTTGAAACATTTCAGTAGTGTTTTGTAGTGGTTTACCTTGTCACAGTTACATTCTCGTGATTTTTCAAAGTTCATTTTGAATTTCTTTCATTGAAATGCAAGAGTTGGAATATTTCAGTAGTGTTTTGTTGTAGTTTACCTTGTCGCAGTTACATTCTCTTGATTTTCAAAGTTCATTGTGGATTTCTTTCATTGAAATGCAAGAGTTGGAATATTTCAGTAGTGTTTTGTTGTAGTTTACCTTGTCGCAGTTACATTCTCTTGATTTTTCAAAGTTCATTTTGAATTTCTTTCATTGAAATGTAAGAGTTGGAACATTTCAGTAGTGCTTTTTCGTGGTTTACCTTGTCACATTTACATTCTCATGATTTTTAAAAGTTCATTTTGAATTTCTTTCATTGAAATGCATGAGTTGGAACATTTCAGTAGTGTTTTGTCGTGGTTTACCTTGTCACAGTTACATTCTCGTGATTTTTCAAATTTCATTTTGGATTTCTTTCGTTGAAATGCAAGAGTTGGAATACTTCAGTAGTGTTTTGTCATGATTTACCATGTTTAAGTTACATTCTCTTAATTTTTCAATGTTCATTTTGAATTTCTATCGTTGAAATGCAAGAGTTGGAATATTTCAGTAGTGTTTTGTTGTGGTTTACCTTGTCACAGTTACATTTTCTTGATTTTTCAAAGTTCATTTTGAATTTCTTTCATTGAAATGCAAGAGTTGGATTATTTCAGTAGTGTTTTGTCGTGGTTTACCTTGTCACAGTTACATTCTCTTGATTTTCAAAGTTCATTGTGGATTTCTTTCATTGAAATACAAGAGTTGGATTATTTCAGTAGTGTTTTGTCATGGTTTACCTTGTCGCAGTTACATTCTCTTGATTTTCAACGTTCATTGCGGACTTCTTTCATTGAAATGCAAGAGTTGGAATATTTCAGTAGTGTTTTGTTGTAGTTTACCTTGTCACAGTTACATTTCTTGATTTTTCAAAGTTCATTTTGAATTTCTTTCGTTGAAATGCAAGAGTTGGAATATTTCAGCAGTGTTTTGTTGTGGTTTACCTTGTCACAGTTACATTCTCTTGATTTTTCAAAGTTCATTTTGAATTTCTTTCATTGAAATGCATGAGTTGAAACATTTCAGTAGTGTTTTGTAGTGGTTTACCTTGTCACAGTTACATTCTCGTGATTTTTCAAAGTTCATTTTGAATTTCTTTCATTGAAATGCAAGAGTTGGAATATTTCAGTAGTGTTTTGTTGTAGTTTACCTTGTCGCAGTTACATTCTCTTGATTTTCAAAGTTCATTGTGGATTTCTTTCATTGAAATGCAAGAGTTGGAATATTTCAGTAGTGTTTTGTTGTAGTTTACCTTGTCACAGTTACATTCTCTTGATTTTTCAAAGTTCATTTTGAATTTCTTTCATTAAAATGTAAGAGTTGGAACATTTCAGTAGTGTTTTTTCTTGGTTTACCTTGTCACATTTACATTCTCATGATTTTTAAAGTTTATTTTGAATTTCTTTCATTGAAATGCATGAGTTAGAACATTTCAGTAGTGTTTTGTCGTGGTTTACCTTGTCACAGTTACATTCTCGTGATTTTTCAAAGTTCAAAAGTTCATTTTGAATTTCTTTCATTGAAATGCAAGGGTGAGAATATTTCAATAATGTTTTGTTTTGGTTTACCTTGTCACAGTTACATTCTCATGATCTTTCAAAGTTCATTTATAAATTTCTTTCGTTGAAATGCAAGAGTTGGAATATTTCAGTAGTGTTTTGTTGAGGTTTACAGTGTCACAGTTACATTCTCTTATTTTTCAATGTTCAAATTGAATTTCTATCGTTGAAATGCAAGAGTTGGAATATTTCAGTAGTGTTTTGTCGTGGTTTACCTTGTCACAGTTACATTTTCTTGATTTGTCAAAGTTTATTTGGAATTTCTTTCACTGAAATGCAAGAGTTGGATTATTTCAGTAGTGTTTTGTCGTGGTTTACCTTGTCACAGTTACATTCTCGTGATTTTTCAAAGTTCAAAAGTTCATTTGAATTTCTTTCATTGAAATGCAAGGGTTGGAATATTTCAGTAATGTTTTGTTTTGGTTTACCTTGTCACAGTTACATTCTCATGATTTTCAAAGTTCATTGTGGATTTCTTTCATTGAAATGCAAGAGTTGGAATATTTCAGTAGTGTTTTGTTGTAGTTTACCTTGTCGCAGTTACATTTTCTTGATTTTTCAAAGTTCATTTTGAATTTCATTCGTTGAAATGCAAGAGTTGGAATATTTCAGTAGTGTTTTGTTGTAGTTACCGTGTCGCAGTTACATTCTCTTGATTTTTCAAAGTTCATTTTGAATTTCTTTCATTGAAATGTAAGAGTTGGAACATTTCAGTAGTGTTTTTTCGTGGTTTATCTAGTCACATTTATATTCTCATGATTTTTAAAAGTTCATTTTGAATTTCTTTCATTGAAATGCATGAGTTGGAACATTTCAGTAGTGTTTTGTCGTGGTTTACCTTGTCACAGTTACATTCTCGTGATTTTTCAAAGTTCAAAAGTTCATTTTGAATTTCTTTCATTGAAATGCAAGGGTTGGAATATTTCAGTAATGTTTTGTTTTGGTTTACCTTGTCACAGTTACATTCTCATGATCTTTCAAAATCATTTATAAATTTCTTTCGTTGAAATGCAAGAGTTGGAATATTTCAGTAGTGTTTTGTTGAGGTTTACAGTGTCACAGTTACATTCTCTTAATTTTTCAATGTTCATTTTGAATTTCTATCGTTGAAATGCAAGAGTTGGAATATTTCAGTAGTGTTTTGTCGTGGTTTACCTTGTCACAGTTACATTTTCTTGATTTGTCAAAGTTTATTTTGAATTTCTTTCACTGAAATGCAAGAGTTGGATTATTTCAGTAGTTTTTTGTCGTGGTTTACCTTGTCACAGTTACATTCTCTTGATTTTTCAAATTTCAAAAGTTCATTTGAATTTCTTTCATTGAAATGCAAGGGTTGGAATATTTCAGTAATGTTTTGTTTTGGTTTACCTTGTCACAGTTACATTCTCATGATCTTTCAAAATCATTTATAAATTTCTTTCGTTGAAATACAAGAGTTGGAATATTTCAGTAGTGTTTTGTTGAGGTTTACAGTGTCACAGTTACATTCTCTTGATTTTTCAAAGCTCATTTTGAATTTCTTTCATTGAAATGCATGAGTTGGAACATTTCAGTAGTGTTTTGTCGTGGTTTACCTTGTCACAGTTACATTCTCGTGATTTTTCAAAGTTCAAAGTTCATTTTGAATTTCTTTCATTGAAATGCAAGGGTTGGAATATTTCAGTAATGTTTTGTTTTGGTTTACCTTGTCACAGTTACATTCTCATGATCTTTCAAAGTTCATTTATAAATTTCTTTCGTTGAAATGCAAGAGTTGGAATATTTCAGTAGTGTTTTGTTGAGGTTTACAGTGTCACAGTTACATTCTCTTAATTTTTCAATGTTCATTTTGAATTTCTATCGTTGAAATGCAAGAGTTGGAATATTTCAGTAGTGTTTTGTCGTGGTTTACCTTGTCACAGTTACATTTTCTTGATTTGTCAAAGTTTATTTTGAATTTCTTTCTCTGAAATGCAAGAGTTGGAATATTTCAGTAGTGTTTTGTTGTGGTTTACCTTATCACAGTTAAATTCTCATGATTTTTGAAAGTTCATTTTGAATTTCTTTCGTTGAAATCCGAGAGTTGGAATATTTCAGTAGTGTCTTGTCGTGGTTTACCTTGTCACAGTTACATTCTCTTAAATTTTCAAAGTTCATTTTGGTTTTCTTTCGTTTAAATGCAAGAGTTGGAATATTTCAGTTGTGTTTTGTTGTAGTTTACCTTGTCACAGTTACATTCTCTTAATTTTTCAAAGTTCATTTTGGATTTCTTTCGATGAAATGCAAGAGTTGGAATATTTCAAAAGTGTTTTGTCGTGGTTTACCTAGTCACAGTTACATTCTCTTGATTTTTCAAAGTCAATTTTGAATTTCTTTCATTGAAATGCAAGAGTTTGAATATTTCAGTAGTGTTTTGTCGTGGTTTACCTTGTCACAGTTACATTCTCTTAATTTTTCAAAGTTCATTTTGAATTTCTATCATTGAAAGGCAAGAGTTGGAATATTTCAGTAGTGTTTTGTAGTGGTTTACCTTGTCACAGTTACATTCTCTTAATTTTTCAAAGTTCATTTTGAATTTCTTTCGATGAAATGAAAGAGTTGGAATATTTCAATAGTGTTTTGTCATGGTTTACCTTGTCAGACTTACATTCTCTTAATTTTTCAAAGTTCATTTTGGTTTTCATTCGTTGAAATGCAAGAGTTGGAATATTTCAGTAGTGTTTTGTTATAGTTTACCTTGTCACAGTTACATTCTCTTAATTTTTCAAAGTTCATTTTGGATTTCTTTCGATGAAATGCAAGAGTTGGAATATTTCAATAGTGTTTTGTCGTGGTTTACCTAGTCACAGTTACATTCTCTTGATTCTTCAAAGTTCATTTTGGTTTTATTTCGGTGAAATGCAAGAGTTGGAATATTTTACTAGTGTTTTGTTGTGGTTTACCATGTCACAAATTTTTCAAAGTTCATTTTGAATTTCTATCATTGAAATGCAAGAGTTGGAATATTTCAGTAGTGTTTTGTAGTGGTTTACCTTGTCACATACAAACATTCTCATCAAAGTAACGATATTTTACCTTAATACTAACATACTTTTACTGAACACACACAAATTTCTCTTAGAAATAATATTTTTCATCAATGATAACACTTTTTCTGTTCGAAGTACCAAGTTTTCTACCAAAGATACCAAATTTTTTCGTAGAAGTAACATTTTTTGATTGTGATAACAACTTTTCTGTCAGAAGTAGCAAGTTTTGCTTAACACTAACAAACCTTCTCATCAAAGTAACAACATTTTACCTTTATACTAACATACTTTTACTGAACACACACAAATTTCTATTAGAAATAATATTTTTCATCACTGATAACACTTTTTCTGTTCGAACTAGCAAGATTCCTACCAAAGATACCAAATTTTTTCATAGAAGTAACATTTTTTGATTGTGATAACAACTTTTCTGTCAGAAGTAGCAAGTTTTGCTTAACACTAACAAACCTTCTCATCAAAGTAACGATATTTTACTTTAATACTAACATACTTTTACTGAACACACACAAATTTCTCTTAGAAATAATATTTTTCGTCAGTGATAACACTTTTTCTGTTCGAACTAGCAAGTTTTCTAGCAAAGATACCAAATTTTTTCTTAGAAGTAACATTTTTTGATTGTGATAACAACTTTTCTGTCAGAAGTAGCAAGTTTTGCTTAACACTAACAAACATTCTCATCAAAGTAATGATATTTTACCTTAATACTAACATACTTTTACTGAACACACACAAATTTCTCTTAGAAATAATATTTTTCGTCAGTGATAACACTTTTTCTGTTCGAACTAGCAAGTTTTCTACCAAAGATACCAAATTTTTTCATAGAAGTAACATTTTTTGATTGTGATAACAACTTTTCTGTCAGAAGTAGCAAGTTTTGCTTAACACTAACAAACCTTCTCATCAAAGTAACGACATTTTACCTTAATACTAACATACTTTTACTGAACACGCACACAAAGTTCTCTTAGAAATAACATTTTTCGTTTCTATGTCTGAATCTATTGGCTTACATGTCTGGGTTGGTGTTTGGTTAGGTTGGGTTAGCTAAGTTAGGTTAGGTTAGCTAAGTTAGGTTAGGTTAGCTAGTAAACATTTCTCCATGTTTAAGTTAGGTTAGGTTAGGTTAACTTATCATGAGCGCTCATGATAAGCTAACCTAACTAAAGCATGATACAAAGTCGACATGTGGGAATTTTCTGGCGAGTATGGTTAGGTTAGGTTAGGCTAGATCAAGTTAGGTTAGGTTAGGTTAGGTTAGGTTAAGTTAGGTTAGGTTAGCCTACGTACGCGCGCGTACGTAGGCTAACCTAACCTAACTTAACCTAACCTAACCCTGATGAGAATGTTTGTATGTGACAAGGTAAGCCACTACAAAACACTACTGAAATATTCCAACTCTTGCATTTCAATATTAGAAATTCAAAATGAACTCTGAAAAATTTGTGAAATGGTAAACCACAACAAAATACTAGTGAAATATTCCAACTCTTGCACTTCACCGAAATAAAACCAAAATGAACTTTGAAAAATTAAGAGAATGTAACTGTGACAAGGTAAACCACATCAAAACACTACTGAAATATTCCAACTCTTGCATTTCACCGAAATAAAACCAAATGAACTTTGAAAAATTAAGAGAATGTAAGTCTGACAAGGTAAACCATGACAAAACACTATTGAAATATTCCAACTCTTGCATTTCATCGAAAGAAATTCAAAATGAACTTTGAAAAATTAAGAGAATGTAACTGTGACAAGGTAAACCACGACAAGACACTACTGAAATATTTCAACTCTTGCATTTCAATGATAGAAATTCAAAATGAGCTTTGAAAAATTAAGAGAATGTAACTGTGACAAGGTAAACCACGACAAAACACTACTGAAATATTCCAACTCTTGCATTTCAATGAAAGAAATTCAAAATGAACTTTGAAAAATCAAGAGAATGTAACTGTGACTAGGTAAACCACGACAAAACACTTTTGAAATATTCCAACTCTTGCATTTCATCGAAAGAAATCCAAAATGAACTTTGAAAAATTAAGATAATGTAACTGTGACAAGGTAAACTACAACAAAACACTACTGAAATATCCCAACTCTTGCATTTCAACGAAAGAAAACCAAAATGAACTTTGAAAAATTAAGAGAATGTAACTGTGACAAGCTAAACCACGACAAGACACTACTGAAATATTTCAACTCTTGCATTTCAACGAAAGAAATTCAAAATGAACTTTGAAAAATCAAGAGAATATAACTGTGACAAGGTAAACCACAACAAAACACTACTGAAATATTCCAACTCTTGCATTTCATCGAATGAAATCCAAAATAAACTTTGAAAAATTAAGAGAATGTCAGTGTGACAAGGTAAACCACAACAAAACACTACTGAAATATTCAAACTCTTACATTCCAACGAAAGAAAACCAAAATGAACTTTGAAAAATCTAGAGAATGTAAGTGTGACAAGGTAAACCATGACAAAACACTACTGAAATATTCCAACTCTTGCATTTCAATGAAAGAAATTCAAAATGGACTTTGAAGCATCAAGAGAATGTAACTGTGACCAGGTAAACCACGACAAAACACTATTGAAATATTCCAACTCTTGCATTTCATCGAAAGAAATCCAAAATGAACTTTGAAAAATTAAGAGAATGTAACTGTGACAAGGTAAACTATAACAAAACACTACTGAAATATTCCAACTCTTGCATTTCAACGAATGAAAACCAAAATGAACTTTGAAAAATTAAGAGAATGTAACTGTGACAAGGTAAACCATGACAAGACATTACTGAAATATTTCCAACTCTTGCATTTCAACGAAAGAAATTCAAAATGAACTTTGAAGAATCAAGAGAATTTAACTGTGAAAATGTAAAACACAACAAAACACTACTGAAATATTCCATCTCTTACATTTCAATGAAAGAAATTCAAATGAACTTTGAAAAATTAAGAGAATGTAACTGTGGCAAGGTAAACTATAACAAAACACTACTGAAATATTCCAACTCTTTCATTTCAACGAAAGAAAACCAAAATGAACTTTGAAAAATTAAGAGAATGTAACTGTGACAATGTAAAACACATCAAAACACTACTGAAATATTCCAACTCTTGCATTTCAATGAAAGAAATTCAAAATAAACTTTGACAAATCAAGAAAATGTAACTGTGACAAGGTAAACCACGACAAAACACTACTGAAATAATCCAACTCTTGCATTTCAGTGAAAGAAATTTAAAATAAACTTTGACAAATCAAGAAAATTTAACTGTGACAAGGTAAACCATGACAAAACACTACTGAAATAATCCAACTCTTGCATTTCAGTGAAAGAAATTCAAAATAAACTTTGACAAATCAAGAAAATGTAATTGTGACAAGGTAAACCACGACAAAACACTACTGAAATATTCCAACTCTTGCATTTCAATGAAAGAAATTCAAAATGAGCTTTGAAAAATCAAGAGAATGTAACTGTGACAAGGTAAACCACAACAAAACACTACTGAAATAATCCATCTCTTGCATTTCAATGAAAGAAATTCAAATGAACTTTGAAAAATCAAAAGAATGAAAGTGTGACAGGGTAAACCACTACAAAACACTACTGAAATATTCCAACTCTTGCATTTCAATGATAGAAATTCAAAATGAGCTTTGAAAAATTAAGAGAATGTAACTGTGACAAGGTAAACCACAACAAAACACTACTGAAATATTCCAACTCTTGCATTTCAATGAAAGAAATTCAAAATGGACTTTGAAAAATCAAGAGAATGTAACTGTGACTAGGTAAACCACGACAAAACACTTTTGAAATATTCCAACTCTTGCATTTCATCGAAAGAAATCCAAAATGAACTTTGAAAAATTAAGATAATGTAACTGTGACAAGGTAAACTACAACAAAACACTACTGAAATATTCCAACTCTTGCATTTCAACGAAAGAAAACCAAAATGAACTTTGAAAAATTAAGAGAATGTAACTGTGACAAGCTAAACCACGACAAGACACTACTGAAATATTTCAACTCTTGCATTTCAACGAAAGAAATTCAAAATGAACTTTGCAAAATCAAGAGAATATAACTGTGACAAGGTAAACTATAACAAAACACTACTGAAATATTCCAACTCTTGCATTTCATCGAATGAAATCCAAAATGAACTTTGAAAAATTAAGAGAATGTAAGTGTGACAAGGTAAACCACAACAAAACACTACTGAAATATTCCAACTCTTGCATTCCAACGAAAGAAAACCAAAATGAACTTTGAAAAATCTAGAGAATGTAAGTGTGACAAGGTAAACCATGACAAAACACTACTGAAATATTCCAACTCTTGCATTTCAATGAAAGAAATTCAAAATGGACTTTGAAGAATCAAGAGAATGTAACTGTGACTAGGTAAACCACGACAAAACACTATTGAAATATTCCAACTCCTGCATTTCATCGAAAGAAATCCAAAATGAACTTTGAAAAATTAAGAGAATGTAACTGTGACAAGGTAAACTATAACAAAACACTACTGAAATATTCCAACTCTTGCATTTCAACGAATGAAAACCAAAATGAACTTTGAAAAGTTAAGACAATGTAACTGTGACAAGGTAAACCATGACAAGACATTACTGAAATATTTCCAACTGTTGCATTTCAACGAAAGAAATTCAAAATGAACTTTGAAAAATCAAGAGAATTTAACTGTGAAAATGTAAACACAACAAAACACTACTGAAATATTCCATCTCTTACATTTCAATGAAGAAATTCAAATGAACTTTGAAAAATTAAGAGAATGTAACTGTGGCAAGGTAAACTATAACAAAACACTACTGAAATATTCCAACTCTTTCATTTCAACGAAAGAAAACCAAAATGAACTTTGAAAAATTAAGAGAATGTAACTGTGACAATGTAAAACACATCAAAACACTACTGAAATATTCCAACTCTTGCATTTCAATGAAAGAAATTCAAAATGAACTTTGAAAAATCAAGAGAATGTAACTGTGACAAGGTAAACCACGACAAAACACTACTGAAATAATCCAACTCTTGCATTTCAGTGAAAGAAATTCAAAATGAACTTTGACAAATCAAGAAAATGTAACTGTGACAAGGTAAACCACGACAAAACACTACTGAAATAATCCAACTCTTGCATTTCAGTGAAAGAAATTCAAAATAAACTTTGACAAATCAAGAAAATGTAACTGTGACAAGGTAAACCACGACAAAACACTACTGAAATATTCCAACTCTTGCATTTCAATGAAAGAAATTCAAAATGAACTTTGAAAAATCAAGAGAATGTAACTGTGACAAGGTAAACCACAACAAAACACTACTGAAATATTCCAACTCTTGCATTTCAATGAAAGAAATTCAAAATGAACTTTGACAAATCAAGAGAATGTAACTGTGACAAGGTAAACCACGACAAAACACTACTGAAATATTCCAACTCTTGCATTTCAATGAAAGAAATTCAAAATGAACTTTGACAAATCAAGAAAATGTAACTGTGACAAGGTAAACCACGACAAAACACTACTGAAATATTCCAACTCTTGCATTTCAATGAAAGAAATTCAAAATGAACTTTGAAAAATCAAGAGAATGTAACTGTGACACTGTAAACCACAACAAAACACTACTGAAATATTCCAACTCTTGCATTTCAACGAAAGAAATTCAAAATGAACTTTGAAAAATCAGAGAATGTAACTGTGACAAGGTAAACCACAACAAAACACTACTGAAATATTCCAACTCTTGCATTTCAATGAAAGAAATTCAAAATGAACTTTGAAAAATCATGAGAATGTAAATGTGACAAGGTAAACCACGACAAAACACTACTGAAATGTTCCAACTCTTACATTTCAATGAAAGAAATTCAAAATGAACTTTGAAAAATCAAGAGAATGTAACTGCGACAAGGTAAACTACAACAAAACACTACTGAAATATTCCAACTCTTACATTTCAACGAAATGAAATTCAAAATGAACTTTGAAAAATCAAGAGAATGTAACTGCGACAAGGTAAACTACAACAAAACACTACTGAAATATTCCAACTCTTGCATTTCAATGAAAGAAATTCAAAATGAACTTTGAAAAATCACGAGAATGTAACTGTGACAAGATAAACCACTACAAAACACTACTGAATAGTTTCAACTCATGCATTTCAATGAAAGAAATTCAAAATGAACTTTAAAAAATCAAGAGAATGTAACTGTGACAAGGTAAACCACAACAAAACACTGCTGAAATATTCCAACTCTTGCATTTCAACGAATGAAATTCAAAATGAACTTTGAAAAATCAAGAAATGTAACTGCGACAAGGTAAACTACAACAAAACACTACTGAAATATTCCAACTCTTGCATTTCAATGAAAGAAGTCCGCAATGAACGTTGAAAATCAAGAGAATGTAACTGCGACAAGGTAAACCATGACAAAACACTACTGAAATAATCCAACTCTTGTATTTCAATGAAAGAACTCCACAATGAACTTTGAAAAGTCAAGAGAATGTAACTGTGACAAGGTAAACCACGACAAAACACTACTGAAATAACCCAACTCTTGCATTTCAATGAAAGAAATTCAAAATGAACTTTGAAAAATCACGAGAATGTAAC
This sequence comes from Artemia sinica, assembly GCA_027921565.1. Classification (NCBI taxonomy): domain Eukaryota; kingdom Metazoa; phylum Arthropoda; class Branchiopoda; order Anostraca; family Artemiidae; genus Artemia; species Artemia sinica. The sequence continues at coordinate 40,791,217 of CM051269.1, read as the reverse complement.
TGTGACAAGATAAACCACGACAAAACACTACTGAATTGTTTCAACTCATGCATTTCAATGAAAGAAATTCAAAATGAACTTTAAAAAATCAAGAGAATGTAACTGTGACAAGGTAAACCACAACAAAACACTGCTGAAATATTCCAACTCTTGCATTTCAACGAATGAAATTCAAAATGAACTTTGAAAAATCAAGAAAATGTAACTGCGACAAGGTAAACTACAACAAAACACTACTGAAATATTCCAACTCTTGCATTTCAATGAAAGAAGTCCGCAAATGAACGTTGAAAAATCAAGAGAATGTAACTGCGACAAGGTAAACCATGACAAAACACTACTGAAATAATCCAACTCTTGTATTTCAATGAAAGAACTCCACAATGAACTTTGAAAGTCAAGAGAATGTAACTGTGACAAGGTAAACCACAACAAAATACTACTGAAATATTCCAACTCTTGCATTTCAACGAAAGAAATTCAAAATGAACTTTGAAAAATTAAGAGAATGTAACTTTGAGATGGTAAATCATGACAAAACACTACTGAAATATTCCAACTCTTGCATTTCAACGAAAGAAATCCAAAATGAACTTTGAAAAATCAAGAGAATGTAACTGTGAAATGGTAAACCATGACAAAAAACTACTGAAATAATCCAACTCTTGCATTTCAATGAAAGAAATTCAAAATGAACTTTGAAAAATTAGGAGAATGTAACTGCAACATGGTAAACCACGTCAATACACTACTGAAATAATCCATCTCTTGCATTTCAATGAAAGAAATTCAAATGAACTTTGAAAAATCAAGAGAATGAAAGTGTGACAGGGTAAACCACTACAAAACACTACTGAATTATTCCAACTCTTGCATTTCAATGAAAGAAATTCAAAATGAACTTTGAAAAATCACGAGAATGTAACTGTGACAAGGTAAACCACGACAAAACACTACTGAAATGTTCCAACTCATGCATTTCAATGAAAGAAAGTCAAAATGAACTTTGAAAAATCAAGAGAATGTAACTGTGACAAGGTAAACCACAACAAAACACTACTGAAATATTCCAACTCTTGCATTTCAACGAAAGAAATTCAAAATGAACTTTGAAAAATCAAGAGAATGTAACTGCTACAAGGTAAACTACAACAAAACACTACTGAAATATTCCAACTCTTGCATTTCAATGAAAGAAATTCAAAATGAACGTTGAAAATCAAGAAAATGTAACTGCTACAAGGTAAACTACAACAAAACACTACTGAAATATTCCAACTCTTGCATTTCAATGAAAGAAATCCGCAATGAACGTTGAAAATCAAGAGAATGTAACTGCGACAAGGTAAACCATGACAAAACACTACTGAAATAATCCAACTCTTGCATTGCAATGAAAGAAATCCACAATGAACTTTGAAAATCAAGAGAATGTAACTATGACAATGTAAACCATGACAAAACACTACTGAAATATTCCAACTCTTGCATTTCAACGAAAGAAATTCAAAATGAACTTTGAAAAAATCAAGAGAATGTAACTGCGACAAGGTAAACCATGACAAAACACTAATGTTGTGAGGGGGAGTCAAAAGTTGGGGGGTGGGGCCCTTTCGTGTCCGAAAATGCGCAAATTAAAAAATATTAAAAATGGGGGCTCAGGGGCCTTTGGGGCGCCGGGGGACCTTTGGGAGCCCGGGGGGCCTTTGGGGGTCTGGGGGGCCCTTTGGGAGCCCGGGGGACCTTTGGGGACCGGGGGCTTCCTTCGGGGTTGGGGTAGGGGGATCGGAGCCCTTTGGGGTTGGGGTAGAGGACCTCACGACACTGTTCAAATGGAACTTGTGTATTATAACGACTACAGAGTTTCACCCTCAAATCCTCTTCTAAAACCTCTTCTAAAATCATCTTTTAAAATGTCTCTAACTGTTTCGCCGAAATAATTCTCTAAAATGTCTAAAACGGTTTCGCCCAAATAACCCCTAAACGTAGTTTCAGCGTGTTCCTTTTGTTTTTGGCATCCCTGCGCTGTCACATTTGAACTTACTAAGAAACCCTTCCCCGAAGCCTTATTTAAAAATAGAATACTAATTTTCTCTCTGACCTAAAGAGCGTTTATCCGTCAGACCTTGACGTCATCTGTCAGACATTAAAAAACTTCCCCGGAAACAATTTATTCCCCTTCCATAAATCAATAATTCCCCTAGCGATTATGTAAATCACCCCTCATGTCATTACACGTTTCCCGAAGCCTTATTTAAAAATAGAATATTAATTTTTCTCTCTGACCTAAAGAGCGTTTATCCGTCAGACCTTGACGTCATCTGTCAGACATTAATAAACCTCCCCGGAAACAATTTATTCCCCTTCCATAAATCAATAATTCCCCTAGCGATTATTTAAATTACCCCTCACGTCATTACACGTGGCCAAAAAACAACAGATCGATAATCCTTGAATAAATTATGTAAAAAAGTTGTAGGTGGCAGCAGGGGTGAGCACTGGGGCTGGTACCCCCCTTTCTACTTCTCACAACTCTATTTTTTAAAACAATAAAAAACTTTAGCGTAAAGAGTTAGGCGCTGAGGAGGGGGCATCCCCTTTCATATGCAGAAAATTTTTGCTCGTTTTAAGTTTTAATGTCGCTCCTAACTTTCAGTTAGTTTTTCTTATTTAATTTCTGACCGTTTTTAAATAATGCTGGAAAATCCGGCGCCCCCTTCATAGAAATGCCCCTTATCCCATGGATACATCCCTCATGGAAAAGTCCTTCCACGTAGCTTCCGCCCCCCCCCCACTACCAGAAAAAATCCCCCCTGAAAACTTCTGTATACTTCCCAATAGCCAATACCACATGTAAACAATGGGCATTCTTCATAGCTTGCAGCCCTTCCCCGGGGACTGTGGGGGATCAAGTCATCCTCAAAGACATAGTTATTATATTTTCGACAATGCTGAATAAAATGGTTATCTCAAAATTTTGATTGGTTGACTTTAGGAAAAAATGAGCGTGGGAGGGGGCCCAGTTGCCCTCCATTTTTTTCACTTAAAAAGAGCACTAGAACTTTTAATTTCCATTGGAATGAGCCCTCCGGCGATATTGTAGGATCACTGGGTCAATACGATCACCCCTGGAAAAATAAATAAATAAAGAAGCATCCGTGATCTTTCTTCTGGCAAAATATTCAAAATTCCACATTTTTGTAGCTAGGAGTTTGAAACCCCTACAGTAGGGTTCTCTGATACGCTGAATCTGATGGTGTGATTTTTATTAAGGCTCAATGACTTTCAGGGGGTGTTTCCCCTTTTTTCAAAAATAAAGCAAATTTTCTCAGGCATGTAACTTTTGATAGGTAAAATTAAGCTTGATTAAACTTATATATTTGAAATCAGCATAAATATTAGATTCTTTTGACATATCTATTGGTATCAAAAACTCCGTTTTTTAGAGTTTCGGTTACTATTGAGCCGAGTGGCTCCTTACTTACAGTTCGTTACCACGAACTGTTTGATGAAGAAAGACAAGATTATTATGCTTTTTGACCATACATCTCCGATTAAACGAAATGTAGGTCATCCACGATGGGGTGGGAAGAGAGTTTATAGAAAATTGGATCTTCATCGGAGGGGTTAAAAGCTTTGAATAGATTGAGATGGACGAGGGGACCACCCGGCTTTGTACTGGGTGGCTTTGTACTGCAGTGAGTCGTTAGCAGTTATAGTAGCAGTGCAATTAGGAGCAGCAGTTGCGGGACACTTGCAGGTTTCCCCTAGTAAAATTAATGTAAATATCACGATACCTTTATTTCTCAAGTAAGTAATGATTTCGTTGAAGGATTACTGTGGTCCTTCATTTTGCATAGAGACAATATTCCAAACTATCTTTGAGTTATAACCTCTAATGATTGGATTCCAACTTCTAATACAAATTTTATTTTAGGGGTTTACCCCCCCCCTCAAAAAAAATACCCCCATCCCTGGATAATACCCCCACGGAAAATATCACCTTAAAAATAGCCCCCCCCCCCCGTAAAATTCTCCCCGTGAAAAATACCCCCAGGAAGTTCCCCCGTGACAAATTCCCCTCGATAATTCCCTCCAAGGAAAATACAAAATAGGCACCTCAAAATGTCGATCAAATGTCCTAAAGGGCAACAAAAGGACCAATTATCAAAAACTGTTTTAGGACAGGGGCTGGTTGGTCTCCAATTACTTTTGACATATAAAACAAAGGACTAGAACTTTCAATTTTTGATCGAATGAACATCCTCCAGAGTTTCTACGACCATGAGGCAGAGGTGGGGATGAGGAAGGGGTAGTCCCCTCCTATGCGGAAAAAATATCCACATGGTGTATTTACCGGGAGCGGTAAACGCCTAGCCCCTCAATTTCATTGGACGACTTGAAACCCGGCTCGTGAAGCGAAATTTGAGTACTGTCAGAAATGAGTTTGAAGCGCAAAATGTTTAGTAACTTTTGAAGCAACATAATAATGCACACGTGAAGTACGACAAAAACGAAGAATAAGAAAAATAATTTAAAAAAAGACAAAAATCAAACAAAGGCGATTTTCAGCACGTAAATAAAACGAAAAGAAAAAGCACATATTTTGTTAAGGATTGCCGCTCTCAGCGAAAGAAAAAACTAAGTTTTTGAATTAAAATGAGGAGAAGGAGAAAATGATGTTTTGTTCCTTTTTCACAGCTTACTTTTCCTTCTAAAAAGTCAAAAATAATTGCGTCTGTTCAAATTACTTCAAAAGGTTAGTTTTTTTGCACTGGAATATCCTGTATCAGATATGAGAAGACTATTATTACTAAGTAAACAAACCAAATACTTTAAATCAAACAGATCGTAATAACGAACTGTAAGTAAGGAGCGACCCGGCTCAATAGTAACCGAAACTCTAAAAACGAAACTATGGTACCAATAGATACATTAAAATCTTCAAATTTTTATGCTGATTTCAACTGTGTAAGTTTCATCAAGTTTAGTCCGACCCATCAAAAGTTACCCACCTGAGAAAATTTGCCTGATTTTCGAAAAAAGGGGGAAACAACCCCTAAAAGTCATAGAATTTTAATGAAACTCACACTATCAGATTCAACACATCAGAAAACCCTACTATAGAAGTTTCAAGCTTCTCTCTGCAAAAATGCGGAATTTTGAATTTTTGCCAGAAGAAAGATCACGGATGTGTTTATTTTTTTTCCCCCTAGGGGTGATCATATCGATCCAGTAGTCCTATAATATCATGAGAGGGCTCATTCAAACAGAAATTAAAAGTTCTAGTGCCATTTTAAAATGACCAAAAAATTGGAGCTCAACTTGGTCCCCTCCCACGCTAATTTTTTCCCAAATTGGCCCAATCAAAATTCTGAGATAGCCATTTTGTTCAGCATAGTTGAAAATTGAATAAATATGTCTTTCAGGATGACTTAATCCCTCACACTTCCCGGGGAAGGGCTGCAAGTCATAAACTTTGCCCATTGTTTACATATAGTCTTGGTTAATGGGAAGTATACAGACGTTTTCAGGAGGGATTTTTTTCTGGTGGCGGGGGGGGGGGCTGGTTGGAAGAGGGGTTTACGGGGGAGGATCCTTTAATGGAGGATGTTTCCTTGGGGGAAGGGACATTTCTATGAAGGGGGCGTCAGATTTCCCAGCATTATTTAAAAAACACTCAGAAATTAAACAAAAAAAACAAGTTTTTTCCAACTGAAAGTAAGGAGCAGCATTAAAACTTAAAACGGATAGAAATTATTACGTATATGAGGGGGTTCACCCCCAAGTCAATACCTCGCTCGTTACGCTAAGTTTTTTTTGTACTTTCAAAAGAGCTCTCTATTCTAATTAACCGGTCTTTGTGATTCAGGGGTTTGTGATTCGAGCAAAATTCAAACTTTAGCGTAAAGGGCGATGAATTGACTAGGGGGCGAACTCCCTTATATACGGAATAAAAACATAAGAATATAGAAGTTCGTTACGTAAGTTAATTCGTAAGTTACGTCAGAACAAAATTTTGAAAAAGTCATTTAGCCAAAAGAAGTAAAATTAATATGCAAATTTCGTTTTAATTATTCATGTACGGTGAGCCAAAATCAAAATTGCATTAATTCAAAAACGTTCAGAAATTAAATAAAAAAACAAGTTTTTTTAACTGAAAGTAAGGAGCGACATTAAAACTTAAAACGAACAGAAATTATTCTGTATATGAAAGGGGCTGTCCCCTCCTCAACGCCTCGCTCTTTACGCTAATGTTTGACTCTGTCTCACAACTTTATTTGTTAAAACAATAAAAACTTTAGCGTAAAGGGCGAGGCGTTGAGGAGGGGACAGCCCCTTTCATATATGGAATAATTTATATAATTTCTGTTCGTTTTAAGTTTTAATGTCGCTCCTTACTTTCAGTTAAAAAAACTTATCTTTTTATTTAATACTTTAAATAGAAAAACTTCCCGTCAGCCGGAGCCTTTGTAACATTTAGCAATAGTTTTTAATCTGAGCCTTCAAGTGTTTCTTCAATTAGTTTCTTTATGGACGAATGGTATTTTTATTTTTTGGGTTATGAATTGTGCTGTTATTATTGTTTTCATTCCTTTATTCTTATTATCACTATTATAAAATAAAAATCATGTTTTTGGTTTTTATTCTATTACTATTTGTATAATATATCGTTCATAAAATCGTACAGTAAATATTGTCATATTTTTGTGTTTTTATTTGTTATTTATATTTTTTATCCCTGAGTATTGTATCCTTTAGTTAATGCCTCTGACCCGAATTTCCAAGCGTAACTTCAACAAGTAAAGTATCTTCTAGCTGACATAATTCAGTCCCTTGATGTTTATCCACGTATGGTAATATAGTATCCTTTTTTACTCGATCATTTTGGTCATTATTTTGCAATTTATTTAGTAATTTACAAAATTTTCTTATCTCGAAGAATCTTGAGGTTGGCTACGGCTTCAAAAAGTGAAGTATCATCTAGTTCTTCTCTCAAGTTATATCTGTTAGTGGTAATATGGTGATGAAATATTTCGCACATATGATGTGTTTTATGGACCCAAAAAGGCTTTAAGGTACCCAGGGCAGTGAAAATAAAATCTGATTGTTGGAAATGGTAAAGTAGAAACTTATGCAACCAATTACGTATATTAAAAAAATCGGAAAAACTAGAAATTCAATTTTAAAAAAAATGACCTCCGCATGCAGTTTTAGAGTTTTCGGTAGTAGCGGACACCAAGTTCAAAAAAAGAAATGTGTTGTAAAAATCAGCCAAAATTAGCTATCAACACATAGCACCCATCAGCTGAAAAAGGAGCAGCTCACTCTTGAATGTGTTGTTGTTTTTGGAATCAAAGAATATTAATACTTGAATTTTTAAGGACGAGCAACGTTGCCAAACTTAGCCTAAATAGTTAGTTGGTAATTTTTTTTGCACGGTTCCAAATGGCAACATTGACACAAATACGATCCTTCCCTAAAAACTTCATAATTTCAAAACAACCAAAAAAATCTTGAAAATCACAGTCTTCAGGTATGAATAAACCTAAAATGGACCCACATGGTAAAAAAGGTTTTATTTTGATTGCCTTGGTACTTTAATAAATATATCTATCTCTATGGATTAATTTCATCTCTAATAAACTTAGCATATTCATAGCAAGAAGAGAACAAATAGGTTCACTTACCACTTTCTGATTCCTGTCCTATTAAATCACAGTCCTTTTTTTCCCGCGATTGTTCCCAGAATCTTAACAAGAGTAAACTGACTTTCCTTACAGCGTTTTCACATAGATAAACATCTTCAAACGTTATAACAATTCCATTTGCTCCGAATCTGCTTTCTTTTAGAGCAGCCACTACTCCACCGTGCAGTTACCTGGGTGATGATCAAGCACAAGAAGTATGTTTACACCTTGAAAGATATCCCTCTCGTGGGTGTCTTGTTTATTTAAGGGATGGAAGAACTATGAACAATTCTATTTCAAGAAGTTTTTCATCTTGATATCTTAGAGATGGAATCAATTAACTAAGAAAAAAGAAAGTACTAATATAGATTAGTTCTTCGACAAAAATAGACAAAGTAAAAAAAAAACTTCTATGTTTTTTTTCAGATTATTAAGGTTCGGCGGAAATTCTTGGGATAGAAGGCGGTTTCCTTATTTAACAGTGAGAAGGGCATATGGAAATTCTATTTTGAGGAATGATATTTTTCCAGAGTAAAGTAAATATATCGTTTGTGTGCTTTTCTGATCTTCCTAGAGACTTCTCTAGAACATTAAAAGAATATTTCTTTAAACAGTTGGTGCTGTTGAACGATGAATAATGAGGGACCAGGCCAGAGGGACCAAATTAACTAAATTTACAGTTACACCTCAAAACTTTTGAGCACTAGAAAACGAGAACCGTTTTAAAAAAGAGAGAAATAACCTCGAAAGAGGAATCAAACCTGATAAAAAATTGTACCATCAAACTTAGCATGTTTGAGAGCCCTGTTATCTGAAGCTTTAAGCTTACATATGTAAGAAATTGAAAATGTTTTTTTTTTTTTCAGCTGCTGATGCGTATATTAATTTTTGTCCTTGTTATTTCTTTCCCATGGGTTATCGTATCAAGATATTGGCTGTAGAATATCGAGAGAGGGATCATTAGAACACTCAAAACTCTATTACCCTTTTTAAACACCAAAAGAGATCTTGGCACAGGAAAGTATGTTGATATAATTAACAGATTTTCGATCAATTTAAAACTACTGAACAGCTATAACTATAACCTCTAGTTTAATCTATATACAAAATGAACTGTCTATTTTAGGGTTACTTTGGGGTCCCCTCAGTCCAAGGACTTGTAGATATAAGTTTCAAACGGGACAGAAAATACAGTTTGTGGCTCATTTTCAGTGACAAAACCTAAATAATTGATTTAAATTGAGACTCCCTCGGTTCTGTTTACATTCCAATCCATTCCAATATACAGCTGCTGCAATCATAAGCCGAGCCGAGTGAATTGGTGCGCTGGATATACGATCCTTCGCTCGAGAGGACGAGGGTTCAAATCCCAGTGTACCCAATTACTTGGTTAGGGAAGGGGGTCAGTGGCGTGACTCTGCTAGCTCAGCCATAGTCAACCAAGCTTTGAATGGGTACCTGGAGAAATCTTGGGAAGGTAAACAGGACGGGTGTGTGAAAGCACAGGATAGTTGGCCCCAAACCCCCCATTGCACTTCCTGGCTGAAGGGTCAAGAAACGGAGGGCCCCGGTAGGGACTGTAAAGTCCAATGCCGCATTCTTTACCTTTACCAATCATAAGAATGGTGAGGAAAAAACGTGCTTGCGTAACCATTCTTCCCGAGAAAAATAAAAAAATGTCGTATTACTGTAGATAGTAGCTGTAGATAGTACTGTAGATAGTACTGTAGATAGTTTTCAAATATATGGTATTCCCTTGCATTAATTTTGTCAATATAATAATTCTTGGGGGGAGGGTCAGCCCCTTTTTCTAAGAAAAAACAATTTTTATCCTATCAACTTTCGAAAATCAAACTTAAAATTGATAATTTTACATATATAGAGTAAGCTTAAAAATTAGTTTTGATGTATATTCTATAGCATAAATTTCATGGTTTAGAGTTTTGGTTTCTGTTGACAAGGGTCATTCACTACTTACAATTATTTACTACGACGTTGATAATCATCTCTCAAAAATTTAAGAAAAAATTGAAATACAAAGATTCTGAAAAAAAAGACAAAGACAATGTGGAACAACCAGTGACGTTATAATGAGTAAAATTCGAGAGATAACTTTAAGAAACGAAATCACAAAAAAGCCCTATTACCCCCCTCCACTGAGAAACAAAAAAAAACATTACACAAATGTATAAAACAGGACAATTAGAAAATTTTGTTTGATACTTTGGTAAAAAAAAAAACTCCTGGTAACAATTGCCCCCCCCCTCCTTAGCGGAATTTTCTAGTGTTGCTGAGGGTTTTTACTTGATCAAATAGTCACTGAAAGGCAAGGGAGCCTCACTTGCTTCTCCTAACCCCCCATCGTCTGTTTTCAAGTTCAACATTCTTTCAGCAATGCTCTGAGAATTATGAGTTAGCTCTGAAGAAGTATATCCCTTAAGATAAAGTTCGAGGACAGGAAGGAAGGTCTGATATCAAAAACATTAACTTTTGTCGATACCTAGCCTTCTTCACGGCTCCATTCTTAACACACCTAAGGGGATGTGGTACGTTAAAGACTTGCCGTATCTCGTCCATTATAAACGATTTTAGTTTGTGTGGTCAAACTATTTAGAATCATGTTGACGGCCTTTATATAACTTGCACTTACTTAGGTACATAGGTCCTCCTGAGCCATCTGGGGCGCATAGGGCATTGACGAAGCCTCGCTAAACGTTACGTATTGGCGATGCGGCATGTACATCCTCCCACTCGGGTTGTAGTGATGTGTGAGCACTGCGTAGCTCACGATCGTACGTGCGTCTGAGCGTGTTTCTCGGTCTTCCCCTCTGTCGATGCCCACGTGGCTGCCATTGTTGAACCTGGTTCGGGATTCTTGAGTCCTCTATCCGAAGGACGTGGCCAAGATAGCTCCATCTCTTCTTCTTAATCACTTCAGTAATATGCGGCTGGCCAGTTCTTCTGAGGACCTCAATGTTGCTGACTCTTTGACGCCAACCGATATTCAGCACGCGTCTCAAGCACATATTTTCGAAAGTTGTGAGTCTTTTCTCTGTCCCAACATCTAGTTTTTAGCACTCACTGGCATACAATAGCACGGACAAAACGTTGCTGTTAAAAAATCGCAGCTTTAGGCCAACCGAGTACGTCTTTGATTTCCATACTGGCTTAAGTTTGTTGAAAGCAACGTTTGCCATGCCAGTTTTTCTCTTGACCTCATTTTGCACTTCTCCTGTGTAATCAACCCAGCTTCCAAGGTATTTATATTCATGGACTTGTTCGACTCTACGATTTTTGTTCAGGAGCTCGACTGGCAAGCCTGATGTTGCCATTGGTTAGTCTTGCCTATGCTGATGTTTAGGCCAACTTTCTCCGCTTTAACGCTCACTTTATTAAAGAGCTCCTGGAGTCGCTGCTTTGTCATTTCCAGAAGGGCCACATCATCCGCAAAGTGAAGGTCCGAGAGGATTTTATTTCCGACTGTTATTCCGAAGCCAGCCGCTTCTCTCAAAACATAATCCATTAAAATTACAAATAAAAAGGGTGATAAAACGCATCCCTGTCGCACTCCTGACATAATTTTGAAGTAGCTAGTTGTTCCGTTCTCTGCCTTTATGCAACATTCCGTATTTTCATAAAAGGTCATGATCAAACTTATTATTTTCTTGGGGACACCATAATACTGTAGAATTTCCCAGAGTGTGTCACGGTCCACGGAATCGAAGGCCTTTTCAAAATCAATGAAGAGCATGTATACTTTGTTGGACCACTCATTTGCTTCTTCTATCAGAGTCCTGAGCGTGAATACGAGATCTGAACAAGATCTACCTGTCCGAAAGCCATGTTGCTCCTCTCAGATACGGATGAAGTGCTTTTTCAGTCGTTCGAGCATTACAAGCGCTACAACCTTACTTGGTACTGATATTAGGTTTATACCTCGCCAGTTATCGCAGTTAAGAGCATCACCTTTCTTAAATATCTTAATAATTATCCCTTTGGTCCAGTCACCAGGGACCTTTTCAAACTGCCAGACTGTTGCAATCAGTGGTATCCAAACTGAGAGGCATGTCCTCATTGATGCCTTGATCATTTCCAAAGTTATGCAGTCTTCACCAGGTGATCTTCCATTCTTGAGTTTCTTCACTGCAACAAGTATTTCCGCAGATGTTGGGGGATTTTCGTCAATCTTAAGGTTAAGAAAGGGCATAGAAGGGATGCTTTTTCGGTCAGTTGGTCACGGTCTATTTAGAACCTTTTCGAAATGGGATACCCATCTCTCCTCAATTTTCTCAGTTCCGGTGAGAATATTTCCGCTCTCATCTTTGACTTGGCTGGATCTGCTGGGAAGCTTTCATAGCATTTCATTTGTGAGCCTGTAAACTGCTTTGGAGTCTCCTTTTCTAGCTGCTTCCTCTGCTAGTCTAGCCTTCTCTTCTACACACCTCCGCTTGTCAGCTTTTGCCGACTTCTTGATTTATTTGTCCTTCATTCTATATAGGACATTTGCGAAGACCGAAGTTCTGTCGCCACTAGCAGAGAAAATTTGCTGTCTCAATTGCGCTCGTTGATTAGTTTCCAAGTTTCCTGTGATATCCATCTTTCCTTCGGTTTCTTCTTATACCCGAGCACATCCCTAGCAACTTGATTGTAAGTTGTCTTCATATTTTGCCATGCTGTCTCCGGACTGTCTGTGCCGTTTTCTATTTCAAGCGGAGCGAATGAGTTCTTCAACTCCATAAAAAATTTTCCTCGGGTTTCTCGGACATGTAACTTATCCACATCATAAAGCTTCGTAGAATTCGACTTTGCGTTTTTGGGCACTTTCAGCTTGACTTTCAATTTTGCTACCATCAGGATGTAGTCCGACTGGGCATCTTCCCCTCTGAAGCCACGTACGTCCAGAGGACTTGTCTGCCATCTCCCTGAGATTAGGAAATGATCTATTTGGTTCTTCGTCCTGCCGTCTGGCGAGATCCATGACTTTTTGTGGATGGTTTTATGTTCAAACTGAGTTGTGCCGACCATAAGATCATTACTCAGAGCTTAATCTATCAGGGGGGCTCCGTTTTTATTCATTTCACCAAGACCATGTCTCCCTAGGACTTGTGGCCAGTAGTCTCTTTCTGCTCCCACCTTTGCATTGAAGTCCCCAACCACACAAAGAAGGTCATGTGATGGGACTTCTGATGTCAATGACTGAAGATCTCGGTAGAATGACTCCTTATCAGTATCGTCTGCATCATTTGTAGCAGCATAACATGCAATGATTGAAATTTTTAGATGGTTGGTTACAAATCTTGCAAGTAAGCATCTCTCACTGACTGGCTTCCATTCAACTAGTGCTTTACTGGCCTGGTAAGACAGCATTATCCCAACTCCAGCCTGGTGCCGGGATTTATTTCCGCTGTAAATTAGTGAGTAACCCTCTCCTAGTTGTTCATGTCCAGATCCAATCCACCTGACTTCGCTTAGAGCAAGGAGATCTAGCTTATACTTCTTCATCTCTCTGAGTACTTGTTCAGGTTTTGTCAGCTGGTTTAGTGTCCTTACATTCCAAAATCCAAATTTCGTATTAGTTTTTGCTGTCATAAATCGTGTCCGTGGGCGTTCTGAGGTTGTCGTCAAATGGTGTAGTGGGGTATCCGAGGCTATCATCGATGTTTCTTTTGCAATTTAGAATTTTACGGGGATAGGTCGCAAGCCCATCGCCCAACCCTCTTCATTTTACGGACTTGGGACCGTCATGCTCCACCGACCTCTGCAGGCCAGGATCCTTGCATGGTTGAGTTATTGCTTGCATGGCTTGCATGGTTAACTTTAAGAACTTAGATAATAGATTTAAATAACGAAAGAAAACTAAAAGCAACACTGAATTTCCTCGATATCTTAGAAAAACCAAATAATTTCTTTCAATTTGGGCCTGATACAGAGATCTTCAGTGTTGATGAGACTTGCATCATCAGAAAGTATTAATTTTGTTCTTTCTATTAACCGGGCCAGAAGTGTCTAATTTAAGTACAGGAAAGTTCAGTCCCTAAAAATATTTTAGTCTACCTGCTCGAAAAATAATGAAAATCAGTTCAAAGGAATTATCACTTTAATTTCTGATCGTTTCAAACAGTTCGTGGTAACAAACTGTAAGTAAAGAGCCACCCGGCTGAATAGTAACCGAAACTTTAAAAAACGAAATTTTGATACCAATAGATATATCACAAGAACTATATTTTTATGCTGATTTCAAATATATAAGTTTCATCAAGTTCAGTCTTACCCATCAAAAGTTACGCGCCTGAGAAAATTTGCTTTATTTTCGAAAAAAGAAGGAAACACCCCTAAAAGTCATAAAAAGTTAATGAAAATCCCACCATCAGATTTAGCGTAGCAGAGAACCCTACAGTAGAGGTTTCAAGCTCCTATCTGCAAAAACGTGGAATTTTGTATTTTGTGCCAGAAGAAAGATCACGGATGCGTGTTTATTTGTTTTTTTTTTTTTTTTTTTTTCTTTTTTCCAGGGGTGATCGTATCAACCCAGTGATCCTAGAATATCACGGGAGGGCTCATTCAAAGAGAAATCAAAAGTTCTAGTGACCTTTTTAAGCGACCAAAAATAATGGAGAGCAGCCAGGCCCCCCCCCCCCCTTCCACGCTCATTTTTTTTCCCAAAGTCCCCAAATCAAAATTTTGAGATAGCCATTCTGTTCAGAATGACCTAAAAATATAATAACTATGTCTTTGAGGATGATTAATCCCCTACAGTCCCCGGGGGAAGGGCTGCAAGTTATGAACTTTGCCCAATGTTTGCACATAGTATTGATTATTGGGAAGTATACAGACGTTTTCGAAAGGGGGATTTTTTCTGGTTGTGGGGGTGGGGTGGGTTGGGGGTTACATAGGAGGATCTTTCCACGGAGGAATGTTTTATGGGGAACAGACATTAATACGAAGGGGCCACCGGATTTCCCAGCATTATTTAAAAAAAAATATCAGAAATCAAATAAAAAAACAAGTTTTTCAACTGAAAGTAAGGAGCAACATCAAATCTTAAAATGAACAGAAATTATTAAGTATATGATTGGGTTTCTCCCCTAGTCAATACCTCGCTCTTTACGCTAAAGTTTTTTTAGTACTTTCATAAGAACTATTTATTCTAAGAACTATTTAAAGAATGTTCCATTCTTAAAGAATTGGAACAAAATTTGCACTTTAGCGTAAAGAGCAAGGTATTGACAAGGGGGCATACCCTCTAATATACGTAATAAAAATATACGAATATAGAAGGTAAGTTACGTATATTTATTACTAATAAAAACGTTCGTAAATAAAATTAAACGACTTTCGAGAAAGTCATTTAACCAAAAAAAAGTAAAATTAATAAGCAAATTTCGTTTTAATTATTCATGTACGGTGATCCAAAATCGAACCTGCATTAACTCAAAAATTTTCAGAAATTAAATAAAAAAACAAGTTTTTTTAACTGGAAGTAAGGAGAGTAGAAAGGCCTTATTGACACCTACCCCTCACCCCTGCTGCCATCTACAATTTAGTTTAATGCTGACGAGGCTCCATATATGGGCATAGAGTCCCTAGGGAGTACACCTGTGCTGTCAGTCCCAGGGGCACACCATATATGGGCATAGAGTCCCTAGGGAGAACACCTGTGCTGTCAGTCCCGGGGGCACACCAAATATGGGCATGGAATCCCCAGGGAGAATGATTACGTAATCGATTGGGAATTTTATTGATCCGATAACGGAAAATAGGATCACGTGTCTTCTTCTAAGCCAATCAGAGGGCCGGTTACATATTAGCGGGAGAGGATTGCAGAGAATATAAGGAAAGGATTTTTGCTATAGTTTTATTAGTCTGTGAATAGAATTCAAAGGGGTGAGAAGAACAGTTTGACTTTACTCATTTGGATATATATTTGTGTGTTGATGACGATTGGAATGTTTACCCTATTAGAAGTTGATAGTGGAGTTGATGGTAATAATACAAGAGCACCAAACATTGCGGTGGAAATCACGAGAGGATCACGACTTTGTCTGGAATGGGATGAAGTATATGCAAGATATGTGATATCCTTGAGCAAATTTAAAATGGAGGATCAATTATGTTTCGCTGCTAAAGTTGATATAGCACATGTGAATAGACTTCAATGTGCTTTAAGTGCATTAGTGAAACATATCGAAGACAATAAACTGTATCGCTAATTGTATATGCTTAGTATTATTGTTGTTGTAATTATTCAATAAAATTGTTTCGAAATCGAAAATGTTCCCTTTCTTTTTGTTAGAATGCTAAGGCTAACGATTCATGGTCAGTCTAGAGTCAGCAGTCAGAGTGAAAGGATTGAAAACTGAATAAATTTGAGAAAGAGAGAATTAGATCAAATCTAGTGTTTATGGAAAAACATTTGATTTTGGATAATGATTTTCTCGAGTTATCCCTTCAACGCAGAATATTCTCTCGTCAGGGAACACTTGACAATATAATGAGGAGTGATTCTCCCCCATTGGTCATTGTATGAAACTTTTAAGATGTGACTCAAATGCTTATACTCAATTTATTGATATATTAATTGGAACAAAGCAGAATCATATCGTGGATACACTTTTGAAAGCATTGCCAATGGATTCAATGTAGATGGCTACCCCCACCATTCGAAAGAGGTGACGTCACAGAGCTACTCCGCCCCCATTCCTCCACCTTGAATTTATCCGTCGGCAGGGACGATCAGTTTCGTTTTAGCTGTGAGAGAGTTGACATCGGAAACCAAAAAAAAAAATGTTCTATACATGTCCATTGTGCATGTACACTCTTGGCAGTTGGACTCAATGTGGGAATTGTACAATTATTGATGACTATAGTGAAAAGTGTAAATTATGTAATCCTTGTAAATTACATAGAGGCTATGCAGTACAAATTAAAGGATGTAATTCATGTCTTGAGGAGATATGTGACTCTCACCCTAGAGGACATTTGTGCTCCAATTGTCACTATGATAAATGTGATCAGTGGGAGAATACTTACCCCGCTATGATTGGAAAGAATCCCAAACGTGATTTTAGTTTATTTCTACGAGATTGGTATCGTCGTGGATTTAAATTATTCTGGGAGGAGGAATCTGGTCTACGATTCAACTGTTGGGGTAACAAGACAATTTGGTTTCTACGTCATCGCTGTGACGACACTGCCTATTATGACTATAAACCACAGTAGACAGAATATACCATTAAGCTTATCGCAGATCATTTCTTGTCTTCGTGAACAAAAAGCTCCTCCCACTTATTTCTGCCTTAGCTTGTTTAGCCTGTTCCTGCATTAGCTTTATTTCCGTTTGTTTCAATGCACTTTGATGGAAACAGTCGGAAACAGACTAACCTGTCTAGCATGTCTAACATGTTTATATCTGCCAAAACGTTCTCCGGAGCACTCGCACTCCGGTCCGGGTTTTTATAATGGATGAGATAGAGAATGATCATACTGGATAATATATGAACTGTGCTATTAACCAAGTGATTTTTATTTGGCAGTTACCGAATGTGATTCACCATTTGAAAACACTGTATGTAATATTGCTTCAAATAGTCAGATTGATACTCGTGAATTTCATAATATGAATGCAAATAGTATCATTGACTATACAAAGAGATATGGCAAGAATGAAGTTACATTGTACTGTAGAAAATGTGACCCTGACTTTGCAGTCAATCAAGATCAATATGCAGTGAATCCTAATGATTTACCAGCATTAGTGGTTCACGACAGTTGCCTATACATCGAAGAAGAAGAAATCTAAAGTGAAAATTTAAAGACATTATTGTATATATATATGCATTTTATTAATAAACAAATTCACAAACATTTTTTAAGCACTTTACTCTTAGGGCACTGAAATCAATACTGTATAGGTCTGAGAGGATATTTTCCACTAGAAATTCGTTCAGACGTGGATTGTCACCATAAATGTGGAGAAACTGCTTGTAAGTATAGCCGTAACATCGGAACACAAAATATAGTAGGCGCATGGAAGCCACAGCTTTTAGTCGTTAGATCCGGCACCCTCTTCCGATTTTGAATAATAGTTTTCCCACTGCTCTCAATATAGTTGCTGATGTGGGGTGTGTAGAATGTATAGGGTAGACCAAGAGGATCAAAAAATTCAATCGTCTTCATTGTTTGAAAGATGCACAGCCAATGACCCGTCAGCACAGTCGATGGACTGCTATTAACAATAATTAAGCTATTGTTTGCACTTAGAATTTTTCCAAGAAAGTCCGAGGGCAGACAATAGGATTTGTACTGGGACATGTAGGGGTCCATATTAAGTACATTGATTATTTGACTGGTGTTCATGGCGCCAAGTCTAGTAGAACACTGCCTTCGGGAGTGATTTCCCAATAGGTTTCATATTGATTTAGTGAGATTAGTGCAATACTCTCAGCCAATGGGTCGGCAAATGTACACTCTAAACGCACACTCCCGTACGTACTATACTCATATCCTGTGTACCAGACAAATCCAGAACAATGATACCATGTGTTTTAGCAAACATATCTTCGGTTATACCATTTTCAAATAGTTGCGAATCATGATCTAGGGTTTTCATGGACAACTCATACAATGTTCTATAGGATTTATCCAAAAGATAGATTGTAGAGTGGGATGCCGTTTACTTTGCACACAAGAGATGAAAGTCCAAACATCTCGAATTTATGTGGACATCCAGTCCACGATCCTATTGCACTGGCGCTTTTTACAAATGCCAAAGCGAGTTTTGACGGAATTTTGCCATTGATAAACGATGAATCGGTGAAGGTGCCTGACCCCATGGCAATATGACGTTGATTGGTGATTGTATGAGGAGCAAGTAGTTTAATATTATTTCCATTGGCTCTCAGTTTTTCCACTGCCAAAGCAACAGAACTCATGACCTGTTGTTTGCGTACATCAAGTATTGCCGAGGTGAGGGAGAGACTTACATCTGGATTGGCAGCAAGTTATTTTCTCAATATGAAATTGGAGGGTGCAAGCGTTAGTTTTATATCCACTTTAACATTGGGCGGCAGCCATTGGGGTATATTAAATATTTCATGATATATTTTTCCAACTAGATGTAATTCACTAGTTGCAGCATTTTTAAGTGCACCTGTACTATCAGTATTAGTAATATATTCATATCCATTGGAGGTGCCTCTCAATTCCTTGTATGAATTGGGTGTCATCAACATGAATTGCATATAGCTTGTATAATTTGAGAGATTGTTGCTCGTGCTCACCAGCGTGCCATTGATGTAGACACTGATTTGAGGAAATAGATTATGTAATATACAATTTTCATAGGATATTCCATCGGCCCGAATTGGCATTGTATTATCGGATTTTCGGACTTTCATTTGTAAATCTATAAATGTTGAAGACATGTCCATAAGGTAGTCTTCATTGGAATAAATTTGAAAGTGGATATTATCGGAGAGGGGTTGTTGAGGATAAAATTGTTCATAGTATCCATGCTTGACACTCACATCAACATTGTCTGCATTGAATAGATTCAATGATGAGGTGATTGAAGGTTGAGAATCCTTATGCGGTAGGTAGGACATCTTAAGAGAAGAAATCTAGTTTCGATCTAACAATTCTCTTCCTGGGGATTCTTCTTCTGTTTACACTACGTGTCGGCTTTTTCCTTCTTTTCTTTGACAAGAGGGGTGATGTCTTTCGTTTCTGACCTGAGTGGAGACTGATGAGTGATGCAGTGTTTCTCGACCTTTTTAAACCTTTTCCATTTTGTTTTTAATCTCTCGCCAAGGGTTCGCGCATTGGACCTGAGATTTTCCGAAGCACTTTTTTTAAAATCCTTGCCAGAGCCCCAATCGTATAGTGTAGAGGATGCAAAATCTGTCGCAGCCGGTACAAGATATTTTCTAGCCAGAGGTAGTGCAGAGCGAAAGAGCTTAGCGAACCAACTGCCAAGATCGTAGCCAGACATTGACGAGCGACCTTTGTAATAGTCCATTCCATTGCCCTGTTGTCTTGGGCCAAGAGTATTAACATAGCAGTCAATATCAGGACAAGTGAATACCGCTTTTCTATTAGACATCTTGTTGTTGTTGAACGATGGGCCGAAAATGGCATGTAATCACAGCCAAACCTTTTGAAATTGCTATGGGATCACCTAATTCAGTTCGTAGTGATAACTTACAGAGTTCCAAATAGGAAGTGTTTACGGGAATATATTGAAGATGCTTTATATTGTAGTGGTGAATATGTTCTTGATTGGATTTTCGTTCAAGAACTCGTAGAAGGGGAACATTTGAATTACCAACCCGAGATGTTTTCACAAATGAGGCGTAGAGAAATATACAAGTGTCCGTGGAGAAGGCAGGCGGGTAGTCAGCAAAAATGAAATTAGTGTTTCCGGCACTTTTACCATTGATTATATTGAGCTTAAAGCCAAGAACATCCTTTAGGTTATCATTGAGAATAACCTTTTCATCGGAAATAGGTGAACTAATGTAGATCTTACCCTCCTCCTTCGAATAGTTGAAATGAAAAGCTCCTTTTTTACGAGCGGAAATTCTTTTATTAATAGAACGACATAAATCATTCATACAGGTGAGTTCCTCATAGGGTAATTCAATATATGGATAATCCATCCAATTGATTTTTTGAATTTGTTCTTGATCACCTGAGGGTGGTGGCGGCCAATCATAGGGTCTAATTTTTATATCATATTTACGATCTTTTCTCAGGATGTCGTAGGTATTTTTGAGAATACAGTCGACAAGAGCCACTTCATACGCACCGTCAAATTTGATGGTGGGAGAGAGTTTCGTCCAAAAATCACTTGTTCTATTCAATGTCATTGTAGAGAGGATCAGAAACATTGGACATGAAAGTCACAAAGAAATCATTGGGCATTGTTAATGTCTTCAGCACTGACCCAAGAATCAAAATCTGAGTTGTATCCTAGCCAACGAACAGGCAACTGTCTCTTGCCCCTACGAGTACGACTCTTTAATATCTTTTCAATTTAATAAATTTCACTAGTGTTTCTAACTTTTTGCAGTTCATATTCATAAGAACCGCCGAGCCCTCGGTTAAATTTAAACAAAGTTCAGATATTAGATTAATGAAATCATTGTCAACAACATGTTTGAGTATGGCCTTCCTGAGTGGAGGTTTTGAAGTGCTTAAAACGGAAAATAAATGCCGTTGTTCGTGTAGTTTCTTCAGTGTCATAACGCCAACTAATAGCCTTTTCTACTTTTCACCGGAAGATATAATGTAATTTCTTTGTCGAAAATGTCGGTGACTACACGTAGATCCTCGGGCGTGCTCTGATTAAGATCCAGCAAAATGTAACCGTAGGGCTTATTAGTCGCCTGAGTGTACGTTGACAACAGAAATTTAGGGGCGCCGGGGTATATCTGTTTATTGAGAGTTATTAGCGAGCTAGAATCACGAACAACTCGATAGATAATATAGATGGTGCAATTCAAAGCAAGGGTTCGCATACATTTGCTCTGATGAAACAGATTGTGTAGAACTAGGGTTATGGAAATCTGTTCATGGTGGGAGCGAACGGTGAACAGTTGTAGCATTTCCTGTGAGAACTGTTCAGTGGATTCAGCCAAATCATCAATAATCAGCCACGAGTTCGGTTCAATACTATTGAAAACATCAAGTCCCCGTATGAATTGTATTGGTATGGTTGTGGTAATAGCTTTTATTTGATCGTAGGACTCCTGCTAAATACTACAGCAATAATAAATTTTCTTTGGTTTTTCCAAAAACATTTTCTGACAATTTTGAATTATTTTAGCTAAAAGTGTTGTTTTCCCCAACATTGAGGGATCACACAGAAACGATCTGAAGGGTGTTTTAAATTGATACATGCTGCTGTTGTTGACAACAGTCGGACTATAACTAATTGTACATCATACGTGTCCAGTGAATAAGTAGTAGTAGTAATTTTCCCATAGATCAATCTACGTTAACAAGAACAACAACAAAAACAATATTTCATGGTCATTTATTTGCAACATAAAAACTCTATTTGTTCAACATGAACAACAACAACATAAGAATAACACTTTATGTTTAACAAGAACAACAATATTTCATGGTCATTTATTTGCAACATGGAAACTCTATTTGTTCAACATGAACAATGATAAAAATGACACTTTATGTACAACATTTATAAAAAACTTTTGTACATGAACATTAATAAGAACACTTATTGTCTTAAAAACACTTTTTGTCCAGCAAGAACACTTTATGTACATTAG
Organism: Artemia sinica; assembly: GCA_027921565.1. Lineage (NCBI taxonomy): Eukaryota > Metazoa > Arthropoda > Branchiopoda > Anostraca > Artemiidae > Artemia > Artemia sinica. The sequence goes on along the minus strand of CM051269.1, from coordinate 40,769,232 downwards.
TACAGTAGCACACTTTTTGTACAAGAGCACTTGAAAACAACAAAAAAAAATGGAACATGAACTAGCACAGTTGAACATTATGAATTTAAACGGGGGACCCCCCCCCACCCCCCCCCCCTCCGGGGCCGAAGGCTGGCCGCGGGCGGGACCCCCCCCCCACCCCCGGGAGCCGCGGGGGGGCGAAACAGTATACAATAGTTGTCGTCACTGCTGCAGGTTAGGTTGGGTCAGTGGTGGTGGTTAAGGTGAGGTTGGGTTAGTTAATTTATGAAAGGTTCGTGGTTGGGTTAGTTGGTTAGTTGGTTAGTGGCTAGGTTAATTTATCCAGACCAAGTTGATTGCGATAGTCTATGCTCGGTCTGAAATAAGGTAGTGGCCATGAGGTAGAACACTTACACCATTCTCGAGCACATAGACTTTGTCGGATATACACGACATTGCATTTTTTCCACTCTCACAGTATAATTTCTATACTGTAGAGAGCGAATTGCAAGCACTTGTGCTCTCGGCACTAGGCTACTTTCTACACAGTCTCTGTACACGCTCATGTTGAATCTGCTCTTTACAAAATGTGTAGGCACCCCTTTACACGCCTGCTTTTCATCCCCATTATGTGTTTCAACGCAATAAACTTTAGGGCCCGGGAACAGCCCCCTGGATATCAAATCACTCCCCGTCTCTGATTTTAACTTTAATAGTTGGTTTGGGGCTTGACGTTTCACCAACTCGGGGTAGAGGGACGGATTCTAGTTGGTGAAATCCATCCGCGAGCTGATGTGTTCCCCATTTTCTAGATCACCCAATAAATCCTCGGTTTTTACCTTTAACAGCAGAGAATTTGTATCCCCATAGTAAACTTGAACCTCCCCCTCCCGTGGCCATTGCACCTTGCACACATTGTAAAAAAACGACAACATGAGCTTTTTGGAAATTTCAAGTACTGAACTACCTCCTGCTATATTCTTGTTCAGTACCACACTTTACTTTTTCCTATGTAGAAGAACCATGCCAGCCTCTATGCTCGTGAACGATGTAAAATTAGGGTCGGCAATAATTCGTGCACACTCTAGAGGGTCAGTCACGACGTCGCAGCGAGATCTGTTACGTACGCTTTCACACATTTTGCCAAACGCTGAATTTAGAATGAGTTTGTACATTTCCTTCTCTACTTTGGAGTTTGCCCTAGAGCGTTTATCAACGAAAGTGTCGATAAACGTCTTCAAATATGGTTTCTGATTGAACTGCAGGACCCTATGCATTTTGGTGATGTTGAAACCATTGTTCACCAGCTAGTGCAAAAGCACATGGTGAACAACGATATTCTCCTTAGGGTCCAAATCAGCAATCAGTTTTTGCTTAGAGGGGGTCCAGTGCATCCTCATATCCTCAACCAATGATCGATTGTAGGGACTCAGTGAGTCCCTGCTCACTGATCGATTGATACAGGGAAAAACAAAATCTCTGACTGAATCGTGAAGCGCCAGTGGAATATGCCCGTCAATTTCAAAGAACCATCCTTGTGGCCCATTGTCCTCGACGGTGGTAATGTCGGAGAACTCACAAGGATTCTCAAGCCATTGATAGTTCCCACACGGCAAAGAGTAGTGAGACATTGCCGAGGGGTACAATGATTTCATGTCCAAAAACACTGCATTTGACTTTGCACCGGTGTTTTGTCCACTCGGATCGGTTGACAAGACGCGATCCCCATGAAAAACATACCCTCCCCTCATTGAACGCTCTACAAAAAGGTGCTGATCTATATCGGTGATTAGGCCTATTTCCTCCCTACTTATTTTTAAAATCAAGTCCATCATCAAATGTGGCGTGGAAAAATGATATCCTATATCTAACCCGAACTCTGAATAGATTTGGGCTGTGTTCTTGCAGACTATATCCAACAGAGTTAAAACGTCTCTGGCCAAGTACAGTCTACAATAATCCCACCCATTTTTACAATTTCCCTTAGCCCACACCTTCTTGGCAAACTCATATTCCTCGGCTGTGCATTCACTGTTGGTCAGTGAATTGTAAAAAGCTTCAATTGGAGGTAGTTTCACCTCGCTTAAGCGAGCGCCAGAACAGTAATAGTCGTATGCGTATACACCTTTGCAGGTCAATAGGTCATACATTTCACTGTCTGGAAAGTGCTGTTTAAGCAAGGGAAAGCTATCAAAATTGTCGCTTTTCTGCACTTGAATCAATTGACTCAATGCCTTGGGAAAAAAACTAAAAGAATCTAAAAACCTGATTTTATTCCAACACGTATGCCCATTATTTACTACCTGCCATTTCAGCTCGAGAAGCAACAACTTCTCGGCCGATTTGGGAATAATGTTATAGGTAAATGAATTATTTACCCATGGACTGTCTACTCCCCCTCCCTCCCTGTGCATACGTGCCAGTGCCGGTAAAATAAATTTTAAATCATAATTTGCATTGTGAATAAAAACTGGGATAAAAAACTGCTGGCTAACATTTAAGTTACACGATTGATCTGCTACCCCTCTAAAATTACTACCCCCAGAGGATATTTCCTGCCACAAGTGATTATGGTCTCTGACTTTCCCCCTCCCCCCTCTTTTCCCTTTATTCCCCTTATCCCCCTCTTCAAACTCCCCCTTACAAACCCAACATATTTTTTGATTTTTAATCGCGAGACGATCCTCTGCAGACAACACCATAGGATAATGCGTATTTCTTAAACGAGAAATAGTGCCATTAGCTGTGCCAATTAATTTAGTCAGTGCCTTGATCATGCACTCTCCCTCATCCAATGTTTCTACTATTTCTAACAACCGCATGGTGTTAGAATTGTCTCTTTGCGCATGGGCATAGGACACTGCAAATTGCTTGATGTTCTTTGCTTAGGTTTGGAAATCGAGGATCGTTCACTTCCACCAGCTTAGCTTCACAGTCCAAAGATATTTTGTTGCACTGGAGGAGGGTGTTTTGAAAATTTTTGAAACGTAAAATGGCCCTATCCCCTGAAACCGTTTCCACTCACTGGTAGCCATGCCGTCTACAGTGCTTCATATGATCCCGTAGTTTTATATCGCTACGGAATCGAGAGAGGCATGTCGGAGAGTAGAAACATTCCCCCCTTTTCTTACCCTCCCCCAGAACTCTACTAATGTCCGTGATTGGATTAAAATGGCCAATTGAATTGGCAAGGTCACTAGATGGTGGTGTGTACAACAACCAAACCCAGTGTTTGACCAATTCAATTGACGGGCCCCTTACAGGAAACACCACCCCCTTCTTTTTAGAACGAACCCCATCTTCTAATTTAGTTTCACACTGAACCACAGTAACGCCGATATTTAAATGGGTATTGGCCCTTTCAAAAATATCAATAGACCTAAGCGTTACTGGGTATTTTCCCTCTAAACAAGCGAAATCTATAATAGGGAAATTGGACCCTTCCTTCCCATATACAGCCCAGTGATCAAAATTCGTCTTGGTAGCGTCATCTGCTAGAGGCTGAAATGCTGATATGAGGAAAGCGTACTTGAAACATTTTTGACCTGTTTCTAAACAGATCCGCTGGACACCTTTACAACCTACTAAATCTGGATTATATTTTAAAACTGTATCCCTATCATATCCCCCACCTGCCCCCCCCCTCTTAAAATAAAATCTTTCTTAAATTTACAAATATTAACACTTAAATTTACAAATATTAACACTTAAATTTTCAACATAAAGAACTACAGAGCCGCTCCCATTTTCGTTATAATTCTCAAGATGCGTAATAATATGACCTATCCACTCGCAAAAAAACACCCTCAAAATTTTCTAAATTTGTATAAATCACACGCATCTCGGAGTGTATATAATGGTGGTAAACTTCACTTTTTCCCTCATTTAAATAGAACACCTTTAAAACAATTGAAACCTAAATTGAATCCCTCCCCCCTCCCCATAATTGAATTTGGTCCTCCAGCAGTGCACGAATTCTATCTACATAGTCATGCACAATTTCTACGGAGGTCAAACACAAAATTACCACACAAAAGCGAATTAAAAGGGTCACCAAAAGTTGCAGTGTAGACAACTATTGCATTTAAAATTGTATTTGATAACTGAAATTCGGGAAAAGTCGTAAATTGGACATTACCCCCCTCCTCCCCCTCCCCTTCTTGTATATTATCAACACCCCCTCCCCCTCCACATTGTTCAATATTTGGGGTATGGGAATCCACTTCATTCGATTGAAGTGGAAGTAGGTTATCGGGGGCTAGAGGAGGAGAGGATTCCCTGTTAATTCCCGGGTAAAATCATCTAAAAAACTGTAGTGTGTTTGGACTCAGCAAAGGTAAGTCCCCCTGCTCAACTGCGCTATAATCAACATTTAAAAAATCACCTATAAACTCATCAATATTATCTGAAATTTGATTTAAAATGATATCATCCCATAGTGAATTGTTCGAGAGCCCTATAGTCTTGTCCTCTCCTTCTCCAACTAATGAGGATGATGATTGCGAATATGGAACCAGAACGACCTATAAAAGAAAATAGCTTATTTTCAAAGTGTCTAAATCACCCCTACTGTTTCTTTTAAATTGGATTATTATTGCTTAAAAGCACGCTTAATAGCAGTAGCATATACACTACTCAATCGATATTCTGAAAGTTCCAACTTAACGAAAATCTAAAGGATGACATAGAAGGTTTTGATTTTGTTCAAACAACTCCTCAAAAAAAAAAATTCATATTAATACTCTTTATCTGTATTGGAAAAAAAACACGGTCTTTACTTGATAACCCCACAACTCTTTCCGTTAGAGGATTGTGTTTAAATAAATGCAGTTTATAACACAAGCAATTTTCAATGTGTGTGCGTGTGTGTGTGTGTGTGTGTGTGGGTGTGTGTGTGTGTGGTGTGTGTGTGTGTGTGTGTGTGTGTGTTGTGTGTGTGTGTGTGTGGGTGTGTGTGTGTGTGTGTGTGTGTGTGTGTGGTGTGTGTGTGTGTGTGTGTGTGTGTGTGTGTGTGTGTGTGTGTGTGTGTGTGTGTGTGTGTGTGTGTGTGTGTGTGTGTGTGTGTGTGTGTGTGTGTGTGTGTGTGTGTGTGTGTGTGTGTGTGTGTGTGTGTGTGTGTGTGTGTGTGTGTGTGTGTGTGTGTGTGTGGTGTGTGTGTGTGTGTGTGTGTGTGTGTGTGTGTGTGTGGTGTGTGTGTGTGTGTGTGTGTGTGTGTGTGTGTGTTGTGTGTGTGTGTGTGTGTGTGGTGTGTGTGTGTGTGTGTGTGTGTGTGTGTGTGTGTGTGTGTGTGTGTGTGGTGTGTGTGTGTGTGTGTGTGTGTGTGTGTGTGTGTGTGTGTTGTGTGTGTGTGTGTGTGTGTGTGTGTGTGTGTGTGTTGTGTGTGTGTGTGTGTGTGTGTGTGTGTGTGTGTGTGTGTGTGTGTGTGTGTGTGTGGTGTGTGTGTGTGTGTGTGTGTGTGTGGTGTGTGTGTGACCTCCGACCCGCCCAGCAGGCCACCGCGGCGCTTCCCGGACCTTCGTGGCGCTTCCCGACCCGGGCCCCACAGCGCTTCCCGGCCGCCATAGTGACCACCATGCTTCCCGGGCCCCGCGGCTTCCGGCCGCCACAGCGACCACCCCCCTCCTTGTGTACGATAAACTATAATATTCAATTGCGAAAAACATCAACATTTTGAGATAAAAAGAATCTAGTCAATCTATCAGTAATTCAGGCTAGAAACTAACGAAAAATACTATTAAGAGATAGCAACAATTTATGGCTACAGTTGGGCCAGAGAAAATAGCAAAGATTAGAAAAAGAGAGTGGTTTTCTTTGACAAAGCAAAAAAAAAATTACTCATATTTAGATATCTCTGAGGGAGGGGGGAGCAGAGAAATTTAAAACAATGGTTGGGGGCGGGGGTATTATAGCGAAAATAACATTTTAATGTTTTCGACAAATTTATATTAGGTTGAAAAATAGTTTTGTTTTAGATATTTCTATAACCTGGTACTGAATAATCAAAAAGTGAAAAGACAAAAGTAAAGAGTAAAAGGCTTTCTAACAGCTAAAAAATAGCTTATTTGATTGAAAAAAATTTACTCACGTCTTCAAATTGATCAACCACTTGACAGGAAGCTAGTGGCTTGGACATTACACGATAGGGAGCCATTGGTTGGTCTATGACTTGCCTGGAGGAGCCAACCCTTCTATCTTGCATGGAAGGCTCAGCACTTGACGGAGACAGTTGAGGAGAGTGCACTGACACTTGACGGGGAGCTGATAGTCAGATATTGCGTGAGAAGGAGCCGATGTTTGGCCTATTTCTTGTCTTGAAGGTCCAGCCATAGCAGATTGCACGGAAGGCCCCGTAGCTAGACTGGGGCTTGAAGGGTGCGCATTTTTGGATTGTAATAGGACCACAGAAGTCCCCGCAGCATAACAGGGGTTCAGGGGGGCAGCATCTTGTCCGTGTAGGGCGGGGATAGTCACATTCTCACCTTGCTCATGGAGTGCAGATGGACCTGTATCCCTCCTGCTTTTTTTGGGGTCGTGTAAGGGCCAACATACTTAATAATTGATGGTCTCACGGGGGCTGTCTCGTCCTCTCTTGCTCTTTCGATGGAGGGGGCACACATTCTTCATAATTATCCTTAAAAGAAGAGAAAAAGTTAGTATCGAAATAATTTCCCCCTTTTTTAAAGAAGGAAAATTAGTATCCCCACCCCCACTAACCATAATTTTGTGTAGAAAGCATTTATCACAATGAAGCCCCCTCCCCCTAAGCCAAAGGCATATGTAAATGGTATTCAATTTACACATAATAAAGCTATCTTTTTTTCTTAGAAACCCTCGGCCCTCTTACTGCCTAACGCGAAGAAACAGTTTTGTTTTTTCACTTTACAATGATGGCGATAGAATTGAGGCATGTCCCCCTCCCCCTTTCAGCAATGTCTATGCGAATATATGAAATATATTGTTAGACCATAATTTGAAAATAACTCATTTCACTCCTCCAAATACAGATTGCGTAGGCCTGCGCTTAATTATTGCAATTGTCTGAACCCGTTTTAATTTGATGGAGAAAAACGAACCCTTTGGCTAAGCCGCAATTGTAAATACACAGGAAAAGGGTGACAAAACTATTTATAAGCTTGCGCGGAGAGCGTTATGTCAAAACATAGCGGCATAATGCCTAAGAATTGACAGAAGTCAGTTACAGAAAAGATCACAATACAGAAAGCAAGAAATTATCGAAAAGAGAATTTCTTAGAAACCCTCGGCCCTCTTACTGCCTAACGCGAAGAAACAGTTTTGTTTTTTCACTTTACATTGATGGTGATAGAATTGAGGCATGTACCCTCCCCCCCCCTTTCAGCAATGTCCTAAACATATTGTTAGACCTTAATTTGAAAATAACTCGTTTCACTCCTCCAAATACAGATTGCGTAGGCCTGCGCTTAATTATTGCAATTGTCTGAACCCGTTTTAATTTGATGGAGAAAAACAATCCCTTTGGCTAAGCCGCAATTGTAAATACACAAGAAAAGGGTGACAAAACTATTTATAAGCTTGCGCGGAGCTTTATGTCAAAACATAGCGGCATAATGCCTAAGAATTGACAGAAGTCAGTTACGGAAAAGATCACAATACAGAAAGCAAGAATTTATCGAAAAGAGAATTATATCTATTGCAAGAATTATAGTTGTAAAACAGTGGGGGTTTTAAGAAGGGGGTGGGGGGTTATGTGGTAAAAAGAACATATTTTACGTTTTCTAGCGAGTATAAAGATAGCATAGCGGAGTTTGTGTTAGAGTGGGGGGGGGATTTCTCATTAGTAAATATACTGGAGGGTGATCAAAGGAAAATAATTTTATTTTGAAAATAAAAAATGAAAATGTACTCACATTGTTAATCATTGTAGACGAAGTTTCCTTATCAATAATATTCATTGTTGTTTCCATTGTGTCACAATACTTTCTGATAATTTAATCACAACGCATGTCCGTTATATACGAAATTCCCAAGGGCGAATTGTTATGCAAAGGGAAAATCATATGTAAGCGAGCCTCTGATTGGTCTAGAAGGAGATGTAACCAGCCTTCTGATTGGCTTAGAAGGAAACACGTGATCCTGTTTCCTATTCCTGGATCATAACATTCGCCCCTAGCGTGCACTTGGCCAAACAACAACAACAAATAAATTGACCTTGGAAATCCATTTCCCAATCGATTACGCAATCATTCTCCCTGGGAATTCCATGCCCATATTTAGTGTGCCCCCGGGACTGACAGCACAGGTGTTCTCCCTAGGGACTCTACACCCATATATGGTGTGCCCCTGGGACTGACAGCACAGGTGTTCTCCCTAGGGACTCTATGCCCATATATAGAGCCCCGTCAGCATTAAACTAAATTGTAGATGGCAGCAGGGGTGAGGGGTAGGAGTCAATAAGGCCTTTCTACTAAGGAGCGACATTAAAACTTAAAACGAACAGAAATTGTTTCGTATATGAAAGGGGCTGTCCCCTCCTCAACACCTTGCTCTTTACGCTAAAGTTTGACGCTGTCTCATAACTTTATTGTTTAAAACAACAAAAAACTGTAGCGTAAACAGCGAGGATTTGAGGAGTGGACAGCCTCTTTCATATGCGGAATAATTTCTGTTCGTTTTAAGTTTTAATGTCGCTCCTTACTTTCAGTTAAAAACCGTGTTTTTTATTTAATTTCAAATAATGCCGATAAATCTTGCTCACATTCCTTGAAAAAAAAAACCTCCCCTCACTGGAAACTCCTCCGTCGAAAATTCCTCCTATGTAGAATACACCCCCCACGTTAAACCCCCTCTGGATAATTCCTTACTCCTTGACACTTCCTCCCTCCCCCCTCTGCAAAATTTCTTGCAGACGCCTCAGTCTGAAAAATTTTTCTTGGCACACTTTCATTTGAAAAATACTTTAATTTTCCTATTGTTTGTTCGACCACTCCGGAAATCCCTCCGTCAGTTAAAACTTTTTCCCAGAAAGTCAAACCCGCTGAAAATTCCCCCTGAACGTCTCCACATGCAAAATAGAGTTGGCAAAGAGAAAGTAAGACACAAAGCATTAAAAATTTTCCTGGAAATCCCCCTCCCCCAAAAAAAAACTCCCTCCCCATAGAAACCCACCCCAAGAACAAATTCCTCCCCCCAAAAAATGTTTGTATACTTCCTAATAACAAATACAATTCGCAAACAATGAACAAATTTCATAACCTACATCCCTTTCCCACGGGCTATTGTGGGTCACGTTACCCCTATTGGCATAGCTATTGGATCTTTCAACTGTGCTGAGCAAAACGGCTACTCAAAATTTCGACCTTATGACTTTGGGTAAAAGGGGGGCTAGTTGCCCTCCAATCTATTTGGTCACTTAAAAAGCGTACTAGAATTTTTAATTTTTGTTAGAATATACCCTCTCACAATCTACTAGGACAATCATTTTGATACGATTATCCCTGGGGAAAACAAACAAACATAAGAAAAAAGATAACAAGCACACATCCGTGATCTTTCTTCTGGCAAAACAAAAAACAATATTCCATGTTTTTATGTATAGGAGCTTGAAATTTTTGCAGTAGGGTTCTCTGATACGCTGAATCTGATGGTGCGATTCTCACTGAGATTCCTTAAATTTTATGGGGTGTTTCCTCCCTTTTTCTAAAATCTTGCAAATTTTTTCAGGCTCGTAGACTAAAAGTGGATTTCACATCGGAATTCCGTAAGGTAAGAAAGTAAAACAACCAATGATCGGTCAACCGAAACTAGTCCACTAGTCAGAAATAATTTTATGCCATTACGGGTCTTCAGTAAACTAGTGTAAAAGACCTACATAACCAATATGCAGGGGTGCAGCTCCACCATTTTATTGGAGGAGGGGCAAGAGGGGTCCATATGCGGATAGTCAAGGGGCATGGCCTATATAATATTTTTTTTCTCCAAATTTTGAGGAGGGGTAACTGCTCCCACTGCCCCCCCCCCCCCCAAAAAAAAAAAAAGAAACGACACCCCTGCTAACGTGAAACCACCTTAAAGTGCGTCATACAGAATTCTTTGAAGATTTTGCTCAGAAAATATAGAAACATGTTACATCCACCTTTCAACTTACATTATTTCAAATTCTTTAAGACCCATTCAAAATGAGATTTTAATAATAACCGAGATTTAGCTAGTGCGAATTTGGCCCAATCAGATCTTTTACAGAAATTCTTGATTGGTTGAAAAATTCTACAAAAAGAATATGATTGGATTAAACTAGCGCTAGTTAAATCTTAGTAATATCATCTCACTGTGGATGGGGCATCGGAAAATGCATTAGGCTACATCATTACGTCAACTTCTTACAACTACAACTGCAGCTTGGGATTCCAAACTTCCATCTGATTTATATTGTAGCAGCCTAGCACGTTATTTTAAAACCTAGAGCTGTTTACAATTTACGTTTTTACTGTATAGTTTTAGCCCAGACTTTTAAAACTTAATTCCTAAAAGAATAGTTAAAAAAGATAAAATTTTTCCGGAAGTAAAGAGCGAAGTTGAAACTTAAAACAAACAAAAATTATGGCTTTACAGATACATCTGCGCAAGATATATCTGCAAAACTAGCTAAAGTAAACTGATTCCAATATCTATAGAGTTCTAAAAACTAGTACTTCATTGAAAACTCAGTTTGCTTGAGTGTTTTAGAAAATTAGAATTGTATGCTAAAAGTTATCGATATCATGGTCAGTGAAAGACTTTGGAGAAATTTATAAACTACTCGTTTTATTTTCTGCAGGCTACTCGTGCCATTTCCTTCTCCTTAGGGAACAGCCTTTTTTCTGGAGGGGGGGGGGGGAAATTTTACATCTTCAATAAAGCGCTAGCTTTTATATTTGACGTATATTAGATTTTTTTTTTGTATAGGTTTTAACTAACAGAAATTCTCGAAAGTTTCAACTCTATACCCTCCGCTGTTCCTGAGACATTGTAGTTCCATCATCTTGATAATCTAACATCATATGTTGTATTCTAATTTACCTTGCTACCAGGGACGTCGTTTGGGGAGGGGGCAAAGGGGAATAGTGGCCCCCCAATAACTGCAGAGAAAAAATTATTATATATCCCAGGCCTCTTGACTATCCGGATATGAACCCTTCTTCCCCCCCCCCAATAAAAATGCTGGAGATTAACCCCTGCTTGCTGCTTAGCTACACATAGATTTCCAGTCTCACATGAGCTTACATGCAAAACGGTTTCGATGAATCACAGACCTAAAAATATTAAATCCTTTTTCCTCCCCTAAAAAGAAGATTTTAAGCCCCCCTTGACTCACTCTCCCTCTTCCTCTCTTCCCTTCCGTTCATAACGTTGCGGATATGCTAGGATATTTTGATAACCTGGATGCTTATAGTACCTTTTTATATACCCCCCTTCATTACGTCAAAAAATGAGATACACTCGGAATTTTTGAGAAAAATCCTCTTGGACCCCACTACAAACAGCAGCCTGCCTGAAGGCTTCAATTTGATTCCCAAAACCATTTCAGAGATACTGCAGATTTTCAGCACTTTAGTGCCCATATTTGTCTTTTGATTTACTAAGGTACCCGATTCATTTCCACCATTGCTAAACCTTGGGGATCTTGGTCTGTTGAAGGATCCATAGGAGCTTTTCTACTTAAAACTATTTGTAAACATTGGCTAGTTTACACAATTAAGAATCATTGTCTCCAGGGCCGTCAGAGTTATATTGACCCCGTAGGCCTACTTATTAGACCTTACAACCTTTCTGAACAAAATGCCTATCTCAAAATTTAGATGTAAATTCATGGGACTTAAAAGGGAGATGGTTAGCAGAAAATGACACAAAAGGAGGCTGGTTGCCCTCAAATCACTTGGGCCCTTGCATAGGGAATTACATCCTTCAATTTTCCATCAATGAGCCCCCCCCCTCCACCTCCCAGAATTCGTATGAACATCTGTCCATGAAAAGAGACTGGGTAAAAAACATTTGTTGCCCATTTCCAGACCTTTGTTATGGGCCGGTTTGGGGGAAACTTTTGTATATATGTTTTATTGTTCCTACTATGTTAGGGCCCACTTAGCGCAAGGACTTAAGGATTTAAGTTACAAACCAACCGCGAAAAAACAGTTTTTAGCGCTGCTTTGGACCCATTTTTTGGGAGGAGGGCCATGCCCCCGAGTTTTTCTTGTACCTCAGGCTCCTCTTGACCCAAGGAATTACGGCAGTAACTTTAAAACTGAGAGGGAGCAAAAATTCTTTCTCGACACCCTTCCCCCATATCCTGATTTTCTGGATCCCTCCTTTTCCCTGCAACAGAATATTTGATCCACAAAGTGATCCCTAAAAGTTTAAAGTCAGTCACACACCCAGCATCAAACAAACCCCCTTTTCCAGTATAAATCTGTGTATAATCAATTAGAAATTTGCACTATTTGCGGCCCTTGTCTGAGGGGCTTTGGTTTCCAATTACTAGGTTCTAATTGGGTTCCAGTTGCCCTCGAACTGCTAAACTTTCAGATTTAGGGTGCTAAAACTTTCACTTTTCAATCAGATATGCCCCTTCCTATGACCACCCCTTATATACAGATCAGTCAGGAAAAAAAAGAAATGAATAATCAAACAGTTCGAGGTAACGAAATCATAGGCACCGCAATAGCGCTGCCTAAGTAAAGAACGATGTTGCCACAATGTATTTTTTTTCCTCCATACCCGGGCACTTCGTTTCGAAGGAGTTGTCGTAGATACTTCGAAAAGGGCTCATTCGATTGGAAATTCGAGTGGCTAGTGCCCTTTTTAATAGTCGAAAGTGATTGGAGGGCAACTAGCCCCCCACCCCCACGCCCATCATTCCCCCAAACACATCCAATCAAAATTTTGAGATAACTATTTTGTTCAGCGTAGTTGATTTCCAGATAGAAAATATGTTTTTGAGGAGGACACTCCCCCACAACCCTCGGGGCAAGGGTTTTAAGTTATTCGCTGAGGGCATATAAGAACGATGTTGGCAAAATGTCTAATTTATTATTTTTTCCTTTAGAGCAGGGCACTTCGTACCGAAGAAGTTGTCGTAGAAACTTAGAAACAGGCTCATTCGATTGGAATTCAAAGGGCTAGTGCCCTTTTTAATAGTCGAAAGTGATGGGAAGGCAACTAGCCCCCTCCCCTCCCGCGCCCGTCATTCCCCCAAACACATCCAATCAAAATTTTGAGATAGCCATTTTGTTCAGCGTAGTTGACTTCCAAATAGAAAATTTGTTTTTGAGGAGGATACTCCCCCACAACCTTCGGGGCAAGGGTTTTAAGTTATGCCCTGAGGGCATATAAGAACGATGTTGGCACAATGTAGCATTTATTAAGTTTTTTTTCCTTTAGAGCAGGGCACTTCGTATCGAAGAATTTGTCGTAGAAACTTCGAAAAGGGCTCATTCAATTGGAAATTGGAGTGACTAGTGCCCTTTTTAATAGTCGAAAGGGATTGGAGGGCAACTAGCCACTCCCCCCCCCCCCGACGCCCATCATTCCCCCAGACACATCCAATCAAATTTTTGAGATAACCATTTTGTTCAGCGTAGTTGATTTCCAGATAGAAAATATGTTTTTGAGGAGGACACCCCACAACCCTCGGGCCAAGGGTTTTAAGTTATTCACTGAGGGCATATAAGAACGATGTTGGCACAATGTATCATTTATTATTTTTTTGCTTTAGGGCAGGTAACTTCGTATCAAAGAAGTTGTCGTAGAAACTTCGAAAAGGGCTCATTCAATTGGAAATTGGAGTGTCTTGTGCCCTTTTTAATACTCGAAAGTGATTGGAGGGCAACTAACCCCCCCCCCCCCCTATGCCTATCATTTCCCCAAACACATCCAATCAAAATTTTGAGATAGTCATTTTGTTCAGCATAGTTGATTTTCAGATAGAAAATATGTTTTTGAGGAGGACACTCCCCCATAACCCTTGGGGCAAGGGTTTTAAGTTATGCCCTGGGGGCATATAAGGTTTTTATAGAAGGTGCTGTCGTAGAAACTTCAAAAAAGGCTCATTCGATTGGAAAATCAAAGGGCTAGTACTCTTTTTAATAGTCGAAAGTGATTGGAGGGCAATTAGTCCTCCCCCCCCCCCCCACGCACATCATTCCCCCAAACACATCCAATCAAAATTTTGAGATAGCCATTTTGTTCAGCGTAGTTGATTTCCAGATAGAAAATATGTTTTTGAGGAGGACACTCCCCCACAACTCTCGGGGCAAGGGTTTTAAGTTATTCGCTGAGGGCATATAAGAATGATGTTGGCAAAATGTATAATTTATTATTTTTTCCTTTAGAGCAGGGCACTTCGTACCGAAGAAGTTGTCGTAGAAACTTAGAAACAGGCTCATTCGATTGGAATTCAAAGGGCTAGTGCCCTTTTTAATAGTCGAAAGTGATGGGAGGGCAACTAGCCCCCTCCCCTCCCGCGCCCGTCATTCCCCCAAACACATCCAATCAAAATTTTGAGATAGCCATTTTGTTCAGCGTAGTTGATTTCCAGAGAGAAAATATGTTTTGAAGAGGAAACTCCCCCACAATCCTCGGGGCAAGGGTTTTAAGTTATGCCCTGGGGGCATATAAGAACGATGTTGGCACAATGTATCATTTATTATTTTTTTGCTTTAGGGCAGGGAACTTCGTATCAAAGAAGTTGTCGTAGAAACTTCGAAAAGGGCTCATTCAATTGGAAATTGGAGTGGCTTGTGCCCTTTTTAATAGTCGAAAGTGATTGGAGGGCAACTAACCCCCCCCCCTCCCCTATGCCTATCATTTCCCCAAACACATCCAATCAAAATTTTGAGATAGTCATTTTGTTCAGCATAGTTGATTTTCAGATAGAAAATATGTTTTTGAGGAGGACACTCCCCCATAACCCTTGGGGCAAGGGTTTTAAGTTATGCCCTGGGGGCATATAAGGTTTTTATAGAAGGTGCTGTCGTAGAAACTTCAAAAAAGGCTCATTCGATTGGAAAATCAAAGGGCTAGTACTCTTTTTAATAGTCGAAAGTGATTGGAGGGCAATTAGTCCTCCCCCCCCCACGCACATCATTCCCCAAACACATGCAATCAAAATTTTGAGATAGCCATTTTGTTCAGCGTGGTTGATTTCCAGATATAAAATATGTTTTGAAGAGGAAACTCCCCCACAATCCTCGGGGCAAGGGTTTTAATTTATGCCCTGGGGGCATATAAGGTTTTTATGGAGGGTGTTGTCGTAGAAACTTCAAAAAAGGCTCATTCGATTGGAAATTCAAAGGGCTAGTGCCCTTTTTAATAGTCGAAAGTGATTGGAGGGCAACTAGACCCCCCCCCCCATGCCCATCATTCCCTAAACACATCCAATCAAAATTTTGAGATAGCCATTTTGTTAGGCGTAGTTGATTTCCAGACAGAAAATATGTTTATGAGGAGGACACTCCCCCACAACCCTCAGGGCAAAGGTTTTAAGTTATGCCCTGAGGGCATATAAGAACGATGTTGGCACAATTTATCATTTATTATTTTTTTCCTTTAGAGCAGGGCACTTCGTATCGAAGAAGTTGTCGTAGAAACTTCAAAAAGGGCTCATTCAATTGGAAATTGCAGTGGCTTGTGCCCTTTTTAATAGTCGAAATGATTGGAAGGCAACTAACATCCCTTCCACGAAAACCATTTTCCAAATCACATCCAATCAACATTTTGAGATAGCCATTTTGTTCAGCGTAGTTGATTTCCAGATAGAAATTATGTTTTTGAGGAGGACCCTCCCCCACAGCCTTCAGGGCAAGGGTTGTAAGTTATGCCCTGGGGGCATATAAGGTTTTTTATGGAAGGCGGTGTCGTAGAAACTTCAAAAAAGGCTCATTCGATTGGAAATTCAAAGGGATAGTGCCCTTTTTAATAGTCGAAAGTGATTGGTGGGCAACTAGCTCCCCTCTCACGCCCACCTTTTCCCCAAAACACATCCAATAAAAATTTTGAGATAGCAATTTTATTCAACGTAGTTTTAAGTTCTGTAAATTAGGTCTTTGAGGATGACAACCCCCTCACAGCCCTCAGGACAAAGGTTGTAAGTTATGCCCTGGGGGCATATAAAGTTTTTATAGGACGCGTTGTCGTAGAAACTTTAAAAAGGGCTTATTCGATTAGAAATTCAAATGGCTAGTGCCCTTTTTAATAGTCGAAAGTAATTTGAAGGCAACTAACACCCCTTCCACGCCCACCATTTCCCCAAACACATCCAATCAAAATTTTGAGATAATCATTTTGTTCCACACAGTTAAAGTTCAGGAAATTATACCTTTGGGCAGGACACTCCCCCCACAGTCTTCCTGGGCAAGGGTTATAAGTTAAGCCCTCGGGGCAAATAAATTCTTATTGAAATCTTTGTCGTAGAAACTTGAAAAAGGGCTCATTCGATTGGAGGTTCAAATGTTTAGTGGCCTTTTTAATAGTCGAAAGTGATTTGAGGGCAACTAGCCCCCCTCTCACGCCCACATTTTCTCCAAACACATCCAATCAAAACTTTTAGATAGCCATTTTGTTCAGTGTTGTAGATTTCCAGATAGAAATTATGTTTTTGAGGAGGACACTCCCCGATAGCAGTCAGGGCAAGGGTTGTAAGATATAGCCTGGGGGCATGTAAGGTTTTTATAGGACGCGTTGTCGTAGAAACTTCAAAAAGGGCTCATTCGATTAGAAATTCAAATGGCTAGTGCCTTTTTTAATAGTCGAAAGTGATTGGAAGGCAACTAACACCCCTTCCACGCCCACCATTTCCCCAAACATATCCAATCAAAATTTTTAGGTAGCCATTTTGTTCCACGCAGTTAAAAGTTCAGGAAATTATACCTTTGAGCAGGACACTCCCCCCAGAGTTTTCAGGGCAAGGGTTACAAGTTATCCCCTGGGGGCATATAAGGTTTTTATTGAAATCTTTGTTGTAGAAACTTGAAAAAGGGCTCATTCGATTGGAAATCAAAGGGCTAGTGCCCTTTTTAATAGTTGAAAGTGATTTGAGAGCAACTAACCCCCCTCTCACGTCCACCTTTTCCCCAAACACATCCAATCAAAATTTTTAGATGGCCATTTTATTCAACATAGTTGAAAGTTTTGGAAATTAGGTCTTTAAGGATGACAACCCATCCCCCCCACAACTCTCAGGGCAAGGGTTGTAAGTTATGCCCTGGCAGCATGTAAGGTTATTATAGAAAGCGATGTTGTAAAAACATAATTAACATAACAGCAGAAATTAACATAAGTTGGGCGCAAACCCCTATGCCTTCCCAAGGCCAGAACAAAATTTGCACTTTAATGAAAAAATATAAATATTTTTACTTTTATAACTTTAATAAATCAAATAATATTAATATTTTGATTACTAAATATCAGTATATGTATATTTAACTGACAATGCACATTCATTTGTATTTTTTCAGTAAACTGCAAATTTTGTTCTGGCCTTGGGAAGGCATAGGGGCTTTGCGCCCAACTTATGTTAATTTCTGCTTGTTTTGAGTTTGACTCTGTTATTTATTGTAATTTCTGTTCGTTTTGGGTTTCATTTATTTATCGATGCTGATTTTTGGTAGTTTCACGCTTGGTAGATTATTTGATTTTATTTTTGTTCATTTTTTGTTTAATGAAGTTCTTTACTTTTCTTTGAAAAACTTATTCTGTGGAAAAAGTTTTTTTAATTAATTTCTGTTCGTTTTATATTTGAGGGAAAAAGAAAATAATACTTTAAATCTTTTCGTTTTTTAAGACTTTATAGTTTGGCCTGCTATTTGTATGATGGAGAAAAATTTTCAGCTATTTTTAACAACATACACCCTTTTAAAAATCTGGACATAAATAGTACTGTATAATTTAGTTTCATACCTCCTCTAGTTGACCTGAAATGGAAAACTTGATACCCTTCGCAAAAAAATCTGTTTACTTTCTTTGATAGCTCTGATGCACTTACGCTATTTTGATTTGGTTAAATTTTAAGAGCAGAAGTAGCCCCGAAAGTTTGAACATAATACCCTCATTCGTGCTTGGGATACTGCTGAGATGCCTTATTGGGAATTAGCATTATAAGAGTGTATTTTGATTTAATCTTAAGGCAACATTCAGTTTTTAAACATAATGGGCAAATGGGAGGGTGGGCGTGGGAGGGTGGGACTGGAAGGGGGATAAGTTACCCTTCAATCACTTTCGACTATTAAAAAGAGCATCAGCCCTTTCTGTTTTCAATCGAATGAGCCCTTTTCGAAGTTTACAGGACAACTCCTTCGATACGAAGTGCCTTGGTCTAAACAACAACAACAACAAATATCACTAATCACTTTCGTTCATTAAAAAGGGTACTAGCCCTTTGAATTTCAAATCGAATGAGCCTTTTTTCAAGTTTCTACGACAAAGATTTCAATAAAAACAATATATGCCCCCAGGGCATAATTTATAACCCTTGCCCTGAAGACTGTGGGGGGAATGTCCAGCTCAAAGGTATACTTTCCTGAACTTTGAACTGCGTGGAACAAAATGGCTATCTCAAAATCTTTATTGGATGTGTTTGGGAAAATGGTGGGCGTGAGAGGGGCGTTAGTCGCTCTACAATCACTTTCAACTATTAAAACAGGCATTAGCCCTTTCAATTTCCAATTGAATGAGCCCTTTTGAAGCTTCTACGTTTTCAATAAAAACCTTATACACCCCCAGGGTATAATTTACAACCCTTGCCCTGAGATCTGTGTGGGGGTTGTCATCCTCAAAAACCTAATTTCCAGAACTTAAAACTACGTTGAATAAAATGCCTATCTCAAAGTTTTGATTAGATGTGTTTGGGGAAAAGGTGGGCGTGAGAGGCGGATTAGTTCCCATCTAATCACTTTCGACTATTAAAAAGGGCACTAGCCCTTTGAATTTCCAATCGAATGAGCCTTTTTTAAAGTTTCTACGACAACGCCTTCTATAAAAAACCTTATATGCCCCAGGGTATAACTTACAACTCTTGCCCTAAGGGCTGTTGGGGACTGTCCTCAAGAACATAATTCCCATCTGGAAATCAACTACGCTGAACAAAATGGCCATATCAAAATTTTAATTGGATGTGTTTCGGGAAATGGTGGGTGTAGAAGGGGCGTTAGTCGCCTTCCAATCACTGTCGAATATCAAAAAGGGCACAAGCCACTCCAATTTGCAATTGAATGAGCGCTTTTCGAAGTTTCTACGACAAATTCTTCGATACGAAGTGCCCTACTCTAAAGGAAAAAATTTATAAATAATACATTGTGCCAACATCGTTCTTATATGCCCCCAGGGCATAACTTAAAACCCTTGCCCTGAGAGTTCTCGGGGAGTGTCCTCCTCTTTATTTAGTCTCCGTTTCTTGTCTCGTTCTCGAGTGTCCCCGTTCTTTACTTAGGCAGCGCGATCGCGCTGCCTATGATTTATGCAACAACTTTCTACATAAACCTTATATGCCCCCAGGACATAACTTAAAACCCTTGCCCCGAGGGCTCTGAGGGGGGCTATCTTCCTAAAAGACCTAATTTCCAGAACGTTCAACTACGTTGAACAAAACGGATATCTCAAAATTTTGATTGGATGTGTTTTGGAAAATGGTGGGCGTGAGAGGGGCGTTAGTCACTATCCATTCACTTTCAACTATTATAAAAGGCACTAGCCCTTTCAATTTCCAATTGAATGAGCTCTTTGGAAGTTTCTATGACAACGCTTTCAATAAAAACTTTATATGCCCCAGGGCATAGCTTACAACCCTTGCACTGAGGGCTCTGAGGGGGTTATCATCCTAAAAGACAAAATTTCCAGAACTTTTAACTACGTTGAACAAAATGGATATCTCAAAATTTTAATTCGATGGGTTTGGGAAAATGGTGGGCATGAGAGGGGCGTTAGTCGCTATCCAATCCCTTTCAACTATTATAAAAGGCACTAGCCCTTTCAATTTCCAATTGAATGAGCTCTTTGGAAGTTTCTATGACAACGCTTTCAATAAAAACTTTATATACCGCCAAGGCATAACTTACAACCCTTGCCCTGAGGGCTGTGGGGGGAGGGGTTGTCATCGTTAAAGACCTAATTTCCAAAACTTTCAACTACGTTGAATAAAAAGGCTATCTAAAAATTTTGATTGGATGTGTTTGGAGGAATGATGGGAGTGGGGGGGCTAGTTGCCCTCCAATCACTTTCGACTATTAAAAAGGGTACTAGCCCTTTGAATTTCCAATCGAATGAACCTTTTTTGAAGTTTCTACCACAGGGTTTTAAGTTATGCCCCCAGGGCATAACTTAAAACCCTTGCCCCAAGGGTTGTGGGGGAGTGTCTTCCTCAAAAAAACATTTTCTATCTGAAAATCAACTATGCTGAACAAAATGGTTATCTCAAAATTTTGATTGGATGTGTTTGGGGAAATGATGGGCGTAGGGGGGGGGGGGGCTAGTTGCCCTCCAATCACTTTCGACTGTTAAAAAGGGCACAAGCCACTCCAATTTCCAATTGAATGAGCCCTTTTCGAAGTTTCTACGACAACTTCTTTGATACGAAGTTCCGTGCTCTAAAGCAAAAAAACAATAAATGATATTAGTTATGCCCTATGATGTAAGTTATACCCTGGGGGCATATAAGGTTTAAATAGAAAGTTGTTGTAGAAATTTCAAAAGGGGCTCATTTGATTGGAAATTGCCCTTTTTAATAGTCGAAAGTGTTTGGAGAGTAATTAACCCCCCCCCCTAACCCCCTCTACCCTTTCCCCAAACACATTCAATCAAAGTTTAGAGATCGCCATTTTGTTCAACGTAGTTGAAAGTTCTGGAAATTATGTATTTAAGGATGACAAACCCCCCAGAGTCCCCAGGGCAAAGGTTGTAAGTTATTCCCTGGGGGCATATAAGGTTTTTAATTATAGAGTTGTCGTACAAACTTCAAAAGGGCTCATTTGATTGGAAATTGAAAGGGCAAGTGCCTTTTTTAATAGTTGAAAGTGATTGAAGGGTAACTAGCCCCCTCTCACGCCCACCATTCCCCCAAATATATCCAATCAAAATTTTCAGATAGCCATTTTGTTCAACGTAGTAGAAAGTTCTGGAAATTACGTCTTTGAGGATGACAATCCTGCTCCCAGCCCTCAGGGCAAGGGTTGTAAGTTATCCCCTGGGGGCATATAAGGTTTTTATTTAAAGTGTTGTCGTACAAACTTCAAAAGGGCTCATTTGATTGGAAATTGAAAGGGCAAGTGCCTTTTTTAATAGTTGAAAGTGATTGGAGAAAGACTAACGCCCCTCTCACACCCACCATTTTCCCAGACACATCCAATCAAAATTTTGAGATAGTCATTTCGTTTAACGTAGTTGAAAGTTCTGGAAATTAGGTTTTAGAGGATGACAGCCACCCTCACAGCACTTAGGGTAAAGGTTGTAATTTATGCCCTGGGGGCATATAAGGTGTTTATAGGAAGTGTTGTCGAAAAAGATCAAAAAGGGCTCATTCGATTGGAAATCGAAAGGCCTAGTGCCCTTTTTTAATAGTCGAAAGTGATAGGAAGGCTTGACATTTTTATAGTAAAGATCGACGTGGGTATAATGTATTTTTTTTTTTCAGAGCATTTTGTATCGAAGGAGTTGCACTTTACTGCGAAGAAGGAATTGCACTTTACTTGTCTCTGTATCGAAGGAGGAATTTGCACTTTACTGAAAAAAAAATAAAAATGAATGTGCATTGTCAGTTTAATATGAATATACTGATATTTAGTAATCAAAATGTTAAGATTATTTGATTTATTAAAGTCATAATAGTAAAAACATTTAATTTGTTTTCAGTAAAGAGCAGATTATGTTCTGGCCTTGGGAAGACATAGGGGTTTTGAGCCCAACTTATGTTAATTTCTGCTCGTTTTGAGTTTGACTCGGTTATTTATTGTAATTTCTGTTCGTTTTGGGTTTCATTTGCTTATCGATGCTGATTTGTGGTAGTTTCACACTTGGTAGATTATTTTATTTTATTTTTGCTCATTTTTTGTTTAATGGAGTTCTTTACTTTTCATTGAAAAACTTACTTTGTGCAAAAACTTTTTTTAATTAATATAAGTAAGGAGTAACTCGACCCAATAGTAACCGTATCTCTAAAAAAAAACTTAATTTTGGCAGCACGAGATACAACAAAAGAATAAACCGTTAATTGTTATTCCAAATATATAAATTTCACTAGGTTTAATGCTACCCATCAAAAGCTACGAACCTGAGAAAACTTGTCAGATTTTCGAAAAGGGGGAGGGGAGACAGTCATGCAATCAAAAAAGTCAACATATCCGAGAACCCTACTGTGGAGATCTGAAGCTCCTATCTACGAAAATATCGAACCGATGGTCCTTGAAGATCGGGAGAGGGCTCATTTGAATGAAAATCAAATATTCTAGCGCCCTTTTTAAGTAACCAAAGAGATTAATTTCAATTATCCCCCTCCCGCTCCTTTTTTTTTCTAAAAGAGATCCAATCGAAATTTTGAGATAGTGATTTGATTCAGCATATTTGAAAGGTCCAAACACTACGCTTTTTGGGATAACATGCCCCCCCCCCACTATTGTCCCTGGGGAAAGGGATGTAAGCAACACAATTTGTCCATTGTTCACATATAGTATTGGTTATTGGGAAATATACAGTTGTTTGGGGGTAAAGAGGATTTCCTGCGAGGAGCGAGGAATGGAGATTTTCAATAGGAGATTTTTACGAGAAAGAAAATTGCCGGAGGGAACTTTCCAGGGAAAATTTTACAAGAGGAGAGGGGGAAGGGGACTTACAAACATGATTTGGAAAGCAGTCAGAAACTAAGTAAAAAACTAAGATTTTCAACTTAAAGGAAGGAGTAACATTGAAGCTTAAAACAAGCAGAAATTATTTCTTATGAGTGGGGCTGCCCCTTCCTCAACCCTTGCTCTTTACGGTTCAAGTTTGACTTTTTGTCACGGTTTTTTAAAAATGACTAATATTTAAAAGAATACTCATAAAAATATATTCATTTCAAAACATAAGTAATATTTTCAAAGAATTTTAAGACTTTAACGTAAGGAGGGAGGGTCGAGGAAGGTCGCTACCTTCATATACGGAATGATTTCTGTTTGTTTTAAGTTTTGATGTTGTTCCTTACTTTTCAGTTGAAAAAAATTTTGTTTTTATTTAATACATAAAAGCCTTATGGCTGATGGCTTTTTATGGCTTTTCTTCTTTTATGGCTTTTCTTTTTTTATGGTTTTTTTCTTAGGTTTCGCTGATTTACTGCCTCCCATGGGAGATTGAAATGCAAAAGTTGCATAGTTAAGCATGAAACTGACTTCATATTAAGTTCAAATAGTCCAGAATTCACCCTAAAAACCAGTTAATTATTAAAACATCAAATCCTAAATATATTTCATGTTCCCTAAAAAAAATTAAAATTTGCATCATCACCTTTGAAATTTCACTTTTTTTGTATTCAAAATTAGGTTGATAAGCATTGAATTTTTAAGCATAAATGTTTTTCTCAGATGTTTTAAAGAATCTGGAATCTGTGAAAAAATATTGAGTTATTAACACCTGAACAAACTTTATTTATGTCTTCTTGAAAGGATTTCAAATTTGTATATACCGACTTTGAAATGCCGTTTCTGCATTCAAAAGTAACCCCTATTGACTGTTTTGGAATAATTAGGTTTCTCTTTCTTTACTTCCTTAACAATTCTTTGATAGAATGTCAGATAAAACAAAATTTCAAGAACTAATTTAATTTTTACTGGAATTTTAGTGATAATTTTGTATGAATATCTGCAAAGAATTTGTAATTTGTATTTCCCTCACTATACCGCTTACCAAAAAGGAGTATTCTATCAGTGTATAACATAAGTTTTATACAGAACACATGCACATTTTATCATGTATTTGAAACTGTCATCCTTTGTGATTTGTCTATCGTTTCGTAAGTTTACATTTCTTTTGTTAAAGTGACAAGTTTCTTCGACATAACTAATATATTTATATACAGGATGTTCATATTTATAAACTATTAGTGTAATTTATGTGGAGGCACTTTCTTCGATATGTTACGGCTACTATTTTTTTAAGGTCACCATTCGCGGGATGGCTTGTGAAGACAGCTTAGCAAGGCCGTATCCAGAGGGGGGGGGTACCCGGTTTGACCCCCCCCCCCCGAAATTTTTGACCGAGTCGAAAATAAGTCGAAAATTAGTAAAACCTAGGTAAAAATCAGTAAAATTAGTCGAAAACTGAGTCAAAAATCAGTAACCCCTCCCCCGAAAAAGTAAAAAATTAGTACCCCCCCCCCCCGAAAAAAAATCCTGCATCCGCCCTTGCAGCTTAGCTTTCTATCTGATTTGTGTAACTAGCGAAAGGTTGCACTGTCCATATTCACGAGAAGCTGAAAATTAGCCAAGGCTGAAGAGCAGGATGCTAGAGTAAGACTGGTAAATTTTCTGATTAACTCACTAATGAGTTGATCGGACCCTTTCAAAAACGGGGCCCGACTGGCCAAATCACCCTTTATCTGGCCCTGCCTTTAGAATCACAGTTTCACCCTGAACCCAAATGTAACACTGATTTCCGTTGGAAATCTACTTTACTCCCCCCCCCCTCTAAATTTGCAAATATGCGCCTTGATTTGCATACCTGCATTGAGTTTTTCATTATTTTCACAAACTGTTAAATCAATTTGAGCAAAAGAGCGAATTACAGAGAATTCAGTGTACGTGCTATAAATTTGCACATTATGGGTGGAGTGGGGGTAAAGTTCATTTCCAACATGAATGAATGTTGTTTTTTTTTTTTATTCAGAAGGAAATTGTGATTCTAAAAGTATATCTATTTCTTAGCTATCTTATTATTGAGGTAGTCGGAAAACTTACCTTGAAATCCTATAACAATTCAGACCTTTTTTTTTGTTTCTTCGGATTTGTATTTCACATTATACTTTTTTAGTTTAGTTATTTTTTCTCCTTGCTACCTTCGAATGAAACTAGATAAATTTTCAATCTTTCCTCATTTCCTTTGCTTGCCATTTTTCTTTTGACACTTTCTTATTTATTGTTTAGATAAAATATTTGAAACTCACCCTTTTGATTTGTCTATCATCTCTTTCCATTTATTTTGATAGGGTGACAGAAGTTGAAAAGAGGAGGCTTATATTCATAGGGAATCAATAGTATTTAGGGCCGTTCTTTTGCACTAAGATCTAATATCTCACATTTTTCTGCAAAGATTTCCATTCTTTTGTTCATCTTTGTTCTAAGATCTTACAGCTCACTGATGTTAGAAAAAAGTGTGAAGGACGCCATTTTTCTGCCACATAGAACAATGATGAGAGAACTTTGATTATATGTTCATCATTGTTCTTAGACTGCTGATCAGAGCAGAATGATGAAAGACGTTTGCTGGTTAACTTTTCATCTGATATGTGCAACTAGAGAAAAGCTGCACGGTCGACATCGATGTGAAGCTGAGAACGGGCTAAAGTTAGAAATCAGTTCCAGTCTGCTAGAGCAGTGGACTGGACGTGCTAGTACTGCTGCAAAGTCTTTCAGTCTAGGTAATTTCAGCCGCAATTTCAAATTAACAATAGTCAACAATCCTGTTTCCGTGTTCTAACGAAAAAATGCTATAAAGAACTACTAGAGCATTTCTCCAGCAATTTGGGCTGCTGATGGAGAAAATTGCTGTTGGATTTTAAACTTGAAAATCAGAAAACTAGTTGACTACTCTTACGTTTTAGTTTTATTGTTTAATTTTATTGTTATATTTTTACGGTTCAAATTTGTCTTCTATTGATTGATTAATAAATTAGTTTAGTATATATTAAGGTAAATTCAATAAAATAATTCTTTAACAAGTGACGAGGGAGAGAAAAGGGGAACTAACTGAAATCAATCATGGTGGCGCTAAACTGGAATATGGTAAATTATTCTTCACCCATACATGAAATCGCACAATCGAAGTGTTACATTGGGAAGAGGGATAGGCATCCCTAACTTTAATGTAGAACAATAAATCAAAACACTTTTTTGCTTTAAAATCACCAAATACCTCCCCCTCCACCCTTACCAACCAAGGGCGTAATTTTCTATAGGGCAGGGGGCAACTTCCACCAGACCCTAGTTTGTTCCCAGCTGAAATTCATTGTCTTTAAAAATCTTGTTAAAAAAAAAGATAGGCTTATTTCAAGTATCCACAGAAACAGATCAGTTTTCTTTAGTATACCTTTGCCTTTGTGGTACTCTCCCAGGCTTTTAAAAAAATTACGCCCCCGTCACCAAATCAATTCTAAATAATTTGATCACACAACAAAGAAATTTATAATGGACAAGACAGAGTGATCCTTTAACAAAACTCCTCCCCTTACAGTAGCCAGCGTCTTCAGAAGACAGGTCTAAGCCAGGGAGGGAGGTTATATATAAAGTCACATTTGTCCTAGTCTTTATTATTGCGTTATGTATTTTGGGGGAAACATATTAGCTATATTTATACGCAGAATTGTGTTCTGGGGGGCATAATTAAGAATATTAAGAGTTGAAAGACAAATATCGAAAGAAGAAGAACAATTAGACTGCAATAAGGGTCATTCCCCTGCGCACGTTCCTGGCTATATAAATTAAAATATACACTTAAAATTAGCTGCATAACACTTTTCTTAATGTAAAAAAACAAATAGAATTTAAACTCTTGCAAATATTTGAAAATATATTCATATCGTCTGTAATATTTACCCATAAAATATTCTGACTTAAGTTCTTTTAAATGAGATTTTAGCTCTTAGGACAGATGAACAAAGAAATTTCATATCCCCCCCCCCAGAAAAATCTACGCTTTTTTATAGCTTTCATACATTTCGAAAGCAAAATCCTCACAAAATCAGGCAAACGATATTGATAAATATAACAGCATATATGGGGTAGGGCCAAAGCACGCTGCCTCTCCTTTGTCCGCACCTGATCTTACCAATTAACCCCGTCCTCTTATTGAACATATTGCTACTTTTTTTCGCTTTGTTGGAGTAGTGACAAACTTTGCTAGATCTATATTCATATAAATTCAATTATTGCATTGTTGTGGTTTTTTACAGTCGTATTTGTGCTAATATTTTTTATTTACGAATTGTTCGTATTCCGTAAAATCGATCGATTTCACAAAAGGACGTGGGTGCCTGTACAAAAAAAAAAAAAAAAAAAAAAAAAATTACTTTCTGGAATTATTTGTTCAGTTGAGAGGCAAATATTCTCCCTATTGTGGGCAAATATAAGGCGAAATTCACTATTTAATGGTGCATGCAAAAATTTTGGATTTTCCTCAAAATGTTTTTGAAATTATTCGTCTACTACGGACTTTAGTTGGTCTTGCACCTGTTTATATACTCTTTCCTAAAATCATCAGTTTTTGAGACAATGAATACTCACTAATGTTTAATAGTAGCTACTTTCCAAAATCCATTTGCAAGATTTAAATATTGGACAATAAACCTTGCGCTTCAAGACAATTAGCGCTAATAAAGATGACCATGATTGAAAATACGTCATTTTACTTTTATAGAACTGTGGAATGTGGATGGCAAACGTGCAGACGGTACTTGCAAAAAACGTCCCTTTACATATACCATGGCCGACGTAAAACAATGTGATAAATACTGGCGATGTGCCAACGGAGTTTTAACTCCAGAGCTATGTCCAGATGGCCTTGTGTATGATTATGTGAGCCAATCCTGTCATATGCCACAACGAATCAATTGTAAAGGGAGAATGGCTCTGCGTAAGTAGATTTATTTTAGGCTGTTGAATACCCTTACCAAGAACTCCCAGGAGATGTAGCTAAGGAGAGTTTTAAAGGAAGGGGGTTTCCTAGCATGATTTGAAAAAAAAGCCTGAAATTAAATTTACAAAAGTTATTTCAACTAAAACTAAGGAATGACATAAAAACTAAAAACCAACAAAAGTTATTCCGCATATGAGGGGGGCTGCCCCTTTCTCAACCTTCGCTCTTTACGCAGGATTTTGACTTTTATCACGATTCTTTGAGAAAAAGAAACTCAAACACAAGGACCGTTGAATTTGAATGCAGAATTAGTTTTCTAAATAACTTTATGATTTTAGCGTAAAGAGCTAATGTTGAGGAAGGGGCAGGCCCCCTCATATACAGATTAATTTCTGTTCGTTTTAAGTTTTAATGTTGCTTTTTACTTTCAGTTGATAAAACTTGTCCTTTTTTATTTAATTGCTTAAAAATGCCGATAAAAGAATATTCACTCGAGAATGTATCTCCAGATATTCTATCACTTGCGGTTTGACGTGAAAAAAAGTATCCTTGACAAGGAATAAAAAACAAAAGCAGCTGAAGGGGAAAAACTGTGCTTTTGTATATAGAGCAAATATCCATTGATGGGTAATTTTAAACTTCATGAGTTGTACATATTTGGAATAAACACGAAAAAAAATCTTTTGATGTTATCTTTGTTTTTAAAATTGTTTTTATTCTTTAGTTTCAGTTCCCATTGACAAGAATAAGAATGGCTCTTTACTTACAATTTTGTTAACACGGATTTCTTGAAAATGCAAGCTATACTAATCAGTGTTGGGTGATATTGAATATCGATATCGATATATCGCACCAAATATCGATATCGAATATCGAAACGTAAATATCAATATCGAAAACGATATTATTTGGGCTTTTTTTGATCCAACAGAGAAAATTGTTTCGTAAATGGCCGAGAAGAAGAATATTGTATTCAATCCATTAACTCATCTATTCTGATACACAGCATGCATAGCTGTATCCAGAAGTTGACATAGCCTGTTCGCAAACAATGTTTATTGAGGACTCTCAAATGTTGCTGAGAACCTCCGAAAGGCTTTGTTAGATAAAATACCTTCTAGGCTTATGGGCCTTATTCAGATTACACTCGTCACGATTGCCACATATTTCAATTCGTGTTTCAAGAAATTATCTATTACCCCTGACGATCTTCTCCAAGTTTAGAGTAAAACAGCAAGAGACATGGATTTGGCTGTACTGGAATACGTATCAACAGATGCAAGTGCCATACAGATGCACTTGCATCTGTATTTATGCAGATGCAATCATTCTGAGCACCAAGTGGCAGAGACTAATTTGAAATTACTTTCGAATAACCCTAGTGCTCGCAAAAGAACGGAAAAAGATGTTGGTAAAGAATTTACCGAATTCAATTCGTTTCCAGATATTTATAAATCGTCATCACCTACTTATCTAGCATTAAACCCAGCGATCGTTATTGCAGAAGACTCACTGGCACCTAGCCTAATCCTGCAAAAAATAGCTTTTACCCAGGATGAATTAAATCGGATACAAGTGAATCTTACAGCTGAGATTTCCCGTCAAGCAGATGCAGATCCAAGTGCCATGACAAAGTTTCAGTAGCCGATGCAAGGCAAGCTTCGTCAGCAGCTGCATCTGTCACGGCTTTCCAGATTTTTAGTGGGGAGTCTTTAGATCCAAGAAAAACTAATCCACTGAAGTCATGGAAGTCTTGTAGTATGGGTCTCAACGTTAAATTTGTCATAAAATTAATGTCCATGTCCACCACCAATATCCTTTCTGAGAGTGGAGTCCAAGCCTGATCAGTTAATCATATGGTATTGATCAGTAATCACATGGCAACAAACTGTACGCAAGGAGCAGCTCAGTTTAATAGGATCAGGATCAATTTAATAGGAGCAAATCAACTCGGTTTAATAGGAGCAAGGAGCAGGATCAGTAATCATATGGCAACAAACTGTACGCAAGGAGCAGCTCGGTTTAATAGGAGCAGGATCAGTTTAATAGGAGCAAAGCAGCTCGGTTTAATAGGAGCAAGGAGCAGGATCAGTAATCATATGGCAACAAACTGTACGCAAGGAGCAGCTCGGTTTAATAGGAGCAGGATCAGTTTAATAGGAGCAAAGCAGCTCAGTTTAATAGGAGCAAGGAGCAGGATCAGTAATCATATGGCAAAAAACTGTACGCAAGGAGCAGCTCGGTTTAACAGCAACCGAAACTCTAGAGCACGGAATTTTGATGAAAATAGATACATCAAGTGAATTGGCTTTTGCGCCGACTCCAGATATATAATATTAATCAAGTCTCATGTCCCCATCACAAGCCATGCAAGTCTGAGAAAATTTTTATAACTTTTGGGAAAGGGTGAAAACGCCCCTAAAAAGTCAAAGAATCTTAATTAAAATCGCATTGAGACAAAAATTTATTTTTGAAAAAGGTTGTAAGTTATGAAATATGTTTAGTGTCTACATTTAGTATTTGTTTTTGGGAAGTAAACAGAAATTTTTGGGTGAATTTCCTGTAGAGAGGGGGGAATTTTCTGCAGTGGAGATTTTCTAAAAGGAGATTTTCCATGGGGAGGGAAGTTTTCGGGTTGAACTTCCAAAGGGAAACCATTACACGGGGGAATTTACCACAATGCTTATACTAAATTCTTTTATTTTGACTTACTTTCTCTTGACCAATTTAATTTTACATGTGGAGATATACCGGGGAAATTGCCGAGGGAACATTTTCAAAGGAGTTGAAATTGCCTGGGGGATTTTCCCGTCGGAGGACTTTTTACGGGGAAGAATCTCTATGGGGGAATTTTACGCGGGAGAAACTTTCCATTGAGACATTGAGAGGGGAGAATTTCCAGGAAACATTTTCCACGGAGGGAGGATTTCCGGCATGATTTGAAAACAATTAGAGATTAAAATGAAAACAAGTGTTTTTTTCAAACAAAAGTTGGCTCAAAATAATTTTCAAGGCGGGGGATTGTCCGGAAGAAGTTTTCTTGGGGAATTTTCAGCCGGGATAGAATTGTCTGGGGGGAAGGGGATCTTAATCGGGAGGAGCTTTCCAAGGATGAATTTTCTCAATAGGGGACTTCCATGGAGAGAAAAGGCGGATTTTCCGGCATTATTTAAAAAACAATTCAATAAAGAAAAAAATTTTTTTAACTAAAAGTAAGGAGCAACATCCAAAGTTAAAACGAACCAAAATTGTCTCGTGAATGAGGAGTGGGTCCCCGTTCTCAATACCTTGTTTTTTACGCTAATTGTACCCCCCCCCCCCCACCCCAATTATTTAAGAACAACTTCTAAAACAAAAGAACTGTTTAATTAAAGTAAGGAGATTTTTAAAATACAAGGAGAAATTTGGTGTAAAGAGCGAGGTATTGCTTAGGGGTTATCCCCCTCATGCACGGCACAATTTCTATTCTTCTGAGTTTTAATGTTGCTACGTACTTTCAGTGGGAAAAACATTATTTAATCGCTGAAAGGCAGAACCAAGTCTCAGGGGAAACTATTAACATGCGGCTGATTTTGAATAGCCAAAAATGGCCACTATCTTACTTTTCTTTATCCTGAGTCAGAGTAATTCCAAGTTTTTGTAGTATTCATTCATATACTGGAAGTTTTTTTATTTTATTCGAGATTTGGAAAACACTACTTAAAATACTCTTTAATTACAATTTTTTTTTTTATTGAATTCTGGCAAAACCTGAAATTAATCTGACCAAAAAACTAATCAGAAATATCAAAGTCTGAATATCAAAACTGAGGAGAAATATCGATTTATCGATTATTGAATATCGAAAGTAAATATATCGATACATCGATACATCCTTTAATCAAATTATCGCCCAACACTAATACTTTCGCTGGGTACTTTAAATCCAATAGAATTGTTTATTTCTGGAACCTACTTGAAATGAACGTCCTTTCCATGCATTTATTATTTACTATTTTTATTTATTTATTCTTTTACCCACTAATGACAACAAGGTAAATAGCGGAGTAAAATAAAAAAAAGACACAAACTACGAAAAAAAATATAAACTCAAGACACAAAAAAAAGAATATATATATATATATATATATATATATATATATATATATATATATATATATATATATATATATATATATATATATATATATATATATATATATATATATATATATATATATATATATACACTCAACCTATGAAAAAAATATACACTCAAGACCGTGAAACGGCGGCAGTTGGTTCTGTTTTATATCTGACACTTTCTGCTCAACACGGCAACCTTCTAAATCTGAATCTAAAACTTCCTAGATCGACCAAATATCTATATTTTTTCTTTTGAAATGAGTTATAAGTATTTTGTCTTCTAGAATTACATATTAACTCTTTTGCATATAATGAGTGATGTATACGATGCCAATGCTTTGGACTTTGCATTAGGCAATGGTTTGGGCATTAGTTTACCATCAGAAACATAGCTTTCGTATATTTTGATCTTTCGGTGGGTTTCAAATCCAGGTCATACTTTACACGATGGGACCCTGGTCAAAAAGGTATGAGGCCTTGTTACCCTCCAATGACTTTGAAGTCGTAAAAACAGTACCGGAGCTCGTAATTCCCGTCTGAAAGAGCCCTTTTCTCCAGTATTCTAAGATCAATATGGGCATCTCTCATGAACACAATATAGGGAAGAAAGGAGTATATAGCCCTTTAAACATTCAGGGCTACATTTGCTATCGATTTTCTATTCAGAACAAATATGTTCACCTTTGTCCTAAAGCTTATGAGCTAGCCACTGGACCAAGAACACAAAATTTACACAATTTCTTGATTTTCAAAAACGGGAAGGTATTTGAGATCCCGATATTGTTTCAAATACAGCTCATGTACAGTTTAAGTTCCAACACGTTAAAACATTTTAACTTTTCTAACACAAGCTACGGATAAAAATTTTCAATTGAAACCATTCATTTACACAAGTTAGGGTCGCTTCCATTGAATATCTTAAATGGATCTAAAACACTCTTGACCAAACCTTCCATAAGACATAGAATTCTACAATGTGCCTCAGACAAGCGTACTTTTTTTCAATGATTTTTTCATAAGTATGGGCCCTTGACCCAAGGATATTGTGGGTTCCACTGCCCTTAGAGACTTAGTTCACATTTTGAGCTCTCTAATTAAAATTAGTTTACGATTAAATTTTAAAAAGCCGCCATTCGTGGCCACAAAGACCCTTGGGAATAAAAAATGGCACTACAAGGACCTAGTTTAGCTTATGGCTCTTAAAAATGCACCAAATGCTAGGACTTCCCGGGTTTTCCGTTCAAATGAGGCCTCTTGTTAAACACTCTAACCAAGAAGCAAATACGATAAAAAGAAAAAAAACAATAAGTACGGACCTATTAAAAAAAAAATAAAAATTTCACAGTTTGTAGTAAAGGGATTGAAAATCCTGGGATTTTCCAATCCCAGGGATTGGAAAATCCAAGGGATGGTAAAGGATTGAAAATCCAAGGGATAGTAAAGGGATTGAGGATCCTGGATATTAATAGGTTGATGTTTTATTTCCATCTAGACATAATCACTATTTGGCAATCTACACCCTCCACCAGTCTTTCTTTTTCTCTTTGTAAAATATGCAAATTTATTTATACCAAGAACTTTTTATGTGTAACTTTAAACTCAGTAGGCTGGACACATTTAGAATCAGCATAAAATAGAGATTCTTGTTTACTAGTGGCGCGAGTAGCTCTTTACTCACCATTCCTTACCATGTCAAGCTTGATGAAAAAATATTTTGTATTCACTCAAAATAATATAAATTTTGTTTTACAATGCTATATAAAACAAAAGATTACTTTTACAATTTTTATCTATTTTCGCACCCTCTTCAATATGAATATTCTATCTTATTTTTCACTTCCTCCCCTATCTGATTATTCATTCTTTTGGATTGTTCTCAGGGAAATCTAATTATTAGCTTGAGCAGAGGACCCTTAATAGTCAATTATGTTTTCAGTTGCTTATTTGACATATTCAGAGAATAGAGAGATGATATATTTGTAGCCTGGAGTGAGAAAAATGTTCCCATCTCTATTTTTGTAAGTAGATATTAAATAACTTGATTGTGTACGAATTCTCATCATGAGCATTAGCTGAGAAGGGGAGGGGCAAATCCGCCCCCTACTAGATTTTGAGAAATAACTTTTTTTGGTGTTTCCATTGAAAAATATCGAAAAATAACAAAACTGACCCACCCTCATTTAGATCTAAAACAATATTTCGCCCCCCCCCTCATTACTATATTGTTGTGAATTCAAATCACTTTTTCTTATGTAAAATTATGCTATAAGATTTTGTATGGATTGTCCATGTAACGTTTGACAACTAAATACCCTAAAATATAAACTCAAGAACAAAATATTCTAATCTTTTTGTAAGCCATAGAAAGGAAGATGATAGAAAGGAAGAAGAAGCCATGGAAAGCAAGAGGAAGAAGTGTTTTTGGGGGTGTACTTACCCCTTCAGGGGGCAATAGCATTGAGTTTCAGGAAACTGAAAGCTGAGACTTTGCTATAGACTAACTGAACTGACAGATACTGAAGGAAATTAAATGAATTGACAAGGTGACAGTTATATCGCATACATATAATAAGAAATTTTCTAAGAAATTAATACATTTTCTAAACCATTTATTTCTTATTGCATACGAGATTTTCTCGTGTGAAAATAAGAGGAACGTAAAAAAAAACTGGAGAATGTATTAAAATATGACCTAAGGAGGTGTGAAGCGGAGGTCATAGATAAAATTGCTGAAGATCTGGAAGATGAAGCCAGGCGGCAAAACAGTAAAATATTTTTATGGCATGTTAATAAATTGAGGGGGAATAGTCGATGTGGACCTATCCAAGCTATTAAATTGAAAAAACAAGTGTTTTTTACTGAAAGTAAGGAGCAATAATAAAACTTAAAACGAACAGAAATTATTACGTATATGAGGGGGTTTGCCCCCTCGTCAATACCTCGCTCTTTACGCTAAAGTTTGAATTTTGTTCCAGTTTTTTAAGAATTACCCCTGAGTCACAAAGGTCGTTTAATTAGAATAAATAGCTCTTTTGAAAGTACTAAAAAAATTAGCATAAAGAGAGAGGTATTGACGAGGGGGCAAACCCCCTCGTATACGTGATAATTTCTGTTCGTATTAAGTTTTAATGTTGCTCCTTATTTACAGTTGAAAAAACTTGTTTTTATTTATTTAATTTCTGATCGTTTTTTCAATAGCGCTGGGAAATCCGTCACCCCCTTCAAAGAAAAATTCTCTTCCCCCATAAAAATTCCTCCATCGAAAGATCCTCCCAGGTATCCCCCTCCTCCTGACCCACCCCACCATAAAAAAATCCCCCGAAAACGTATGTATACTTCCCAATAGCAAATACTATATGTAAACAGTGGGCAAAGTTCATAACTTGCAGCCCTTCTTCCAGGAACTGTGGGTGATTAAGCCATCCTCAAAGACATAGTTATTAGATTTTCGACTATGCTGAACAAAATGGCTATTTCAAAATTTTAATCCAGTGACTTTGGGAAAAAGATAACCGTGGGAGGGGGCCTAGTTGCCCTTTGGCCCGTGGGATAGGGCCTCGCCAATTTTTGGTGACTTAAAAAGCACTAGAACTTTTAATTTCCGTTCAGATGGGCCCTCTTGCGATATTCTAGGACCACCGGGTCGATCCGTCATCTTTCTTCCGTGATCTGGATCCGTGATCTTTCTTCTGGCAAAAAATACATATTCCATATTTTTGCAGATAGGAGCTTGAAACCTGTACAGTAGAGTTCTCTGATACACTAAATCTGATGGCGTGATTTTCATTAAGATCCTATGACTTTTAGGGGGTGTTCCCCCTTTTTTCGAAAATAAGCAAATTTTCTCAGGGTCGTGACTTTTGATGGGTAAAACTAAACTTAATGAAATTTACATATATAAAATCAGCATAAATATCCAAATCTTTTGATGCATCTTTTGGTATCACAATTCCGTTTTTTAGAGTTTTGGTTACTATTGAGCCGGGCCGCTCCTTACTTACAGTTCGTTGCCACGAACTGTTTAAAAAATAGGAACGGGGCCACAACTGAAGATAAGGAACGAGTTAAAGGGATATGGGTAGAATATTTTTAAAATGTGCTAAACCATGTTACAGGAAAAAATATAGAGAAGAATGAAAAAGTTTGTGACACTTTGGATGCGAAGGAAGATTTATTTTATGAGGAAGAATCAGAGACAGTACTAAAAGGATAAAAAAAAATAATAAGGCCCCAGGTGCTAATAGCACGGTAAATAAGTTTCATAAATACGGGGGCTATGAGGTTTGGTAAAGTCTTAAGAAGGGGCTAGTTTGGTACCATTCAAAAACTCTAAAAATATATTGGCACAATAGTATGAAATCAAAACAAACAATTTGAATGATTAATTAGCATAGATAATAAGATCATATACACTATAATAAATCAATAAAAAATACGAAATCAATATTATTACAGAAAATTCAAATTAATAAAAATAATAGTTAAAAAAAAAACAACGAAGAGACGATTTTAAGATCAGAAATAGTAACTTCGAATTCTTCATATATTTTCAGAGGATCCTGAGCCAAATGAACTATGCCCTAGACGAAACGGAAGATTCCCAGTAGAGGACTCTTGCGAACAATATATTAGCTGTGAAGATGGAGAAGGAAAAATTGTTACATGTCCAACAAGTAAGTTTTAAATGTTGGCCATACTGTACTTAGAAAATTTGTTAGGTAAAATCAAAGTTGCATTCTACTTACGATTAAGCTCACTCTATAAAAAAAGAAAAAAAGAATATGGAATCAGTGGCGTACAAGAGGGAGGCGGAAATCAGGCCCCCTCCCTACACTCCTCAATTTTCTTGAATTTCTCAGCAACTCTATGTGCGATGATGAAGAAATCTAATGAACCGAGATAATGATTGTAAATACTCTTTAAGTGTTTGATTCAGTGGATCGTCAAACCCCGCTGAGAGTCTTGCGATTCTTCAGTATTCCTGATAAACTAGTTGACCAAGTAGTTGCAATGTGCGAAAAGACTATGGGTAAGGTGTGGTTGCCCTCCATTCACTTTTAAATCTTAAAAAGGGCGCTGGAACTTCCAATTTCCAATTAATGATCCCCTTCTAAAGTTTATACGACCACCCTTCCCATAAAAACCTTATATCTTAACATTGGCAACTTGCATAGATTACAGCCCTTGAAACGGGTGCCGAAAGGGGGGCCTTTTGACTGTGACTGTGACTACTTGCGACTGCAAATAATTGCGACACAGCCGACTTGTGACTGAAACTGCAATTATTTTTCACTGCGTCTGTGACTACTTGTAACTGCAACAGCTACTGAAGACTGCAACTGTAACTACTTACGACTGTGACTGCGTCTACTTGTGAGGGTAACTACATGCAACTCCTTCTAATTGGAACTCCCGACTACTTACGACTGCTACAAACACTACTACAACTGCAACTGTGACTGCTACTACTGCTACCACTACTTCAACTGCTACTGCTACAACTACTATTACTATTGAAACAAATAAAAAGAGTTTAAATCAGTCAAGGCTGTTAAGATGGCATAGATGAAATATCTCAGGAACGGAATAGGGTATTAAGTTTACACTTTCAGGGAAAGTCGAGGAGGGTGTAAAACTAAGTCATAAGGTACCATGTGCATCCAGATCGCCGAAAGGGCATCTGTGCAATATCCCAGGAAAAGCTGGAGATATTTAGTGGAAATTTTTGGGGCTAGTTGTTGGGGTTTCTGACATAAATCAAAAGACACTAAGCACAGCAAACTTTGTCAAAATTGCGTATCTGAAAAATCTCAGGAACAGCTTTTAGAATTAAGTTCAAACTTTTGGAGCATATTGAGGGGATGGTTGATCAATATTTGTCTATGCTCAAGGGTGTAACATGATGGAAACACCGCTTCGGGAGCCAAGGGCCTTCCATGGCGCCTTATGCGCCGCCATGACACCGGTGGAACTAAGGTTTAAGGTTACAAAGACCTATATAAAAATAAAGACTTCCCAGATGTATTATAAAGTAGCTTATCTTGCATTCAACAGTCGTGATTTCGGTAATAATCGTTTACGCTAATCTTTGCCTCGTTTTTTCAATAAAAAAGATAGACTTCTTGATCGGTAATCAGGCAAGGTTTTAAGTTTGAATTATTCTACGCAGTCTATGCAAAAAAACACATTTATGCAAAATTAATTCATGTCAGAGAAAACCTTATGAAGAGCAATAGGGTGATATTCTGTCAACCTTCATTTTGACAGTTCTTTCTGGTATTTTGGTCTCTTAATTTCTCTTCGCAAAAGGACTTTAAAAAATATATTACGAGCGCTATGTTGGAAAACACGAATTTTCCCAAAATTGACCATTATCTATACTTTTTTGGGGCCAGAAAAGGTTAGTGTGCCAATTTTGAGAAAACAATTATCGAGTCGTGTTCGAATTTACCTAATATTCGATAAATGGATTTTCATTTTGTCAGTTTCATTTATTCTCAAGCCGGTTTTATGGATTTTTACTTTTGAATCATTTTATATTTTGATATCAACTGATTTTTTTCTCAAGTTATCGGCCTTTTTATATTTCAAAATATAAATGTGATGTGTTCTGTTTTGTGGTTATGGACTTTTTTAAATAAATACTTCGCCTGACATTGGCAAGATACGTAGTCTGCTCTTGGGTCAGTAGCATTTCCCAAAAATCATTCAATTTACATTTTAGTAAAAGTCTTAGAAATCACTTAAACCTTGGGTACATTGTCCTTACACAAAAATGGCCCTTGGCAAAGCTAACCATGCGCTAACAAGCATAGACTCTAAGGGGTTTAATAAACTGCATTAAGTCCCGGATTTTTTTTCTTCTTCTGTTCCTTTACCTTATGGTTTTGCCCTACTATCCTCACGTACTTGTTCGAAACCTATTCTTACAGATTTGATCTACGATCCAAAGCAAGGCGTATGTGAATTCCCTGATATGGCTAACCGAACTGGATGCCTTGCAGAGGAACTACTGGGATTTACATGTCCTTACGGTGGGGGTGATGATGCTGTTCTTCCTCATGGTGACCATGCTAGAATACCTAAGGTAGTATAAATCTAATAATCCGTTTAACGTAGTTGCACCAAAGTAAACATAAATACCAATACTACTAACAGCTCATTCCATTACCAAGCCTTCTGATTCTAACATAGCTGCGTAAATGATGTATTTTTTGCTTAGATCTAACTGAAGATACCACTGAAGGTACTCAAGGTACTACTCTAGTAAGAACACGTGAAGCGTTTATCCCGATTCCATGCATCCTGCCATCTTCCTCCATGAGGGATCGGGCAAAACAAAAGAAGCTTATTTTAAAGCAGAGACTCACAATCAGAACACAAGATTGGTTTTGTTCTTTTATACCCGGGGAGAGAGGTCAAATGATTTTAAAAGAATGGATGGGGTCTAAGAACACCTCATCAAAGGTAACAAGATTGGTTTTGTTCTTTTATACCCGGGGAGAGAGGTCAAATGATTTTACGAGAATGGATGGGGTCTAAGAACACCTCATCAAAGGTACCCCTCCCCCCCCCCCCCACAACTAACTTACTTTCAGATATGCAGTTCAAATTCAGATTCCTTTAGCAACTTGCTGTGATATGGTATGAGTGAAGAAATAGAACACATTGGAGAAGACTCTGTTAGTACCTAATTAGATACTTTTTTTCTTAATTTTGTTTATATATAGAGTTGTAAATATATTTCAAGAGCGGATCCAGGATTTTTGTTCGGGGGGAGGGGGGGTTTACCCGATTTTTTTCCGTGGACTTTGTCTAACATCCCGTGGTTTTGTCTTTACAGGTATTTTTAAGACTAATTTTCGACTCGATCAAAAATTTCGGGGGAGGGGGGGTTCAAACCGGGACCCCCCTCCCCCCCTGGATACGGCCTTGGTATATTTGTGCGTATATATACTAGTTCGTTTTTATATTACTCGGTTTTCATTTATATATACAACAGTTCATAAACAAATTCAAGCTAATTCTATAAACAGGATGAAAAAAAACAGTTACTAACTAGTTTAACAGTCCGATAGCAAAGGTCTTCGATAACGGGGACCTAAAGGTGGCGTTACTGCTTGAAAACGCTTAATGGTGACTGCGTTACAAAGAGAAAATATGATCATATTTTAGTTTGTGGTACAGTTATTGTTTATAATTAGAGTTTCTCTTCCTCCATTATAAAGCGGTTCTTTCTTAAAAAATTGCTCTTGTAGGCCTACATAATTCCATGTTCAAATTAGCTTTCTTCTTCAAAATTCTTCCAATAAAAAGAGAATTCGTGAAAAAGGTTTTACTATTTTTGTTATAATGTCCAATGTTTAACTAAAGAGTTTTTTTTTACGAACTTTAATCCAACGATTGCCGTTCATTTGTTCCAGTTAATTTTTGAATTAAGAGTTTTCTTTTCCGAAATCCTTCCAAATAAGAGAATTCATGAAAAGTTGTATTGATTTTATTGTAATTTCGAATACTTACTTAAAATGTCTTTTTCAAATTTTAGCCTAACGATTGCAGAGGATTTTATATGTGTCTTAAGTCAGGTCATCCAAGACTGGGAGGATGTCAGTTTGGTCTTGTTTACAATCCGTTGATACAAAGATGTGACAATCCAGAAAAAGTAGAAGGATGGTAAGACTTTTACTTATAAGCTGATGGCATTTTGGGCCCCTGTATAGTGAGATTCTGCAGAAATTTGCACTAGAACATTGGGGTCATCGGCGGAGTTACTAGCCGTCCATTAACGTATATTATAGTGCAGTTTACAAAATATTATGCAAATCTTTACTTACACTAGAATTATTGTAAATAATTTTCAGCAAGTTGAAGGATATTAAGGATTTGGAGCAATAATTTCAGCTTGTTTATCAAGTTTTTATTGTCCCCATTTGGGGGAACTTAGTAAAGAGCGAAAAGCCTTCCATGTAATTCTTCCTTGATCCTTTCACATGCAAGGGGGGGGGGGGGTAGAGAAACTTAAAAGGGCTCATTCGAATGGAATCTCAAATTTCCTTCTTTTGAAAGTGGTTAAATTTAAGTAAGAATCAGTTTCTTCGTGTGGCTTTGTAGGTCTTTTCCAGTAGCGTTCGAACAATACCATCTAATGGCCTTTTGGAAGTCTTGCCGTAACATTTAGATGGCGTATCGAAAACAGATGACATTCCGAAAAGAATGAAGTTCATAACACGACGATTACTTGCATTACCAGGGAAAAAGAACAGTAAGACAGAACACTCAGTATCTTTGTCCCATCAATTAGACAAAATAAAAATTTGACGAAATCTATGCCAAATTTGAAGTATATAGCTTCAAATTTACGCTCAAGGGACAAAAGAGCATCGCACATACATGAGTGGTTGATCCGTTCGAAGGTCAACTAAACAACTTTATCAACAAATATAGTTGGAGAATAATAAAAATCAGAAATTTGAAGAATTTCTACAAATTCGCCAAACAAATTTAAAATCTGGAGAATTTCTTTCTCTGAAATTCTTCCAAAAACAGGGAATTCGGGAAAGTTATGCTGCAAATATTATAATGTAAACCAAACAAATACATCAACAATGTCCAAATTGATTGTTGATAATCATGTTTGTTTATCAGTAAATGGAAAACTTCACAAAAATTATGTTTCCGATTTAGAAAACATTTTCGAACAAGACAAAAAAAAGCGTACAGATACTTAAAACACCTAAGCCTCTCCCAATTTTTGGGTAACTCATATATGAACTCAGTTTTCAGGTAATCAGCTGTTTAACGAAGTGATCAATTGTATCTAATCATAATATGTTTACTTAGCAATTTAAAACCGTTTTCAAGAAACTCATTTTCTTATTATAGCAGAAAAACAAGATCATCTCCTGAGAAAGGTCCGTCTATTTTTAATCAGACATGCCAAACCGTAGATGCCACAAAATTACTATGTCGGAGGAATGAGTCAAATCACAAATTACAGGGATCACCCTGTACACTTTTAATAGAAGCATTTTTGATTTTCCCATCAGAAGTTACAAAAATTAAATTTTTCTTTTTCCTCTGAAGTTTTAAGCTAATCTTGTCACATAAAAGCAATATAGTTCAGAATATCCAGTGGCGTCAAGTCACGGGAATTAGGAAGGGGGAAGCTTATTTCAATCTAAACGTATTTAAAATCTAAGAGGGGGGGGGGGTATTTTTTTTTCAATTTTTCAGCGAAAATACCGAAAGAAACAATAATAAGGTATTTCCCGGAATCTAGGGGGATCTCGGGGATTACTCCAGAAAAGTTTATCTTAATCTAAATACTGGCAGCCAATCAGCTCTATATCGGTTTCATATTCTTTTTTTATTGTCTTACTATGTAAATGTGTTAATTATAATTTTATAAGTTAATTTATAATAATAATTAATGATTTATAAGTTAATGCAAAATTATATATTAATTATAAGTTAATTTATAATTTTCCTTTAGTGGTAATAAATAAAACAGTAAATTGTATAGTAGAATAAAAAAAAATGTATACCAATCAAATACCCTTTGTTCTTTTTGTGTGTACTAGCATTTTTATACTGGCAGTCACTGCTTTGAACTTTTTCCTTTCTTCTTCTTTAATTTGTGTAAATGTGAAAATTTTGCACTTTTTTATGCCTGAATGGCAAAAACAACAAATTTAATTTTACAGGCAAATAGAAAAAAAGGGCATCCCAATTAAAACACTGGCAGTCGCTGTGCTTTGTACCTTTCTATTTCGTCTTCTTCTTCTCCTCGTTTTTCATGAGTTATTTTCTTCTTTTAGTTATTTTAGAGTTATTTTTTTCTTCTTTACATGCATTTTTGTACTGGCAGTCACTGCTTTGAACTTTTTCATTTCTTCTTCTTTTTTTGTGTAAATGTGTAAATTTTGCACTTTTTTATGCCTGAATGGCAAAAACAACCAATTTAATTTTACAGGCAAATAGAAAAAAAGGGCATCCCAATTAAAACACTGGCAGTCGCTGTGCTTTGTACCTTTCTATTTCGTCTTCTTCTTCTCCTCGTTTTTTATGAGTTATTTTTCGTCTTTTTAGCGAGGACTACTACAAGCCAAAGAGGGATTGAGAAA
This sequence comes from Artemia sinica, assembly GCA_027921565.1. Taxonomy (NCBI): domain Eukaryota; kingdom Metazoa; phylum Arthropoda; class Branchiopoda; order Anostraca; family Artemiidae; genus Artemia; species Artemia sinica. The sequence continues at coordinate 40,726,189 of CM051269.1, read as the reverse complement.
GAACGAAAAGAAAAGAAACAAAAACAAGAAATTCGTGTTGATATTTTTCTAGAGAACAATAACTATCTATTCATTTTTTCCTATAATTAAAGTCTTTTTTACTTCAAAATAGTTTGAAAACTAGGTCTAGGGGTAATTGTTTCTAAGGTTAAAACGAAAAGAACCTTCATACTTGACCCCGAAGCCGCACCGAAAAGTCGGCGGCGCGCCGCCGAAAAAAAAACGGTGGCGCGCCGCCGAGCTTGCGTCAGCGCCCTGACGCCGCCGCTGATTCTATCGGCAGCGGCGTCACTAATACGCCGCCGTTTTTTTTCTCTCTTTTTTGCTTATCGATATCGACCTCCAGGCTTCAACCGTCATCCCGGCTAATCTGTTTCTTAAATATAAATACTGTCATCTTAGGCTCGCCATGTATATCGGTTCGTAGGAAGGAGAAGAAGAAATTTTTCTTGAAACAAAAATTCTACCTTCCACTTTAAAATTCTTTTCATTTTTCTTTCTGATTTTTCGGATGAAAAGAGGTAGGTAAAAGAGCATTCGGCAATTCAGGATGTTAACATAGGCAGCACAATCGCGCTGCCTAAGTAAAGAACAATGTTGGCACAATGTATTTTTTTTTTCCAAACCAGGGCAATTCGTATCGAAGGAGTTGTCGTAGAAACTTCGAAAAGGGCTCATTCGATTGGAAATTGGAATAGCTAGTGCCCTTTTTAATAGTCGAAAGTGATTGGAAGGCAGCTAACACCCCTTCCATGCCCACCATTTCCCAACACATCCAATCAAAATTCTAAGATGGTCATTTTGTTCAGAGTAATTGATTTCCAGAGAGAAAATATGTTTTTGAGGAGGTTACTCTCCCACAACCCTTAGGGCAAATGTTTTAAGTTGTGCCCCGGGGGTATATAAGAACGGTGTTGGCACAATGTATTATTTATTATTTTCTTCCTTTAGACCAGGGCACTTCGTATCGAAGAAGTTGTCGTGGAAACTTGGAAAAGGGCTCATTCAATTGGAAATTGGAATAGCTAGTGCCCTTTTTAATAGTCGAAAGTGATTGGAGTGATTATTAGCAAAGATGGTGGGAGCAGTGAAGATGTTAAATATAGAATAGCCAAGGCTCAGGGTGTTTTTTCACAGTTAAAAAAAAGTCTGGAAGAATAGGAAGATATGCCTGCAAGCCAAGATTAGAATATTAGAAGCTACAGTGATGACAGTGGTCAAATATGGCTCTGAAGCATGGACGCTCTGAAAAGCGGATGAAGATTTGCTAGATGTTTTTCAGAAAAATTGCTTAAGGATTGTTCTGGGTACCCGGCTGACTGACCGTATTTCAAACAATAGGCTATACGAAAAATGTGGTTCAATACCGCTCTCTAGGGCTATAATGAAAGAAAGGTTGAGGTGGTTAGGGCACGTTGTGCTGATGAAGGATGACAGGTTGCCGAAGATTTTTCTTTTCGGCCAACCATCTAGGGCTAAACGGAAAGCAGGTTGTCCCCGTCTGGGGTGGGAGGACGTCATAAAGAAAGATTTAAAGGAAATGGAAACTTCGTGGGCGGGTGTAAAAAGGGAGGCTTTGAATATATTGGGGTGGAGGAGGAGCGTGCGTAGCTGTGTTGGTCTCAGGCGGCTTGGTGCTGCGGTGAGTTGTTAGTAGTAGTAGTAGTAGTAGAAAGTGATTGGAAGGCAACTAACACCCCTTCCACGCCCACCATTTCCCGAAACACATCCAATCAAAATTTTGAGATAGCCATTTTGTTTAACGTAGTTGAAAGTTCTGGAAATTAGGTCTTAGAGGATGACAACCACCCTCACAGCCCTTAGGGTAAGGGAAAGGTTGTAATTTATGTCCTGGGGGCATATAAGGTGTTTATAGAAAGCGTTGTCGTAGAAACCCAAAAAGGGATCATTCGATTGGAAATCGAAAGGCCTAGTGCCCTTTTTAATAATCGAAAGTGATTGGAAGGCTTGATTTTCCGAGTTGCAGCGGTAGCTAGCAACCTATGGTAAAGATCGATGTGGGTACAATGTATCATTTTTTTTTGTTGTTGTTTAGGCCAGGGCACTTCGTATTGAAGGACTTGTCGCAGGAACTTCGAAAAGGGCTCATTCCATTGAAAATAGAAAGGGCTGATGTCCTTTTTAATAGTCGAAAGTGATTGGAGGGAAACTAATCCCCCTCCCACGCCCACCCTCCCATCTACCTTTATGTTTAAAAAGTAAATGTTGCCTTAAAATTAAATCAAAATGCACTGTGTTAATGCTAACTCCCAATAAGACATCTCAGCAGTATCCCAAGAACGACTGAGGGTATTGTGTTCAAACTTTCGGGGCTACTTCTGCTCTTAAAATTTAACCAAATCAAAATAGCGTAAGTGTATCCAAGCTATAAAAGAAAGTAAACAGATTTTTTTGCGAATGGTATCAAGTTTTCCATTTCAGGTCAACTAGATGAAGTATGAAACTAAATTAAACACTACTATTTGTGTCCAGATTTTTAAAAGGTTCTATGTTGTTAAAAATTGCTGAAAATTTTTTCCAGCATACTAATAGCAGGCCAAACTATAAATTCTCAACAAAACGAAAAGATTTAAAGTATTATTTTCTTTTTCCCTGAAAAGACTATGTCAATATAAAACGAACAGAAATTAATTAAAAAAAACTGTTTCCACAAAATAAGTTTTTCTAAGAAAAGTAAAGAACTATATTAAACAAAAAATGAGCAAAAATAAAATCAAATAATCTACCAAGCGTGAAACTACCACAAATTAGCATCGATAAATAAATGAAACCCAAAACAAACAGAAATTACAATAAATAACCGAGTCAAACTCAAAACGAGAAGAAATTAACATAAGTTGGGCTCAAAATTCCTATGCCTTCCCAAGGCCAGAACATAATTTGCACTTTACTGAAAAAATACGAATGAATGTGCATTGTCAGTTTAATATACATATACTGATATTCATTAATCAAAATGTTAATATTATTTGATTTATTAAAGTTATAAAAGTAAAAACATTTATATTTTTCTAGTAAAGTGCAAATTATGTTCTGGCCTTGGGAAGGCATAAGGGTTTTGAGCCCAACTTATGTTAATTTCTGCTCGTTTTGAGTTTGACTCGGTTATTTATTGTAATTTCTGTTCGTTTTAGGGTTCTTTTTTTTTATCGATGCTCAATGGCTCCAGGCAGAGTGAACAAACTCACTTTTGTTACATCAATTGTAACTGAAGTGATGTAACCGCTGATTTAAAATTGTTGGTGTTGTTAAGCCATGGTATCTGACTTGTATACAGTGTTTTTTCGATGTTGTTATTTGTTTTTTTCACTTCCTTTTCGTATGTATTTGATAAACAGGAGATGTTCGAACTTCAGACTTTGAAAGTTATACACACATTAGCCGAAATCATTAACAAGAAGAAAATGACTAAACACGGGATTTTATAGGAACCATGCGATGTTAAACATAAGCACAACATAGATTTCCTTGGGTCTAGAGGCTAAAAATGAGAATTCTACTTGGTCTGATCAGCGGTGAACATAAACACTTTCCGCACGGCCCAACAAATTCCTGTTTTGTCATATTGTTCTTGTATGTTTTTAGCCAACCATTTAAAAATCATTACTAAAATCAAGTTGAGGTTGAACGTGCTTGGTGAAGTGAAATTTTTATTATTATTTTTAATCAGAAAAATCGGCGCGCCGTGGCGCGCCGCCGGTCATAAATCGGCGGCGCGCCGCCAAAAAAATTTCGGCGCGTCTGGCGGCGCGCCGCCGCCGATACTAAATCACACATTCGCCGCCTACATGTCGGCGTGGCGCGGCTTCGGGGACTACTTCATACTAATTCCCAAAAACAAAGAGAATATGAACGTGCCTGCTTCAGCAAAGTTCCCAACGATTCTCGATAATTCTCCTAGCTTCATTACAGCCTAGACTAATGTGTCCCGTTAATCACTTGCCTCTTACCCACTGTTTGGTAAAGCTATTCTAAGGTTTGATCTTTCAGGGACACCAATTCGTAATATTGTAAGAAGGCGAAGATTTTTTTTTATGAGGATACAAAATGTATTTTTTAAAATCTAATGGGGGGGGGGAGGGTTGCATTTGTTTTTTTTTCAACGAGGATGCTAAAAAAACAAATTTTTGAAAAGATAGCTGAGGTGGGGGGGGTCAATTGGTAACCTTGTGACCTTAATGTCCTTTAGATATTTAAAGGCCTTCTAATCCACAATTTCATGGGACGATTGCTATGTCAACTTTCATCATTTTATAAGTAATGTGCATTATGGCTTGGTTTATTAAGTAACATATGTAATTTTAATTATATTGGAATTATGGGAAATCAATATTAGGAAATAAGGGCATAATAAGGATTTGGAGCAATAATTTCAGCTTATTTATTAAGTTTCTCTATTTCGGAGCACTTAGCAAAGAGCACAGTGTTTTCCATATATTTTTTCGTTAGTCATTTTGCATAGAAGGGGTGTCCACAAAAACTGAAGAAGGGGCTAATTCAAACGGAAATTAAAAGCTCGAGTTTTCCTCTTTTGAAAGGTCAACTAAACAACTGCATCAACAAATATAGTTGGAGAACTATAGAAATTAGAAATTTGGAGAATTTCTCCAAATACTAAAAAAAAAATCTGGATAATTTCTTCTCCGAAATTCTTCAAACAACAGAATATTCGTGAAAGTTATATTGCTTTTATTAAAATGTCAGCAAAACAAATATATCAACAAAGTCCATATAGAAAGTTGATAATCATGCTATATCTATCACTAAATGGAAAACTTCACAAAAATTATATTTCCGAGTTATAAAACATTTTTGAATAACACAAAAAATAGCGTATAGATGCTTAAACAACCTCTCCCGATTTCTGGGTAACTCGAATATGTACTCATTATTCGGGTAATCAGCATTTTCATAAAGTCATCAATCGTATCTAATCATAATATGTTTTCTCATCAATTTCAACCGTTTTCAAGAAACTCGCTTTTTTATTGTAGCAGAAAAACAATCATCTTCCTTGGAAAAAAGTGCCATCTATTTTTAATCAGATATGCCAAAGCATAGATGCCATAGAATTACGATGTCGGATGAATGAGATAATTCAATATTACAAAGATCGCCATGTACACTTTTAGAAGAAATGGGGTGAAAGGACTTATGGGTAGTTCATATACCCTGCTAAAAATGTCTGGTACTGGAGAAGAAGTATTTTTTAATCCTCCCATTTGACATTTTCCTATCTAGAAGTTACAGAAACTAATTTATTTATTTTACCTTGGAAGTTTTAAGCTAATTTTGTCACATAAAAGCAATGTGGCTCCAGAATCCAGTAGTATCAAAACACGGAAACTAGGGGGGGGGGGGACGTATTTTTCAAAATATAAGGGGGAAGGGGGAGATTTTTCGTTTTCTATTTTTAAGTGAAAATAGCAAAAGAAACCCATTTCTCGATTAAAAATACACACAATTAGGTATTTTCCTAAATCTAGAAAGGAGGAGGAGATCTCGGGGACGGGGGGGGGCACTAATACCCCTGTCCACCTCTATAAATTTTCAAATAATCAATCTTCAACTGTAAGGTGTCAGTAAACATAAATTGATATTAAACAAAACACCATCATAAAATACAGAAATAAAAAACACTTTTTTTCCGCCTAAAACTTTTATAACCTAAAAACTGGCTGCCATTCTGCTCTTTACCGTTTCATATTTTTTTTTATCGTCTTTTTATGTATATATGTTAGTTTATCATTTTCTTTCAGTAGTAACGAAAAAAATTAATAAAATAAATTGTATAATTGATTAGAAAAAGTGTATATCAATCAAATACCCTTGCCTTTTGTGTGTGTACTTTTTTGTACCGGCAGGTGCTTTGAACTTTTTCACTTCTTATTCTTTTTTATGTAAATGTGTAAATTTTGCACCTTTTTTGACGGAAGAATTGCAACAACAGAAATTTAGTTTTACAGGCGAATTAAAAAAAGTGCATCCCAATCAAAACATCCCAATCACTTTTCTCTGTACGCCTTTATTTTGTCTTCTTCTTCGCCTGGTATTTCATGTGTTAACTTTTTCTTCTTCTTTTTAGCAAGGACCACTACAAGTAGTCCCAATTAAAAGGGCATCCCAATTAAAACACTGGCAGTTGCTGTGCTTTGTACGCTTTTATTTCGTCTTCTTCTTCCCCTCGTTTTTCATGAGTTATTTTTTTTTCTTTTTTTTTAGCGAGGACTACTACAAGCCAAAGAGGGTGGCTACGCTTTTATTTCGTCTTCTTCTTCCCCTCGTTTTTCATAAGTTATTTTTTTTTTCCTTTTTTTTAGTGAGGACTACTACAAGCCAAAGAGGGTGGCTACGCTTTTATTTCATCTTCTTCTTCCCCTCGTTTTTCATGAGTTATTTTTTTTTTTTTTTTTTTTTAGCGAGGACTACTACAAGCCAAAGATGGTGGCTACGCTTTTATTTCATCTTCTTCTTCCCCTCATTTTTCATGAGTTTTTTTTTTTCTTTTTTTTTTAGCGAGGACTACTACAAGCCAAAGAGGGTGGCTACGCTTTTATTTCGTCTTCTTCTTCCCCTCGTTTTTCATAAGTTATTTTTTTTCCTTTTTTTTTTTAGCGAGGACTACTACAAGCCAAAGAGGGTGGCTACGCTTTATTTCATCTTCTTCTTCCCCTCGTTTTTCATAAGTTATTTTTTTTCCTTTTTTTTTAGCGAGGACTACTACAAGCCAAAGAGGGTGGCTACGCTTTTATTTCATCTTCTTCTTCCCCTCATTTTTCATGAGTTATTTTTTTTTCTTTTTTTTAGCGAGGACTACTACAAGCCAAAGAGGGTGGCTACGCTTTTATTTCATCTTCTTCTTCCCCTCGTTTTTCATGAGTTATTTTTTTTTTTTTTTTTTAGCGAGGACTACTACAAGCCAAAGAGGGATTGAGAAAGAACGAAAAGAAACAATACAAGAAATTTTTGTTGAAAATTTTTTTAGAGGACAAAATTATCTATTCATGTTATCCTCTAATTAAATTCTTTTATTTGCTACTTAAATTAGTTTAAAAACTGGGCCTAGGGGTCATTATTTCTTAGGTTAAAACGAAAAGAACCTTCATACTAATTCCCAAAAAAAGAGAATGTGAACGTGTTCAGCAAAGTTCCAAATGATTTTATATCATTCTCCTAGCCTCATTACAGCCTAGTCTAATGTGTCCCGTTAATCGCTTGCCCTCTTACACACTATTCATTAAAACTATTCTAGGGTTTGACCTTCCCCAGACACCAATTTGTAAAAATGCAAGGAGAGGGGCAATGACTCTTGTTTATGAGGAGAGAAAAGTGTATTTTTCAAAATCTAATGGGGAAGAGGGGGAATTTGGCTTTTCTCGATTTTTTTTTCAACCAGAATCCTAAAAAACAAATTTTCAAAAGATAGCTGGGGGGAGGGGGCGATTGGCACCCTTGTAACATTTATGTTCTCAAAACATTTAAAGACCTTCTAATCCACAATTTCGTGAGACCAATACTATGTCAACTCTCATCATCTTTTACGAGCATTACAACGGATTAGAACAATTCCAGAAGTCCAGATAACTCAACATTTTTTTTAACAGCTCTGCGAAGGCCTGGCAAAGTTGTAAAATATGAGTATGCAACTATTGTTATTCTTAAGCCACACTACCTTTCCGTTTATAAAATAAATAAAAAAATCACAATATTTAAAACGGAATAAAAGCATTAATGAAGAAAATCAGCTAAATAATAAGAAGAAACTGTAAGCAAAAACAAGTCTTTATCAATAGAAAGTGAAAAAAAACTAAAATAAATAATTAAAATACATTAATAGAGGTTCCCTTTTATGGTATTTTCTTTGTTTGTTTTATTTGTCAATACTAGTTTGTTATTAAAATTACTATCTGTTGACATACAATTCTATATTTTCATTTCATTTAAAGATTTTGCAATGTATTATTATTTCTATAATCTCGCTTGAGCCTAACTTGAATCCTCCCAATTAAGGTTCTAAGAAAATAGAATAGAGCTGGTATAATGTAAAAACTTAGATTAACGACAATTTCCAAATTAAAGGGAAAAAAAACAAAAAAGACAAATTTTACAATGTAGATAAATTTCTCCACTTCTCCGATTGAATTTCAACTTGATCGGACTGTTCGATGAAAGACCTCAATGGCTTATTCAGAGCCTGTAAAGATAAGTGAAGAGAAAAGTGAAGAGAAGAGAAAAGTGAAGAGCGTGCAGAAACTGATCCTGCAATTACAGGACTCGCACATGCTATTGAGGTTTTTAACTAACCAAAATTTAGTAACTAGCCTTGAAATGGCTTTAGAATAATGAGGTTTTAAACAATGTCCCACTTTTTTTTTACAAAGACAAAGTTTACATCAGAGACCGTTTTAAACATTAGGTACAACAGAACTTCAATAAAAAATAGCATTGATCACTTCTACAACTGTAAAATGTGCCATAAATGCATTAAAGGTAGTTTCAATAACATTGGCCCTTTTCAGTCCAAAAATACGAACAGTAAATTTCATATTCCTTTTTCATTAACCTTATCACACGATTAGAATTCCTTGTAATTTCACAAAAATAGGCTAAAATGTTGGAAGCGCTATGTCATAATACAAAATGTAATTTCGAAAAGCCGTGTTATTTGCGAAAAAAACTTTTTCTTAAGAAAAAAATCTTTTCGTAATCTTTCTCAATAGTCTTTCAGCGATCATTATATCGATATCTTTTAGCATACAATTATGACTAAAGAACTCAAGCAATCTCAGTTTTTACAAAATCGCAGCTTTTAGAACTCTAAACATTGGATAAGACTACAAGTCTATCCAATGTTTTTATAGACTTTTATCAATTTTATCGAATTTTGAAGATATATCTTGCGCTATCAGCGAAGCAATAATTCTCATTCGTTTTAAGTTTCAATTTAGCTCTTTACTTCCAATAGAAAAACTTCTTTTTTTTCAAATGAACTTTCGCTTTAATTTTTTTTCATATACACAAATAAAATTTAAAACAAGACTATAGAGTATGGGTAACTTAACAAGGGCAGAAATTGGCAATACTGTCGACAGAAGAAATAAAAACTATTAACGCCATCTATTGTGTGGTAACACTTGGCATTTTTTCATACCCTGTTGTCATTTTTCTGTCAGAAACTGAGATCAGATACTTATTACTACCCTAATTTTACGAATCACGCCAATTAAATTAATCATTCTTATTATTACAGTGAAAAAAAAATCAAGTGTCACCAAACGCTAGATGCTTTTTTTTCAAGACTAACAATAGCTTCCACTCTTATAAGCTATCCATACTCTTTGAACAAGACCTTTTTTTTTAAATTGGGTGTTGAAACTAAAGAAGCCAATATAATTTTTTTTTTAAGGCATTAGATATGGGCTTTACTTCTGGCATCCCTTAGATTTCCACAAACGATGTGTTCAATTTCGTTACCTAAATAAACAGTCTGAGGTGTATGTCACTGTCGTTAATTTTAAGAAATTGCACATAAAAAATCCCTTCATTTTATTAAAAATGGAAGCAAATAAATACTATTTTATTCATAAGGCAGTTTTTTTTGAACAGCGCGTTTATTTTAGTTTTCCCTTACTAAAGGAGGGAGGGGTAGAATTAGACAAGAGGAGGTGCTATAAACCTTCAGTTAAGGATGTTCTACCATGGAGGTACCAAAAGTGCTTTCGTTGTTCTTCTCACCCTTTCCACTCCGGAAATTACTCCAAAATGAACCATACGGCAGCATAATACTTTACGAAGGAACTATGAAGTCAAATCCATCACGGGCAGCAGCTTTAAAATTACTGCCGCTCTTCAACGTTTGAGTGTTCGAGGGGGGGGGGGGGGCTAAAAAGCTTCTCTTTGGAGTTTTAGACCATGGGAAATCGATTGGATCTACTAGAATTTGTATTCCCCGCCATTCCAACCCATTTATGGGAAAAATTTATGTTTCGTGAAACAAACTAACATAAAACGCAACTTTGCTGCGACAATATAGACATTCTTTATTAAAATCACCATTTTCGGATGATGTGATGAACAACCTAGGTGGTCACTGCAGTATTCATGTCATCATTAGCTGACAACTGATCAATAGATATACAAACAACTTTTATTGGTTTATGACTAAAGACAGAACAAACAATGACATTTAGGTTTACTGTAAGGCTTAATCTGCATAATATAGCGCCGTTTCTAAAGATGAGAAAGAGGCTAGAGGCCTCTTTCTCAAAGAAAGATGAGAAAGAGGCTAAAAGGCCTCTTTCTCAAAGAAAGATGAGAAAGAGGTTAGAGGCCTCTTTCTCAAAGAAAGATGAGAAAGAGGCTAGAGGTCTTTCTCAAAGAAAGATGAGAAAGAGGATAGAGGCCTCTTTCTCAAAGAAAGATGAGAAAGAGGCTAGAGGCCTCTTTCTCAAAGAAAGATGAGAAAGAGGCTAGAGGCCCCTTTCTCAAAGAAAGATGAGAAAGAGGCTAGAGGCCTCTTTCTCGGAGAAAGATGAGAAAGAGGTTAGAGGCCTCTTTCTCAAAGAAAGATGAGAAAGAGGCTAAAGGCCTCTTTCTCACAGAGAGATGAGAAAGAGGTTAGAGGCCCCTTTCTCAAAGAAAGATGAGAAAGAGGCTAGATGCCTCTTTCTCAAAGAAAGATGAGAAAGAGGCCTCTTTCTCAAAGAAAGACGAGAAAGAGGCTAGAGGCCTCTTTCTCAAAGAGAGATGAGAAAGAGGCTAGAGGCCCCTTTCTCAAAGAAAGATGAGAAAGAGGCTAGAGGCCTCTTTCTCAAAGAAAGATGAGAAAGAGGCTAAAGGCCTCTTTCTCAAAGAAAGATGAGAAAGAGGCTATAGGCCTCTTTCTCAAAGAAAGATGAGAAAGAGGCTAGAGGCCTCTTTCTCAAAGAAAGATGAGAAAGAGGCTAGAGGCCTCTTTCTCAAAGAAAGATGAGAAACAGGCTAGATGCCTCTTTCTCAAAGAAAGATGAGAAAGAGGCTAGAGGCCTCTTTCTCAAAGAAAGATGAGAAAGAGGCTAGAGGCCTCTTTTTCAAAGAAAGATGAGAAAGAGGCTAGAGGCCTCTTTCTCAAAGAAAGATGAGAAAGAGGCTAGAGGCCTCTTTCTCAAAGAAAGATGAGAAAGAGGCTAGAGGCTTCTTTATCAAAGAAAGATGAGAAAGAGGCTAGAGGCCTCTTTCTCAAAGAAAGATGAGAAAGAGGCTAAAGGCTTCTTTCTCAAAGAGAGATGAGAAAGAGGCTAGAGGCCTCTTTCTCAAAGAAAGATGAGAAAGAGGCTAGATGCCTCTTTCTCAAAGAAAGATGAGAAAGAGGCTAGAGGCCTCTTTCTCAAAGAAAGATGAGAAAGAGGCTAGAGGCCTCTTTCTCAAAGAAAGATGAGAAAGAGGCTAGATGCCTCTTTCTCAAAGAAAGATGAGAAAGAGGCTAGAGGCCTCTTTCTCAAAGAAAGATGAGAAAGAGGCTAGAGGCCTCTTTCTTCAAAGAAAGATGAGAAAGAGGCTAGAGGCCTCTTTCTCAAAGAAAGATGAGAAAGAGGCTAGAGGCCTCTTTCTCAAAGAAAGATGAGAAAGAGGCTAAAGGCTTCGTTCTCAAAGAGAGATGAGAAAGAGGCTAGAGGCCTCTTTCTCAAAGAAAGATGAGAAAGAGGCTAGATACCTCTTTCTCAAAGAAAGATGAGAAAGAGGCTAGAGGCCTCTTTCTCAAAGAAAGATGAGAAAGAGGCTAAAAATCTCCTGTTTTAGATCATTAAAATCGATTTGTCATGTTAGAACTTTCATTTCCCGGCAACTCGACCATCGTAAAAAAAAAAACAAAAAAAACTATTGAATGGTGGAAAAAAAAAAATTGAAACAGAATAACCTTAGCATTGAACATAATATAAAGTGTATGTTTGCAATGTTTACGCTTGAGGCAATTTATCACCTTAGTCACAACTTATCTGAATTGAAAAAAGAAAACTTACACCAGAGACATATTTTAGAATTTCAGCCTTTGATATTTCACATTCAGCACGAAGACCCCATCGGTAAAACACTCCTGACCTATCTCCGGTGGATACCTCACGAACTAGGTATTGACTTCGACATAATTCCTGTGGGGAAAAAATTATGAAAATTCAATTACCGCTCAGCAAAGGGAAACCGCAAGAACAATCAAAAACAGTGGACAAATATTCCATGGCAAAAAGATTAGCAAAAATAAAACGGATAATATAGTAAGTTCAATCACTGATACTATTAAAAAAAAAAAAAAAAAATCTGGTTATATTGTCTGTAAAACTGGACTATTTTATTTGGACAAAGTTCGTTACGAATTTCTGAATACTGTCAATAAATTAGTAGGCTTTGCGATCCATTCTAATAAAGGTATCACCACTGTATTTCGTGCGCCTGCCCACGCAAAGATAGGTTTCTTTTGGATCATTTTTATATATTTTTTGGATCATTGTTTTTCATAATGGCAAAGTTCAAGAAAGGAGATTTTATCTTTGGCCAAGTTCAAAGGATTTCTACCTTGGCCAGTCCGTATCGTTAATGTTATCAAATCGATAGAATTCATACTTCAGGTCACCACTTTTTGCTATGGATCTCATGATTTTCAAGTACTGATACCTGCGAATCTTTCGAAGATAACTACGCCAACGTTTCAAAGCGAACGCTGAAGGACTTGAACCACTTTTTGCTATGGATCTCATGATTTTCAAGTATTGATACCTGCGAATCTTTCGAAGATAACTACGCCAACGTTTCAAAGCGAACGCTGAAGGACTTGAATCACCTCTTTCGGGAATATGAGAGCAATCCAGATACTTAACTTGAATTTGTCAGGAAAAGATATGGGAAAGTGTCAAGTAAAACAGCTACAGTTTCGAGCGATGCCTCAGCTCTCTACAGTCAACTTGTTTTCGCACAAGCTGAGGTGGACGAGATTCGTACTGACCTTATTCAAGTTTTGAAAAAAAAGGTAGAAGAAAAGTTGTTCAATTAGCCGGCGCAAAACAAAAGACTGTTGTTGACACGAAACTGATAATTTCGCACATTTACAACTCAATTACGTTCCAGTATAATTGGAAGTCCCAAAAAGTACAATTTTGTTGACATTTTGAGAAGTCAGATTCAGTCTCTAGAGCATAGAATTCAGTTGAGCAAAGAATTGATGATTTCGAAACGGAATATTTTTGTTCATTTTAAGTTTTAATTTTGCTCTTTACATGCATTTGAAAAACCTGTTTTTCGATTTGATTGGCAAAAAGATATGCATTTTTGAACCTTGTTTGCACTGGCGTTACGAAAGGATTTCCAAACTATATGATTAGAGGGCCAGAGATACCTGTGATCAATCCAACACCCACCCTCCTCGAATAATTTCTATCAGTGTGACACATTCCTTCAACTGAAATCACCTGAAACCATTTAATATATGTGATTGGAGAACCCAAAATTTGCCATTGGCCCCTCTATCCCCCCCCCAAAAAAAAAACACAACCTGCCACATAATTTTTACAGAAAGTTAGGCGTGTCACTCCTTGTTTTTTGCCTGAATCACACAAAGATTTCAACCCATATGATTGGAAACTCGAATCATCACCAACTTCTCAGAAAAAGGTAGGCACCTTCTCTTTTTCCCCCTAATGGGCTTGAAACCCAATGGAAAGGCCTTTTGGGAGAATAGAATAATGACTTACAGAAACATAAGCTCCTTCTCCAACCATTTTCCAAAATTCTCCAATTCCCTTGCTACTTGCGTGGCAAGAACCTTAGAGCAAAGGGTCGGACTTTTATAGGTGTTCTCCTTAAATACAAGCAGACTAATACGTACAGTCGAAGAGACTTTCTCTTTAAATTTAACGAGTGCAAATCAAAAGTCAGGCAGACTTCCCCCAAGAAACTTTAAGACTGCTGGCTTTTTTTTGGCTGAAGGTAAAAGCAGACTTCAAATATTCGAACCTCCAGAGATCCTCTGAACTAGACCCCAGCGCCGCGCCGGCGGATCAACCGAACGCCGCCGACGAGAGGCCCGCTCGAACGCCGCCGAAGTGTCATAAAGCCGCCGGCGCGCCAAAGGCACGCCGCCGCCGACAGAGGCGGCGGCGTTCGGTCGACTTTAAATTAATTTTGCGGCAATTCTTTATTGCGTCAACCGCAAAGTCGGAGCTTTTCCTTCTCGTGTGGTTTAGTATTTCGATTTTCCAGATTAGAAATCAAGCAGGGCTTGCACTATCCCCGAATTTTGGGGTATTTCCCCGAAAATCTATGCGTGACCCCGAAAAAAAATTTGGTTCCCCGAATCCCCGAAAATCACGCAATCACGGTGCCACCCCTAGCGATTTATCACAAGTGACTTTCCCTGCCAAATATTACTTTGCATAGCATAATTCTTCACTACTCTCTTGTTCATTAATTTTCGTCTCTTTTGTTACTTTGCATAAAAACCAGACAGATGCAATATGCAATTGCAAATATTGCAATATACACAGTTCTTCATATGTTGACAAAAAACAAATCATTTCGAATCATTTCGTTTAAATCATTTCGAATGTAGTTTCCCAATCGCTATTTCTAACATCGTTCGTAGTCAGGAATTTTATTTTCAAGTTGAATAGTATTATAGAAAGAATTCACTACTATACAGCTTCAGTCTTCACTTGGATTTTGAAATTGACAGCCGACAGATTGTTTCTACAGCTGAATTGTAACTTTGCAGATTTTTTTTTTTTTCTTTTTTTTGCTGTTTTTAGATAAGATTTTCTTAATGTTTAATACTCAATTGTTGAACGCCTGAATGTTTAATACTCAATTGTTCGGAAGCTACCCCAAAAATATGACTCATAAATAAATTGTAAATTATTACCTATAGGGGGGGGGGATAGGGGCTATCATTTTTAAGTGATAATACCTTATTTTTTTATTGAAAGCAGGGATGCCAAAAAGATAATTATTTTTTTCATTTAAAGTGGAGACAGAAGAAAATGATATCAAATTCCCTGGGAAACCATTGAAATATTTTGATAGACCCAGGGCCCCCCATTAAGACTTGTTCATTGTCTTGGGTATTTTGCGATTTCTCATAGGCTACTGGCCTAATTTGGCTTTTGTGTGTGCTCCCTTTTAATTAGATTCTTTGGATCTTATTGAATGCCACGGCGAATCTATGACTCAGTTTTCCAATAATTTGAGGTATATCTGAATAATTTCGACATTTTTGTTGTTGTCTTTGTACCCCTTTACTCATACCATCAATTTTTTTCAAGGAACACGAAGCTGTTTAACGTTATTTTGCGTGTTTGTTTGAACCATATAGAGCCCTAGTTAATTATTAAGTAACTTATTTTTCAAATGAAAGCTGAGACGGTAGCTGGATCAAGGTGGTATCCAGAGGGGGGGGGGGGTAGGGGGGTATTACATTTAAATGATAATATCTCGAAATTTTTTATTGAAAGCAGGGATCCCAAAAGTATTTTTTTTTTAATTTAAAGCAGAGACGGCATTTTATCAAGGTGGTATCCAGAGGGGGAGGGGTAGTGAGCTATCATATTTAAATGATAATACCTCGATTTTTTTTTGAAAGCAGGGGTGACAATAAGTTAATTATTTTTTTTATTTAAAGCAGAGACGGTATCCTATCAAGATAGTATCCATAGGGGGGGGGGCATAGGGAGTTATTATATTTAAGTGATAGTACCTTGATTTTTTTTTTTATTGAAAGCAGTGATGCCAAAAAGTTGAAAAGTTGACAAAAATTAACAAGATTTTCGTGAGTCATACTTGATACAGCACTTGCATGGTTTTATCGTCCAAAGGGAAAGGGACATATGCGTCCAACCCGTTTTTTTCTTATTGATGAAACGGGTTTAATTTGAAAACATTCATTCATAAGTACCAGGCAGATTCACACTAAAGCGAATGGGTGTGACGAAAGCGATATCGACATCCTTACCTAACGTTGCGCTCGAGTGACAATGGCGCCCTTTGTCCAGTGCCCAAGTTACATTAAAAGGCCAGGTCATAATAAAAGCTTTCAATTTGGGAGGTTCAAGGAGGAGTCTTTGACAGTCTTATGACCTCAGGGTACTAGATGTTGCAACGTTCTTACGTATCTACAGTGGTTTGAAAAAATCGATCACCCCACAAATGATTACCAAAAATATGCACAAATATAACAAATATAACATTTGGAATATCATAACACTTTTTTCAAAGCTTTGAAGAAAAGCAAAAAAGGCTAAATACCCCTAACTACGCTTGAAAGCTATTTTAAAAAGAAACTCTTTGGAGATTTCCATGGAAATGACCATAGCAGAAGCTTTGAGCCTGGGTGGGAATCTAAGAGGAGTCTTTAAGTATTTTGACAACAGGTGATTATTGTTGCGACTTTCTTAAATTTGGTAATTTTTGTGAGCATTTGGAAATCAAAGCTTAAACTCAATAATTGATACTAAGTGTCCTAACATTTTGCTTGGATTAAAAGTGACGAACTAGGATGAAAATCTCAACAACTTCCTGGAGCTACTTCAGTCTGCATATTATTTCATTTAATTACATTTAAAACGGATGAGCTTTTCATTTTTAACCAGAAAATAGCTGGCATTTAATTTTTCTTCATACCGAATAAACTATTAAGTGTTTTTTGCTTCATTGTAATTGAAGTGTTCTCATGTCAAGTGTTCATCATGTATTCTTCAATTTGATTTACTCCTTTTAGATGCAGTTTATAATTTGACTGATATTAGGTATTTATCAATTTATAATTTGGAATGAATCCCCCCCCCCAAAAAAAAAAACGAATAATATCCGAAAGAGCAGCCAAAAGCAATAAAAAAGCACCAGTTCAGCCTTAGCCTACATGACATATATTCTATAAAGAAGCCAAAAAACTTTAAAATGCATTTTTTTTTAAATTGTAATTAAAAACCAGTTTTTAATACAAGAAGTCTTTTTAAGAATCCAAAAGAGCAAAAAAAGAAAAAACAATCAATATCAAAGTCGCCCATTTCAACTGTTTTAAAGGTGACAAAACAGATATAGGCAAAGGGCATTATGAAAAAATTAAGCTTCCAAGTTCAAAGTTATATTCAAAGTTTTTACCCAGATAACTGACGAATTTTGTGATACGGTATTTGAAATTTTGTATGCAGTAATGCTCGATGAAAAAACTACTAATTTTGATAATTGTTTATGTTAAGAGTACATAGCTAATAGATACTTCAACTACTCGTATTATGCAAGGGTTCTGAAACGCCACAGCCATTTCGTTTCTTCCACATTTCTACTTCTCTTGATGGATAACGAAGAAGACCAGTTTCCAGCCAGCGACTTGTGAATTTTTTAACTCATGAATAGGCTCGAATCTGTTGTTAATTTAGATTGATTTGAGAAAGACTGATGAAAACATTAATGTTTGCGGTCAACATTGATCACGCCGGTGGCGCGGCGCGGCGTGCTGTTTTTGGCCCTGTCGCCGCCGGCCTTCCCTCATCGGCGCGGCGCCGGGGTCTACTCTGAACTTCTGAACTGTGAAACTTAAAAGACTGGTTTAACCCGGACTGTCACTTCAGGGATCTTGTTTTAGCAAATTATAGGCCTCTGTCTTCCCAATTCCCGGCAAATCTCAGCACTTTCAAGTATTGAGTCATTTTATAGCAAGCCACGACAACTGTTTTCTCTGTCCCCCGCACAAAAAAAGCGTAGACCCCTCTCCCTTGCAATTTTGGCATGAATTCTAATCCATATCTGTCATTTTTTAAAATGGAAAACAATGGTAAACAAGAATTTTTAAGGCAACAAGAACTTGGGAACAAATTTTATTTTTGCCCCTTGTGCCCATCTTAGTTTTATTCATGCCTGGAAACAACGAATTTTAACTATTTTTATTTTGGTGGTTTCTGAATTATGAACTTTCTAAGGCAGTATCCAATTTTCATCACCATGGCCACGTTCAACCGCCGAAATAAAGGAGCAAAGCTAATTAAATTTTACAATGCGTTTGGTTGATAATTATTCAAGTTTTAAAAGTCTGTTATTCCCAAAGACAACTAAACCTTAAAAGAAAAGCTATACCTTCTTAAGCTATTTAGTGTCACATTTTTCGGCTTATATTTTGGTGACTTTTCACCCGCCTTTCTTCTGAAAACATAGCAAACGACAGCAAATCAATCATAGAACTGTCTCCTACCCGCTCCTGATGACCATGCTATAGTCTCCTTTCCGTTTGCTCAACAGCTTTTGTGCCTCCCACCTCAGCCCAAAACTGTCCCCAAACAACCCATGTATATCCTTGTATTGGCAATACTATCAAAAAAAAGTTCCTTTAAAAAAAAAAATCATTTCAATTACATAGAAAATCAATTGGCGAATCATTTGTTTTTTTTACCAATTCAAAATATTGCTTCAGCAAGAAAACAGGTTGCTCCAAATATATTAGTATCGCCATTCTAAGGGTTTTATTCACGAATCAGTTTCCAATCAACTAAATTAAATGGAATTAAAAGGAAAAGGCTTGGTCAAATATATTACCTTTTTCTAATAGTAAAGCTATATTGAAAGCCTTCAATGAATTTATTCAAGAAAACCGCTTTTACTGTCCCGTAAACTTGACTAACTTTGGTAATATAATCTACTTTTGTATTAAATGATAAATAAAGCCACTATTCAAAATACATGAATGTTTTCTACAAAATGCAAATGACAGTCTGGCCCTTCAGGGTTTGTGGGGTTATTAGCCCCACCTTGGTTTGGAATTTTACAGATTATTTTGCTTCGACTATGCATGACTTCAGTTCTACACGTTTTTATGCCTTATTATTGGTCTTAACTCCTCTTTGAAGGTTTTTTATAGCGTTTTTTCTTTGAATTAAATAATATTAGATATAGTTTGTGTAAAGAGATGGTGTTCAAGGTCTTTGCTGTAAAGGCAGCTTTAGTTCTTAGAGCAGCTTCTTCGTGTAAATGTTTAGTTTACACCTAGAAAACCACCGATTATCAGTATAATTTATTGAAAACTTGTCCTCATATAAAAAGAAAATGACAGAAAGCTACAAAAAGAAGCAAAAGAACACTATACAACTATGACAATATAACGAAGAAGTTTAGGAATTTGTCATCGTTTATCCGCAGATCTTATCCTAGCCACCTCAAGCTTTCTCTCATCATAGCCTAAGAAAGCAGGATGGGTTCACATTTTTCGTACACCTTACTGCTTGAGATACGGTAAGTCAGTCAAGTACCCAAAACAATTCGTAGAAAATTTCTCTGGAAAACATATAGCATCTCCTTCTTTTTAAACCCCAGGCTTCGGAACCGTACTTAGCCACAACCATTACTGTAGCTTCCTACTGGCCCTGGATCCTGGAACGAACTGGTCCTACTGGTCCTGGATTCAAGAACGAACTGAATAAAACTAGGGGAGGCCCGAACAAGAAGGTTAGCCACTGCTGCTATTCAAAACATAGCAGCCAAAAAAAGTAGAAAAAGATTTGCTAGTAGAAAACAGAAAAAAACAGCAGGTTCAAATAATAAGGCTATTCAGACCAGTTTCCTTTTTCCAAATCAAGTCATAGAAAAAAAATTCTTATTACAGGTTTATCGTCTTTATTTGGGGATCTTGGAACTAACCATGTGTAGAATCTCAAGTGTTCTGTTTTCAGTAGTCTTCATTTTAAAATTTGGAACTCATGATAATGTTTAATAATTCTCAGAATAACTGCATTCAATCTAAAAAGATATAAAATCTATTCCAGTTGCTGTAAAATTGATTTAAAACGTAGTATAAGAATTACACTGCAAGATCAACTTCAGGCGAAAAAAAAAGATTATATGCCTCGCTCTTTACGCTAAAGTTTGACTTTCTCACAACTCTGTTTTTTTAAACAATGAAAAACTTTAGCGTAAATAGCGAGGCGTTGAGGAGGTGACAGCCCCTTTCATATACGGAATAATTTCTGTTCGTTTTAAGTTTTAACGTCGTTCCTTACTTTCAGTTAAAAAACTTGTTTTTTATTTAATTTTTAGAACAAAAGAAACGAATTTTTTTCGAAACTCAAGGCCAAAATATTGGAATTTGTCGACACTTTTACGATTTTCTGTTAGGTGTTTCTAGGGGGTAGGGGCCTTCAATCCAACCTTATGGGTAATCCAAATTCTCCCACTCCCTCTCTATAGCGTTTCTACGGTATATAAGCTTACGTTATGTTTTGGAAAGGCCAACACAGCAGCAACAAAAAGGGAACACTCGGAGGAGCAATGAATACATTTTGAAAATAAATTAATAATATTTTCCCATAAAGCCCTTCATGTTTTATCCGAGTTTGAATCTCCATTCCACATTTTTGGTTTTGAATAGTTTACTTGTGATGATTTTAGATGAAGATTATCGTAGTTTTGTTGACTTGGTCCAGGGAGGAAGGTGTTTTTTTCTTAGACAACACTGCCGTTCTATGACGAACAAATAAACTTTCAAATGAGGATAGATCTATTTATTTAGAGAGTGAAAAAACAGGTACAAAAGTCGAGATGTTTTGATCACATATACAGCGACCATCATCAGTAGAAATTCTGATGACGGTCGCCGTAAATTTGATCGAAATATCTGAACTTTTTTTTGTCTAAATAAATGGATTTATCCCCATTTGAAAATTTATTTGTTCGGGAGAAAGGAATTGTTAAGTGTGAAAGGTTAATAAACATAACTTACTACTAATAACTCTACATAACTCTACTAATCATAGAAAAATACGTAAGTAGTGCTAAAGCAACACTCGTTACACTTTCTATTTTCTTTTCCAACCCGGGGGTCAAAGATGGGGTGAAAATCAAAGCAATTTGTAGTACAAATTTTATATTCCTTAAGGTCCCAAGACTGTCAAGCCCCAGAAATCCTGCATAATTTACAAGCCACCAGTTCAAACGTTCTCAGATTCTTTCTTATTAAAGAGTCTGTCATATGCCCCCCACCCCTTCATATCTCTGTTTTGTTCTAATTGCTGTGATTTTCAGACGAATGATGGTTGATCCAGGATCAGGAGCGGATCCAGGATTTTTTTAGGGGGGAGGGGCACAAAATAGGTTGATCCGATAAAAAAATGGGGGGGGGGGCAAAATAGGTTGATCCGATTAACTTGCGTTAGGAGCAAGTTTAATTAATTAACGCAAACTTGAATTAATTAAGTAAATTACACTACTTTAGACTACGCTAGGGAGGGGGGTGCCCCCTCGCCCCCCCCCTGGATCCACCACTGTCCAGAACTTGCCTAGGAGACCAAGTTGGAGTCATAGAGGCCCAACATTTAGGTAATGCCCATGCAGTTTGGACATGAAGCCAGCATAGTCAGTACTTATCTTACTAATAATTTTCTCAGGTTCAAGCTTAAGACACGATAGTGTAATGTGCTCTTATTTTACATAGGCCTACGGTTATTTTAATATGTCTCAGAATAACGTCCAGCATCTTAATTTGTGACACGGCAAATCTCAATCACTTTTAGTGGTAGGGGGATCAAATATATTTCCTATGGAATCAGGAGACTGGTTAAAATACAATAAGGGTCGCATTTAGACTACTGTTTTCCAATCACGGGAGGGGGTGTATAAAAAACGCATCAGAAAATTGTTTTTGTGCATTTTTTTTAACTCTTACGAATCGGACGAAAATTTCAGGAGGGGTTCAAACCCTGAAGGCCCCCCCCCCTGGATACGGGCTTGGAGAAGAATTTTACAAATTCATTGTAGCCACTCAAAAAGGGTTAGAACTGGGAACCTTTTAATTTTACTAAATTACTCCAGAAGGGGGCTGATTTCCACTCCAAAGATTATTTTGCCCTTTTTTGTCAAGGACTAGAGCTTTGAATGCAACATCAAAATTAGACACATACCTAGAACCTCCTTTCCCCGCAAACCAACCTTCGGCTTATGTTTTTCGACAAATTTGCCCATTTTTCATGATCTATCCCTAGCTCCCTATATCTTATATCTTTGCAGATTTTCCAAGCTCAAAAAGCAAAGGGGAGAGAGTGACAAAGAGAGAGAGAGAAAAAATAAAGAAAGAGAGAGAGAGAGAGAGAGAGAGGAGAGAGAGAGAGAGAGAGAAGAGAGAGAGAGAGAGAGAGAAGAGGAGAGAGAGAGAGAGAGAGAGAGAGAGAGAGAGAGAGAGAGAGAGAGAGAGAGAAGAGAGAGAGAGAGAGAGAGAGAGAGAGAGAGAGAGAGAGAGAGGAGAGAGAGAGAGAGAGAGAGAGAGAGAGAGAGAGAGAGAGAGAGAGAGAGAGAGAGAGAGAGAGAGAGAGAGAGAGAGAGAGAGAGAGAGAGAGAGAGAGAGAGAGAGAGAGAGAGAGAGAGAGAGAGAGAGAGAGAGGAGAGAGAGAGAGAGAGAGAGAGAGAGAGAGAGAGAGAGAGAGAGAGAGAGAGAGAGAGAGAGAGAGAGAGAGAGAGAGAGAGAGAGAGAGAGAGAGAGAGAGAGAGAGAGAGGAGAGAGAGAGAGAGAGAGAGAGAGAGAGAGAGAGAGAGAGAGAGAGAGAGAGAGAGAGAGAGAGAGAGAGAGAGAGAGAGAGAGAGAGAGAGAGAGAGAGAGAGAGAGAGAGAGAGAGGAGGAGAGAGAGAGAGAGAGAGAGAGAGAGAGAGAGAGACAGAGACAGAGACAGAGAGAGAGAGAGAGAGAGAGAGAGAGAGAGAGAGAACGATACAGAGACAAAGAAGGGGGCAGGGGTATAACCTAATTTAGAAGATGATCTAGAAAATACTCACGTCAGAAATTACATTCTGATACTGAGGTAAAAACCCTTTCAGTCCCAGCCGTTCCACACTTTTGAACAGAACATCTGAAATATACAAACATCATTCAAAAGGTTGAAATAAAGCAATAAACTATTTATTTTTATAGGATAAATTTCAGGCTTAAACTAATGAGTAAGGAATCAAACTTTGTCATCAAGAGCAAATTCGGACAGATTTATCATCATAAAACGCACAAACAAATGAAAGGCTGGTATAGAAGCCCAGGAAAAGTGAATTACATAGCCGCACGAGAAAATACGATTCAAGTACCTAGTATACTCGGAGAGAGAGGGGGGGAATTAAAAAAAAAATCTCAGGCCCAAATGCCATGATTTTTGCACAGTAAAAACCTTTTCCTGCAAAACTGCCGTGATCCCTGTACATCTCAGAAGAGGAATGTAAAGAGTGTTTACCAGTCCACTTTTTGAAACTGTGCTTACATTTTGCTAAATTTTAGAGGATCTGCCGAGAATTTTAAAGGCGGAAAACCCCAGAAAAAAATTCTTCACTGTTTGGAAAAATATGAATATTCTAACTGAAGAAAACGAACTATTTTCAAATCTAACAAACACCCCATTTATTCACTAGACCTTAGGTCAATCTATGCCTTTGGCAGGAAGATAGTTTTCTTCTCCATGAAGATAAACTGAGCCGGCATAATAAGAAGTTTAAACATTTCAGAGGAACTATCTTAGTTTAAATAATTGGTGGATGTCCCTAACTTTAAGTCAATCACCAACCTGAAAATCATCATGTGATACAACACAACTGGCACCGTACCTGAACTAAGTACTTCTTCTATGTAGAATCAGAGTAGTTTCCAATGGTCACAAGAGAGTACACGTTATTCACACCTTTCGTCCGACCAGTTTTTTAGATAGTTTTTGAATATTTTACCTTAATTAATTACCGAATCTTGACTGTGCAGCTCTGTTTCATCTGGCTGCACAAATTAAATGTCAAAAAATGAAAAGTATAAGTCTAAAAAATGAATATATATATATATATATATATATATATATATATATATATATATAAAATATATATATATATATATATATATATATATAATATATATATATATATATATATATATATATATGTATATACATATATATATATATATATATATATATATATATATATATATATATATATATATATATATATATATCTATATATATATAATATATATATATATATATATATACATATATATATATATATATATATATCTATATATATATATATATATATAATATATATATATATATATATATATATATATACATATATATACATATATATATATGTATATATATATATATATATATATATATATATATATATATATATATATATATATCTATATATATATATATATATATATATATATACTGAATTATCAATAGGGACTAATTAAAAATGAGACATCCAGGACTTTGCTCAGACTTTTTTCCTCTTCTTCAAAAACATATTTCGTAGGACCAGGCGCATCAAAAACGCGCCCAGAACTAGCTCGTCACTCAGTTTGATTTAAAGGGTCAATAAATTCCTCTGATAGGATGACACAACTATATCAAAATGACTAAAATGAAGATAAAGTGTTTTGACCTTGGAGAACTAAACTACGGTCAGTCCCGTTTGATGCTATTTCGAAAGAATTGCTAGTCCCTAATCCTCCTCCAACGGATTTATAATTAAAATTTATCATGCTAATGTTACGCAAAAATCGTTTGACGAATTCAGAAAGGTTTTGAGCGGAAAACTGGAATCTATTATCGCTATGCAGACTGAATTAAATAATAAGCTTGACGGAGTTACTTCTGAGATTTCATCATTGAGAGCTGAGGTTGCAGCCAGAGGCCTTATAAATTTGAAAAACTCTCGATGAGCACGGACACAAAAATCAGGCCCTACAAAAGCAACTACTACTTCTCGACGTAAAAGATCGTCGCCTAAACCATATTGTTCATGGTCTACCGAAAGAAGAGCCCAACCAAAGTGTTGAAGATAGTGCAATAAAGCTAGTTAAAGAAAAGTTGGGTGTAACTAGTGAATTGTCAATAAAAAGGAGCTATAGGATTGCTTCACTAGTTGGTGTAACATAACAAACAGGCGTGACAAGCAAAATAATCGGCAAAAGCAACCCCCCGTATTTGTTTCATTGAACTCAGAGAGTGATGTCCACGCGATAATGAACAACGTTAATAAGCTAAAAGGTACTGGGGTAATAATTTCTACGGGCCTACCCCCTGCTCTTAATATGATTCGAAACTCCCTACTCTTGAAAGCAAGAGAAATGAAAGAGGCACATCTCATCGTCTCATCTCGAGTGCGTCATAAGGGTATAAACATGTGGCTAGAAGTTAAGAAAGATTGATTAATTCGTTATTATAATATATGCGGACAATTATTTATTGCGTTTGTTTACAGATAAATTTCCGTGATCGAGGAATGAGATATGTTCATTTTCAATGGTTTATGTCATAAATGTGAAAATGACTACGAGCCAGTGTTGGTATTATTCTTTCTTGTCTGTTTACGTTGTATTTTGTTTTTGTTTACTGTTTGTTTTCTTTTAGTTTATTTACTGTGTTCTTTTCCTTTGTGTTTCTTTTTTCAGTTTCATGTGTGCAGAAAAATGAGTTCAGCGTTACTCTGTATAGATGCCATAGCTCAGCTGTGATGTTGACAGCCTTTGGTCTGGTGAGTTCGGTCGCGGAGCGGATCTACCATCCACCGTAAGTAATTTGATGACTTCTTTTGATGACCAGGGTGGTATCAACTCTTTGGGGGAACGTTTTGTCGAGTTACAAAATAATCCTTTAGATATTGAAAGTGTAATTAATAATTCAGTTGGAAGTAGAAATCAGAAGAATAATGATCCTAGTTTGGCTAATAAAAGTAAGTATGTTTCGCAATTAAATGGTTCTGCCTCCTCTAAACGAGATGGTATTTTCTTGAAAATTCTGGAAGAGGTTTTGGATTCAGTCCAAAAGCATCCCTGTGAACTAATCCTCATGGGCGATTTCAACCTCAACCTGCTGGATCAAAATTCTGCTTCAGCTATAGATTTTTTGTCAATGATGCTCTCTTCGAGAATTACTGAGACGCATGCGTCTCTTATTCATAATATTTTTTCGTTACTAGATGTCTTTGATAATTCGGTGCTGGTTAGTGATATTTCTGATCATTTCCCGATACAAGAGCGCTGATCAAGCATAGCTTATAGCATCACCATCTAATCTCCCATTTTTCCGTTTTGGTTATACTGAGCTGAGTCTGACTGATCAGCCATGGGATAGTTTGATTTCTGATTCGGATTTTAACCGCTCCTTTGATATATTTTATGATTTAGTGAAAGAAAGTATCCTAGATATTTGCCATCAGGGGCCAGCGCCCCATACTCAAAAAGGATAGCACCGCTGTATCCATGGATGACTCCAGGTCTCCATAAAAGTGGGAAAAGGAAAAATCATTTGTCGAAGCTTTAAAAGGCTTCATCATCTGTAGCTCATCATCAACGGTTCAAGACCTATAGGAGTATATTTAATTTTCTGTGTCGGAAGGCTAAGTCTCAGTATTATCATAGGAAATTTTCTGAATGTGGAAAGGATGTCAGGAAGACATGGTATTTAATTAATTCGGTTCTTAGACCTACTCCCCCTCTGTATTCAGTTCCAACAACGCTGATAGTCGATGATAAAACCGTCCAAGGAGAAGAAGATGTTCAGCTAGAGCTTACCTCTTATTTTACTAACATTTATTACCAACAAAAGACGACTGCTTCCTCTGCAAGCTCTGCAACTTCTCGTTGCGATTTCAGAGCCTATCTTGGACCCTCATGTTTAAAGTCAACGGCCTTGAACTCGGTTTCTGAGTATGAGATAGCTCGTATCGTGAATACTCTTAAAGGATCATCGACTTCAGGGCCAGACAGAATTCCTATAAGAGTTATCCGTGCCATTCTGCCAGCTATTCTTTCACCATTGGAAAAGCTTGTTAATCTGTCTATCGAGATAGAAATTTTCCCAGTATCTCTCAAGCGAGCTAAGGTTATAGTGCTGTATAAAGGTGGTTCTCGGAGTGATCCTGCTAATTACAGACCAATTTCTCTCCTATCTGTTTTCAGAAAAATCTTTGAGAAGGCTATGCTATCCATGCTTCTTAGTTTTCTGGATGCAAAAGTGTTTTTGCATGATTTCTAGTTTGGATTCCGAGCGAATTACTCTACAGAGCATGCTTGCACAGCTCTCTTGAATTTCAATTATTCGGCAATATATTCTGGTCATATACCGGCAGCTTTATTTTTGGATGTTCGTAAAGCTTTTGATTCCTTGACTCATCAGATTCTTCTTTAGAAACTATCGCATATTGGTATAAGATCAAATGCTTTCTCTTGGTTTGAATCATATCTTTCTGGTAGGCTTATTTCAATTGATCCGCTTTTTCGGAGCCCTTCTGAAGTAGATTATGGCGCCCCTTAGGGATCTGTTCTTGGCCCAGTTTTATTTCTGATTCATGTTAATGATCTGATTTCAGCAGTTAAAAACACCGGGCCGCTGGCATGCTGCAAGCTTTGTAATCCTGATGTTCTTTCGTGTTCTAATACTGCTTCTAATGAAGATTTTCTCGTTGCTTTTGCTGATGACACCACTATTGGGACCCTTGGGAAGACGGAATGTGATATCAAGTCTAACCTTGCGGCAATATTCGAGAGCTTTTTCATGGTTTTATACTAATCATTTGGCCTTGAATGTTGGTAAGTCACATTTTCTTATTTTTTCTCGAATTGGTATAGCTTTTCCTCAGCTTACACAACTTCAGGTGTCACAAGTCTCCTTGTGTAGACCAGAGAACAGGGTGGTCCAGTTTCTCGGTATCCTGCTTGATGAGAACCTTTCATTTACAAACCATATAGCCATGATTAGTGTTAAGGTCTCACGGAGTTTGGGTATCATTCGAAAACTTGGACACACATTTCCTGGATCTATTCGGAAGCTTCTTTTTTTCTGCCTTATCCAGTCATGTTTCCCATTGCCCCATTGTATGGATGTCTACTTCTCCATCTACACTGCGGTCACTTCCTGTTGTGCATAATAAAGCACACCGTCTGGTTATGGACACCAACCATTCCTCACCAACACCGCTCTTAAATCTACAGTCTATTTACATTCTTTCTTGTGCTTCAATTGTCTTTCATCAGCTTCATGGCAATCTTCCAAAATCTCTTCAAAAAACTCCTGTGTTTATTTCTGATTCAGCTCCATATAACCCTCGTTCTTCATTTAATATCCGCATTCCTCCTACCCCTACTATGCGATCAGATTTCAATCCTCTTATTCCTTATCAACAGGTCTGGAATTCCCTACCTTCTTCAGTACAGAGATGCCACTCGTTTGGGACTTTTAAAAGGATTCTTAAGGAACATTTAGTTGAGAATCAAACAGAATAGCATTTCGTTTTTATTTATTTATTTTATTTAGAAAAAAAAAAATTTTTTTTTCCTTTTCTTCTGAGGATTGATGTCCCCTGAGTGTTTATTTCATGGTTTATGGTTGTCTTCTCTGCGCTTTGACTCCCAGGCCTCAGGTATGTTCTCTTTTTAATCTTGAATGTTATTTGGCTATTGTTCTCTTTTTTCGGTTGTTGCGAATATTGTGTTTTTTTGTATCCCCCTTGTATCCCTGGCCATGGAGCCTTTCGAGGGGAATAAGGTTATTGTATTTTCTATTTTGTATTTATTGGTGAATAAACTCTCTGAACTCTTTGAACTTTAGATTTACACAAGATACTCAAACAAACATATTATATTTCTTAATAGATTTTTAATAAAGTAAATTTGTTTTTCCTGATTCAACCCACTCACTACCTCCATTTAAAAAAAAATGTTTCCTAACTCATAAACTGATTTAAAAATTCATATGTGAGATTATGTACACACTAATGTCTTGAGAATCACTAAGGCAGTGCAGTCTGTGGATCACGTGTCGCCATAACATAAACAATTAGATAATTTTATTTATACTAAATTCGTGCTTGCATATGGAGAAAATGGTTTAATGGGTGTCAGGTAATTGCCACAAGCAAAGAAATATGAAATTACTTATCCTGTCATTTCAGCTTTTCATTTTTTTTTTCATTTTAGAAAATAAGTAACGATTTACCAAATGAAAAATTGTGATGTCACGTTGTTTTTAGCGCCCATACGAACCAAGTTAGACAATTCTGAAAGTATATTTTGCAGATGATTTCCCTCTGCAGGCTTGGAGCAAACTGCAGGAATTTGAATTCCATACACCAACATCGTTTCACAGTTTCACAGCACAGAGCCCTGCTGTCTTCTTCGTCGGTTGTAAAAGATAAACCCCCCACCCCCCTGGTTTGAAAAATAAACTGTCAACATAATATGCACCATCTAAACTCAGTTTCCTACACAGCTCACGAACTCCAAATGTCTCCTAGACTTTTCGAGCGTCTGGGGTACGAGAGTTTCAGCAGAATTGCTTGACTCCATTCAGCTGACTAGTTTATTCTACTTCGGATGGCACTGCTTTTGCAGATTCTGTGTTCTTTTATTTACCATAAAGTTGTCAATGGTAACTACTAATCCTTTCGGTAGGGTTAAAGGGCCTTAGGTAGGTCTTTCCAGCAATTCCTTTTAAAGCACAAAAATACAATCAAATGTTACACAACTCACCAGGAAAACAAGTTTCACAAATATACGTTTTAACTGTAGATAATTCAAAGTCAATTGCAGAAATTAAGGATAATCATCAGTTAGACAGAAAAAAAGTAAGATAACGCGCCAGGGACTGTCAATAATTGTTGAAACTATAATGTGTACTGCAACAGATGTCAAGACAGAATGACAGAAGTTTGACAAAACATCTTCTCTCTATAGATACAACTGCCACATAATGTTTATTCAATGTTACAGTTTGATCTGATTGCTACTTGTGAAGAGCTTTCTCACAAATTCATAGTTAAATAAGTAGACATCGGCCCTTACCTTTTTGATTTTTGCTGATGAATAGTGAGTACTTCCCATATGGAGCAGCAATCTGTTTGCGTAAAATTGAAAAATAATTTAAGTTGAGGGAGTTCAGGGTGCAAAAATAGGTTGGAAAATTAATGTTAAGAAGTCAACAAGACTAGGAGTAAATGAATATTAAGAGTTGATGTTGGATAGCGAGAAGACCAGTCAAGTGGATAGCTTCACTGAATAGTTTGAAAGAATAGGAAGACAAATCTGCAAGCCAAGACTAGAATATTGGAAGTTACGATATGACAGAGGTAAAGTGTGGTTCTCAAACATGGCTGTTCTGGAAGACCCAGGAAAGTTTTTTAATATTTTTCAAAGGAAATGTCACCGGATTGTTTCAGGTACCCGTTTAACTAACCGTATGTCAAACAACAAGTTGTGCGAAAAACGTAGCTCAATCCCACTTTCTAGGGTTATAAATAGAGAAAGTTTGAGATGAATAAGACACGATTTACAGATGAGTGGTGATATATTGCTGAAGATTGATCTTTCTGGCCATACATTTGGGACCAAACGAAAAGCAGGTTGTCCCCGAATAGGGTGGAAAGAGGTTATAAGGGATGATTTGAAAGGAAATATAACTTCTTGGGACGGGTAAAGATTGAGGCTTTGCATAGACTAGGGTGGAGAACGAGCGTGCGCAGCTGGATGAGCCTCAAGCGGCTTGGTTCTGCAAGGAGTTGTTGGTAGTAGTATTACTGACTTAACTAGACGAAACCTTGCCTCGTAAATCCTGACGTTCCTTGAAAGGCTTGGGCTTCATTTGAAGAAGATGGTTGGCCAAGGGTAAGATGGAGCAGCAACAATGAGTGGCTATCTCATATGTGTTCAAGCTGAAGGATTAATTCCAGCTTTAGAGAATCCTATTACGCCTTGGCTGGAAACTTTAAGGGGGATTTTGGTTTTATTCCGTGTACTTATTTAACAAGACAAGTTCTTGATTCTTGAAAACTTACGTTTTGAAAACTTGAGAGCATTAGGCTTATTCTGAACGCAATGGCTAATGTAGGGTATGATTTAGCAGCAACAATAAGTGGCGCCCACCAGGCTGTAATATGTGAACAGATGGGCCCTTTACATCCATCCATTATGAATTAATTCAACATACTCTCAACACTACTATTCCTTCTGTTGGGTCAATTCCAGCTTTCGAGTATTTTTCCAGTCTTCATTGCAAGTATTCTCCTAATACAGCAGTTTGCCATTGACCGCGGTGGCGGTTCACTACTCAGCAAGATTCCGCAAACAAGATCAGTCAAGCACTCTGATTAAAGTTAGCTCTGGAAATGAGCCTTTTTTAGATACATCGACCGATTCTGTTTTTTTTATAAATATGAGTAAAAAAAAAACTTGTCTAAGTCCATATCACTACGAAATTACTCAAATTCCCTTTTTAAATATTATTTAGCAATCTATCGCCAAATAATTTTCATAATTTTTAAATTTATTCATTTTTGGGAAATACACTTATAACCAGTTAGATGCTGAAATCTCCAAAATACATAAAAAAAATCTAAACAATTTGACTTCTAAACGATTGAGTTGATAGTTAACATACCTTCAGCAATATGATTATTTTTCATAAATACAACACTGAGGACATGAACTAGCAATAAGTCCCTTGCTGCTTGTTCCTTCGTTGTTTGTACCTTTAAGAGTCGTTTCATTTCCGAAAAGTCGTCAGGGGCTTCCGTCTTTATTAGGAAGGAATCAGGAACAGCTTTTCTAACATTTTCATCTTCGTTGAAATCTTCGCTATAGACAATAAACCCAAAAACCTAAATAAAAAATATACTTAAATTATTACACGGATAAAAAAAAAGTGAACAGACGGTTTAGTGTTGGCAAGGCCAATGACAATGTACTAAGTTTTTTAGAGATATCGTCCATAAATTCAATGTTTTTTTTTCTTTTCTTTTTTTTTCATTCAATGTTTTTTTTTTACTTTTTTTTCTTAACTTACTGTTATTCAAAATCTTCCACTGATCAACCCGATTGTAAATCAAAATCTGGATCACACATTTGCTGCTCCACTGATAATCAAGATCAGGAAAAAGAACATTCATACTGGAGGTCCCAGAGACTTCTTGCTGCCCGGTTCTAAGTCGGCTTAAGCACTTCAGTGTAGACTTGAGAAGATAGGTGATCCCCGTCCTGCACTGGTATTCGGGATCATTGCTTTTCCTGAGGCCAAAATAATTTCAATGATTTAAAGAACATGAAAATTGGAACTTAGAATGTTACAACGTTAAAAATGACTATCGTATCAACATTTTGACGGACGAATTCAGACGATATGAACTGGACTTATTAGGAGTTTCAGAAACTCATATCCCAGGGGTAAGAAGCATGAAATTAGGTGATATAGAATTTGTTTTACTCGGGTAGGAAGGATGGGGTACATAGACAGGGAGTAGAGCTCTTGATGAATAAGGAAGCTGCTAACTCTTGTTTAGGCTGGGAAGGTATTAATAATAGAATACTAATTACTCGTTTTATGACTAAAAAGTTAAGGGTATTAGCTATAGTAGTATATGCCCCTGTAGAACTGACTGACGGAGATACTAGTGACTCAGATGAATTTTATTTACAGTTACAGGAGCAAATAGACAGGGTCC
Source organism: Artemia sinica (assembly GCA_027921565.1). Lineage (NCBI taxonomy): Eukaryota > Metazoa > Arthropoda > Branchiopoda > Anostraca > Artemiidae > Artemia > Artemia sinica. Next base: position 40,693,705 of record CM051269.1, on the reverse strand, counting down.
CAGGCAAAATATGATGTTTTTACTATGAGATTTTAACGTCCAGACCGGTAGAAATAGGGATAGATGGTATCCTAGCCTAGGTAAATTTAGTGTAGGAAAAGAAAACAGTAATGGATACAGACTTTTGCAATTTTGTAGGTATATCAATCTAGTTATAACCAATACGGCGTTTGATCATAAAATGGCTCGTAAGTTAACATGATATTCACGTGATGGTATGACAGCGAACCTTATTGATTATGTTATAGTAAACCGAATACTGGCAGGGTCAATACATGATACTAGGGTATATAGGAGTGCTGTTATTGATGTTAAAAGTAAAGATATCCATCTAGTAGTGTTAGAGTTAATTTAAAGCTGAAATTTCGGAAGGGTAGCTACCTCCCGGGAAGTTATGATGTTGGTAGACTCCAGGATGAGAATTTGAGAGGAACTTTCCAGGAATAGTTGAATACTAAACTTGAGAGTTTTAAATTTGACAATGTGGAATATGGTTGGAATAATTTTCGAAATATAATTTGTGAAGTTGCTAAAGGTGTCTTGGGGAAGAAAGCTAGGACTGCATCTAAGAATATTAGTGAAAAAGCTTTGTTTAATAGAAAGGAGAAGGAACTTGTACAAATTATCTGAGTGATAGATCATTTGAAAGAAAAGGAATGTAAAGAAAGTGGAGAAAGCACTCAAATATGAACTAATGAGGTGTGAAGTGGAAGCCATGGGTAAAATTGCCGAGGATCTGGAATATGCAACTAGACGGCATAATAGTAAAACATTGTACTGGCACGTTAATAAATTGAGAGGGAGTAGTCAATCTGGACTTATCCCAGTTAAAGATAGGAACGGGGCCACAATTAGTGATAAGGAAAGAGTTAAAGAGAGATTGGCAGAACATTTTGAGAATTTGCTAAACCGAGATAGAGTTGCAGGAAAAGATATAGAAGAAAAGGAAAAGTTTGTGATACCTTGGATGTGAAGGAAGATCTGTTTTGCGAGGAAGAATTAGCAACAGTAATAAAAGGATTAAAAAATGAATAAGGCTCCAGGTGCTGATGGTGTGGTAAATGTGTTTCTTAAATATGGTGGCTCTGATGTTAGAAATAAGTTACTGAAGATTATGAATATGATTTTTGAAAAAGGGGAAATACCTAACGATTTTAGGAAAACCTTAATCAAGCCACTTTATAAGAAAGGTGAAAAGAGTGATTGTGGTAACTATCTAGGCATCAGTCTGGTCTCTGTAGGTAGCAAAGTACTTAGTAATATAATACTTTTTAGACAGAGAGATACTGAAGACAAAGTTTTGAGAGAAGAACAGTGCAGTTTTAGAAAAGTTAGAGGATATTCCAACCAAATTTTCACTCTTAGAATAATAATTGAGAAGTGCCTGAGTTGTCAAACACCTTTGGTCATCAGTTTCATAGATTATGAGCAAGCGTTCGATTCTGTTGATAGAAGAGCTTTAACAAAGGTTTATCCTTGTATGGTATACCAGCTAAATCTGAGGCAACGCTATAGCGTTGCCTACAGTAAAGGCCATACAGCTCCAATGTTTTATTATTTGTTTATTATTACTTTTTCCCCAGAGGCACTTCATATGGAAGCGGTCGTCGTATAAACGTCAAATCAAAATTTCGAGATAGCCATTTTGCTCTACGTAGTTGATTTCCAGATAGTAATTATGTTTTTGAGGAGAACACTCCCCCCACAGCCCTCCGGGCACGGGTTGCAAGTTATGCCCTGGGGGCACATAAGGTTTTTATAAGAGAGAGAGAGAGATTTATTCTAAACAAACAAACAATTTAACATCAGTTTAGCGGCCACCCAAGAAGTGAAAACTTGTCCAAGGGGGTGGCAAAAATACACTAGCATAACAAAACAATAAAAAAATAAAAGAAAAACAACCTATCTATATCACAGTCCCCAAACAGCACCACAAACCTTACACCTTAACATTGTCATTAAATTTACTATCATAATCATAATCATCATCCCTAGGAGCCATAAATAACTACCAATATCTTAAAAAAAAAAAAAACAACAACAACAACACTAAAAAGAAAGCTTTGTCGTAGAAACTTCAAAAAGGACTCATTCGATTAGAAATTCAAAGGGATAGTGCCCTTTTTAATCGTCGAAAATGATTGGAGCACAACTAACCCCCCTCTCACGCCCACCTTTTCCCCAAACACATCCAATCAAAATTTTGAGATAGCCATTTTGTTCAACGTATTTGAAAATTCGGGAAATTAGGTTTCTTAGGATGACAACCCCTCCCCCCCCCCTACAGCCCTCAGGGCAAATGTTGTTAGTAATGCCCTGGGGGCATATAAGGTTTTTATAGAAAGCGTTGTCGTAGAAACTTCAAAAAGGGCTCATTCGATTGGAAATTCAAAGGGCTAGTGCCCTTTTTAATAGTCAAAAATGATTGGAGGACAACTAACACCCCTTCCGCGCCCACCATTTCCCCAACACACATACAATCAAAATTTTGAGATAGCCATTTTTTTCAACGTAGTTGAAAGTTCTGGAAATTATATCTTTGAGCAGGACAGTCCCCCCACAGTCTTGAGGGCAAGGGTTATAAGTTATGGCCTGCGGGCATACATGGTTCTTATGGAAGGAATGCTCGTATAAAGTTCAAAAACGGCTCATTGGATTGGAAATTGAAAGTTCTAGTTCACTTTTAAGAGTCTAAAGAGATTGTAGGGCACCTAGAACCCCCCCCCCCCCTTTCACGCCCTTTTTTCCTCAAACCCATCCGATAAGAACTTGAGATGGCCGTTTTTAAAAAACAGTTCAAAGACGATGTAATGAAAACTCCGCGGCGGACACAGCCCCCCAGGGCCCGAGGGTAGGTGTTGTAAGTTATGCCCTAGGGGAATATATGGTTCTTATGGAAGGGATCCTCGTAAAAACTTCAGGCAGGGCTCATTTGATTAGAAATTAACATTTCTAGTTCAGTTTTTGAGTCAAAAGAGATTGGAGGGCAACTAGCCCACCCCACGCCTTTTTTTCACCAAATGCATCCGATAAAAAGTTTGAGATAGCCATTAAGTTAAAAATTGTTCAAAAGTCAGATAACAAAACTCAGGTGTCGACACAACCCCCGAGGGCCCGGGGGCAGGCGTTATAAGTTATACCCTGGGGAATATATGGTTATAATGAAAGAAATGCTCGTATAAACTTCAGAAAGGGCTCATTTGATTGGAAATTGAAAGTTCGTGCTCACTTTTTAATAGTCAAAAGAGATCCAAGGGCAAATAGCCCCCCCCCCCCCCCCCACCTTCTTTTTCCAAACCAACCTGATGAAAATTTTGAGATAGACATTTTGTTATAAAAAGTTCAAAGGTCAGACAAGAAAAATCTCGATGTCAATACACCCCCCAGGGCCCGGGGGAAGGGGTTCTTAGTTATGCCCTAAAGGCATGTATGGTTCTTATGAAAGGGATGTTCGTATAAACTTCATAGAGGGTTCATTTGATTGGAAATTGAAAGTTCTAGTTCACTTTTTAAGAGTCAAGAGATTTAAGGGCAACTATGCCCCCTCCGCACCCTTTTTTCCCAAACACATCCGCAACAAATTTTGAGATAGCCAGTTTTTTGAAAATTGTTCAAAAATTAGATAACAAAAACTCCGGTATCAACACAAACCTCCAGGGCCCGGGGGGTAGGCGTTGTAAGTGTTGTCCTGGGGGCATATATGGTTCTTATGAAGGGATGCTCGTATAAACTTCAGAGAGGGCTCATTTGATTGGAAATTGAAAATTCTAGTTCAATTTTTAAGAGTCAAAAGACATCCGAGGACAACTAGCCCGCCGCACACCCTTTTTTCCCCAAACCCATCCGATACAAATTTTAAGATAGCCATTTTTTAAATAATTCAAAGGTCAGATACCAAAAACTCCGGTGTCGACACAACCCCCCAGCCCGGGGGGCAGGCATTGTAAGCTATGTCCTGGGGCCGTATATGGTTTTTATGAAAGGGATGATCGTATAAACTTCAGAGAGGGCTCCTTTGAATGGAAATTAAAAGTTCTAGTTCATTTTCTCAAAGTAAAAAAAAGATCGGAGGTAAATTAGCCCTTCCCACCTTCCACGCCTTTGGGTTCATCGGATGGATAAACCCATCCGATAAAAATTTGAAGTGACCATTTTGTTAAAAATAGTTCAAACATCAGATATTAAAACTCCGGGGTCGGCATAACCCCCCAGGGTCCAGGGACAGGCGTTGTAAGTTATACTCTGCGAGTATATATGGTTCTTATAGAAGGGATGCTCCTATAAACTTCAGAGAGGGCTCATTTGATTGAAAATAGAAAGTTCTAGTTCACTTTTAAAGAGTCAAAAGAGACAAGAGGACAATTAGCCCCCCCCCCCACGCCCTTATTTCCCCAAACCCATTATTATCTATTGTATGTTTGTTTGCGTTGATTGTTTATTTAATTTCTGTTCGTTTTAAGTTTTATTTATACTTCAATAACAAAGTATATTTTATTCGTTTTAAGCTTGATTTTCATATTCAATCTAAGCATTACTCGCTTTAAGATCTATTTATTCATTTATATTATTACTTGTTGTATGTTTTTTTCTATGATTGTTTATTTTATTTCTGTTCATTTTGGGTTTCATTTATGCTTTTATAGTAATTTCTGGTCGTTTTGAGTTTGAATTTTAACAGGTATTTGAACCTACTGAGCTTGAAAAGTTTGAAATGACGTTTACTTTTCTTTGAAAAACTTATTTTTCGGAAAGTTTTTTTAATTAATGCATTAAAGTGATTAGTTTTATGTACGAGAGTAATACAGCTGCGGTTTAGGAAGGAAATGAGGTTAGCAGCTGGTTTTGTATTAAACCAAGAGTTAAGCAGGGTTGTGTTCTATCCCCCTTAATATGGACTATTTTGACGGACTTTGTCGTAAGAAGCACAGGAAGGGCAATGGGAGACCACGGAATCAAATGGGGAGGAGTAAGTCTCCTGGACTTAGATTATGCTGATGATTTAAGCATCCTAGATGAAAGTGTGAGCAAAATGAATGAACTTTTAGAGGATTTGCGAGCTCAGGGTGCTATAATAGGTTGGAAAATTAATGTTAAGAAGACTAAGTCACTAAGGCTAGGAATAAGTGAAGATGAAAAGGTGACGTTGGGCAACGAAAAGATTGATCAGGTGGGCAGGTTCACTTACCTTGGTAGTATTATTAGTAAAGACGGTGAGAACAGTGAAGATGTTAAAAGTAGAATAGCCAAGGCTCAGGGTGTTTTTTCACAGTTAAAAAAAGGTTGGAAGAAGATGAAGATAAGTATGCAAACAAAGAGTAGAATATTAGAAGCCACAGTGGTCAAATATGACTCTGAAGTATGGGCGCTACGGAAAGCGGATGAAGGTTTGCTAGATATTTTCCACATAAATTGCTTACGGATTGTTCTGGGTGCCTGGCTGACTGACCGTATTTCAAACAGCAGGCTGTACGAAAAATGTGGTTCAATACCACTTTCTAGGGCGACAATGAAAGAAAGGTTGAGGTGGCTAGGGCACATTGTGCGGATGAAGGATGACAGATTGCCGAAGATTGTCCTTTTCGGCCAACCGTCTAGGGCTAAGCGGGAAGCAGGTCGTCTTCGTCTGGGGTGGGAGGATGTCATAAAGAAATATTTGAAGGAAATGGGAACTTCCTGGGAGGGTGTAAAAAGAGAGGTTTTGAATAGATTGGGATGGAGGAGGAGCGTGCGTAGCTGTGTTGGCCTCAGGCGACTTGGTGCTGTGGTGAATTGTTAGTAGTAGTAGTAGTTCGTGAGTTCTTATTCTAGATTGTGAATTCAACAACATTCTCGAAAAAAAGAACGCAGGTTTCGCAACGTTACCGGTTCAGTTTATATATCTTGTTGTTCCCCAGTTTGTAATTCAAGAATCCAGTTTTGTTAACTTCTTTGTCCATCTTGTTTAAAGAATCCTTTCAGCACTTCTGTTTCCTATATGTTCCTAAAAGCTCTATCGTCAGACTCCCGCCTTACACCTACCGACTATGGGATTACTTTCTCTTTTTAATACAAAATTTACTTTAGTTAATTATTGCTAGTTTGTTAGTTTAATCAATTAACTAGTTTGGTTATTCCATTATATTGAAATATGACTAGTTTTTAGTATATTGTCATCTATATTACTAGCGTGATAAAGCTAGCTGATATTACATACACACTCGTTTCTAGTATGTAACATGTAAACAAAGTATATTACTATATTTAAATATTATCAGTTTTTTTTGTTCATTAATATTTTTTTTTAAATAGATATCCAATGTAGTCTCCTTTTCTTTGAATTGTTTAGAAAGAGTTCACAGCACACTGATTCCGGAAAGACAATTTTTTAAGAAATTCAAAGATAAGAAGTCTAACCAATAAATTAGAAATAAGACCGGAATTCATGCAACAACAACTGTTATTTTTTCAAAACGAGGTCGAGGCCGAAGGCCTCGACCGAGTCCGTTGATTTTAAATTAAAGTTATCAAGTATTTTCCAGTAGGTCATTATGCTTGAAAAAAATAACTAGTGTCTTCTGTCAAATCTTCGCTTAGTGGTTTCTTCTGGCCCAAAAAACTTAAAATAAATGCTTTAAATATAAATGCAATCAAAAAATTAAAGAGAAATATGCTTTACTACTCCTCGTCTAGGACACACAGGCCAAACCTTAAGAGATGGAAGTTAGAATCTTCACTGCGGGAAGCGGGTGTAAAAATAAAACAGGGATGTTTCCAGTCCCTTCATTCCTAATTTTTCTGGAGAGTCCTCCAGGCCAATTCCTGGGAGGATTTACCTCTCCCCGCTCCTTTCCGTGATCAGGCATCTTGGTGCATATACTAGCAGATTCAGCTTATGATTCCTGACAGGAGATCATAGATGTCACCAACTGACAAATCAAAATTGAAACGTATTTATGCCTTTTTAATAGTTCTGCATTGAAATGAAGTCTACATAACATTAGGCACATACCGAGCATGGCCTTTTCAGTTTCTTTCTTTTTTTGTAAACTGAACTAATTTGAATTTTCTTGGTCTTTCAATTACTAATGAAAAAGACAATGCAATTTACATTGAGAAACATAAGGATACCAAGAACTGAAAAACTTAGACAAAGCATATGTTTTAGCACGTAATTTTCTGAGCTTGCCTAATGGAAGGAAGAGAGCGTTATTGATTCAATTCTGATTCCCCTTGTGGGCAGATATGTTGAGTATATATCACATAAAGCAACATTGAGTGTAAGCAGCCAAATGCATTAAAACCAGAAAAGAAAAATCCTAAATATTAACAACTCATAAAGTCACTAAGCTACCTGAGGTGCAAAGCCCAGTCAGTTTCCTGCCAATTTGACCTGAAGTGTTACCACTTCTCAAGAGAGTAGACCTGCTCTATAACCTATGACCATAGGTGCCTCGCACCAAAGGGGGAACAAAAACACACATGAAATCTACCTGGCATAAGTTTATAAGAAAAAAAATTTAAAGGAACACAGTGTTCAGCATCATTATAGGTTAAATCTGTCTTTGATGTTAGACAACATAAATCAAATGAAAATATACAAATAACAAACTAAAATATTAACTAAGAAGGCAAAACAATATAAAGGCTACTAAAAAAAATGCTTGAATTTTTGATTACACGTCTGAAAACTTAAAAAAAAGACAGAACAGCGAGAACATACAAGAAAATAGCATGAAAAGATGAAATAAAAAATATCAAACGACCAGCAATACCAAAAATATTTTTATAAGTACTGAAGCAATTGTTTGGCAGCTTGAACATTTAATATCCCCGTTGCCCAAATGAATTGTGTAAACAAGTCCTGCGACAGTAAATGTATGTTGGAAGCATCTCATTAAGAGTTTCAAATGTCTTTCTTCTTCTTCTTCTCTTTTAGAGTGTTTGGTAACAAAGATGTAAATAAGTTCAGTACAAAGACGTACTTGCGTGTGCATTACTTTCCTTTTAGAAGAGAAAACCACGTCGCCAGAATGAAAACCTTTTGCAAGTAGGGCGTGTAGATGCGGGGTGGTTTCAAAATACATAAAACATTCAGACTGGGATTGGCTAAATATTACCAATATAGTCGCCAACACATGAAAAAAAACAGTCACACATAATGGTTCCAGTATGCAATTATGCTTGGCAAGAACCTTGGTTTCTGCAAAAAGTAAGTCAGCAAGTAATTTTTAAATACGTGGTCCAAATGAAAAAATTTGTGTCCATTCATGAAATTCAAATTTATTGAGAACTTATCTTTACACTATTGCCCTCCTCTGAGCTGTTTCCTATTTACTCTTTTTCTGAGAAAATTCCTGATCAAAAACTAAAAAAAGTAAAAATAAAAAAGAAAGAAAAAAGTATGTTCCATTGTTGCTTGCTTGAAGTTTTGCTGAAATACTTCATCCTCTTTGGATTTGATCCTAACCAAGTGGCTAAAAAAAAACTGTCAAAAGATTCAGACAAATAACCATTGTCCTGAGCCCATAAGAAATAGTTGGCCTGGTTAACAATTTAGTCTAAATAATCTACTAGTATATTATAAAAATATACCAATTTTCCATTAGTGTTTTTATTTAATTGTGTTCCTATGTTTTCCTTAGAAACTGCAGCCGCTGACGCAATAGTTATTAACATGTATCTGCAGACTAATTATCTGCTAATAAACAACTGCTTCAGAGGCGAGTTTGTCAGAGCTTGTAAATAACTGTGTGTTTCTATCAAAAATCTAAATAGCAGCACATTAATTTTTACAATTGGTGCTTACATTTCTCACCTATCTGACAAGTCAAATCCTTGATCCTAACTGTATAAGACCTCACTACCACTTAGTCTCAGCTTAGATGTCAAGGATCAAAATGTCTTTAATCCTAGCTCTAAGTGCTCTAAGGATCAAAATGTACATTAATCCTAGCTCTATGACTTCAAATTTGGATAATATAGTTTCTTCTTCTCAACTCAAATGACGAAAGCTGTAAATGATGGCTTTCCTTCCAACCCCTTCCTAACTTTCCATTTTTTAAGTTATTATTTAGTAGAACCCCAACCGCCAGTCAAAGCCAGCTATTATGCGGCTTACTGTTTCTGCTGGTAAGGAAGTAGACCTGCTTGTTTTCGCTTACGTCGCTAATTCGCAGAGACTATTTAAATACCGTTTCATCTTGTAATGGAAAGCTCCATGTTATGTCTTCCAAGCCCTGAAGTTAAAATCCAGCTTAATTATTATCCAGCCAAAATAAACCTTGCTCTGGGCTGAGAAACAGCAGTTCCATTTTGAAGAATAGGAAGTAACACCCAAAGTCAATGACTGGCCTCATTACTAAACTTTAAAAATTCCTAAACTTAAACGCCAGAAACTTAAGATGAATGGGTTATTGTAACAAATGGAAAAGTCATAAAAATTATTAGGTTTAGGCTTGGAAGTCCATCCCTAGTGCTGTTTATTACTCCTGTCTATTTTGTGTTGTACAATTATGTTCTAGACTAATTTTTTTTCAGTGTCTGCCTGAACAAGGAAAGTCTAAGGGTTGCTCTGATTTTTGGTTTAAAACATGACATCACATCTGTTAAAAAAAAGACAAAAAACGACGAAATCGAGACATTGGTGCTAGACAACGTTATAATTTAGTTCAGCCTGTCTTAAGTAGTATGTTGAATATTTGTCTCTTAGACGTGTATCCCATTCCTTTTTAGGTGTCCCCCAAGGCTCCATTCTGGGTCATCTGATGACTGGATGTGCTTTGAAAAACCTCTAGCTTCTTTTTCGGAACAGCTGATCCCACTTCTCATCTGATATAGGTATGAAAATCATTTCGGAAAATCATATAGTTAGGGTTCTTCAGAAATATGCAGGTCATATTCTACAAGACCTGATTAATATCTAGAAGTTTTCTAAGTACAAAGAAAAGTCATGAAGATCAGTGGATAGACAATGATAAAAATAATTTTATTGCTATAAATCCAGTAAGAAAGGACATATGCAACCAAACAATTAATACTCTAGAAGGAAATTGTTATTTTTGACTTTTATTTTACCTAATTATTTACATTTTTAGATAAGGGAATTAAAGAAAACAAATTCGAAAGGTGCTGATTTGACATCTCATAAGCATCTCAGTTAGCTGGTCATATGATTTTTTTACAGATAGCTCTTTTATATCAAACAGTTTCTTTCAAACTACTTGAGTGGCTAATTATTGAAATAATTAGAAAAAAATGCTAAGTTCTGTGACATGGAACTTATAATGGAAGAATATCCAAACTCATGATATGGATATTGGAAAAAGCTAACCAAACCACAACTTGTCTTTTAAGGATAATCTTTCAGCTGTTGAAAACATGTGTTAATTTCCTATTTATTTCTGCTCTAAGTGTTGCCTGTAGTTTTGACTCTTGCATTTTTGCACAAGTTTTGTCAGAGGTTCATAAAAGAGGTCAGAACCCAGCAATTGTTTGCTATTTCTAGCACATTTATTGGTTTAAGGGCAACAATGAAAGACATAAGAAAATTGTTTCATATCTTAAGGTTTAAGTGAAGGTATACTTGATACCACAAGCACTGTTTAATAGCTCAGTTCTTTCTGCTCAGATTTGTATACATAGTAAAATTTATTTGCAAATATTCTGATTATGGCAATTATTTTTGTGAAGTTACCAGCTGAATACTTGAAGCTAGGCGTTAATCTCAATGTGGGGAACCCAGTTGCAGTTGATTTAGATTAATGAGGAGTAGCTATCAATATCATTTTGATAATCATTCTATATTTTGCCAAAGTCTAACATATTCTAGGATGATGACTAGAAGAGATGTGCATGATACATAAAGCTTGGTATCAAGTAATTAGAAAACAAAGATTTCCTTAGCTTTGCCTTGTCTGTTTTCTCTACAAAGTCACAGGTAAAGCAGATTACCCAAGCAAGGCAGTTAAATTATCTAGTTGTTCTACATTTATCTGTTCCTTCTCCTATCTCACGTTTTTTTCTCTAACCATGATAAGTTACAAGAGTGTTGTGCCTTCTATGAATTTAAGAAGTACCATTTTGTTTGACTCCATGGATTCACAACATTTGCACATGTAGAAAGTGCACTCTGGCCCATCCAACTTCAGTAGCACTCTTTTAATCTATAGCCTATGCCCTAGGCTCCACAAGACTGATAAGAAAGAAAACTTACTTCTCTAAGACAGCTGACTAAGTCATTCCAAATAACAGGCAGATATTTGCCTTCACCTTCAAGAGCTTCACTTACAACATGAATTTTTCTTATGGGAGTTCTTTTCTTCATTGCCAGTAAACAGTAATTAGTGCATTTTTGCACCAATTCTGCTTTCCTCAATTCAGACAATTCATAGGATCTCCTTTGGGATTGAGATGATCTTGTATCACTCTTTCTCTGGGACTGGGATGAGTTTGAAGAGGTGCCTCTCTGAGATTGAGATGATCTGGAAGGGTGTCCTTTTTCTGACTGAGATGACCCAATATTTTCTTTTGAACTGATGAAATGTTGCTGCTACTTTGAGAATTAGTAGAAGATCTAATACTTCTTTGTTGTGATTGGGATGACTTAGGTTGCTTCCTGTCTTGAGATGGCATTGCAAAAATACCTGGACTTTTAAAGCTATCAATACCTAGAAAATAAATAACACAACAAAAACATTAGGGAAAAATAATTTAAAGGGAGCACAATAGGTCTATAGGACTCTCAGCAGGTACATACACATAAATTCAGTTTGGTGAAGAGAAGGGGATTGCTCAAACCCCAAAACAGGCACACTATACAAAAAACCTAACTAATTGGGAAAATGTTGGCATTTCTCAAAAAGGACCTTGACTGAGGACCCCTTCTCCTTAGTAAGAGCTTAACTTCATAATGTTTTAGAGACTAGAGCCTTATTATTTCCTGGAGAGAAGTCAAACACATCATAAGAAATTAATTACACCTAAATGTATGGATTGTTTAGTACTGAAGTCTGGTGCAACATGAATGGAGGAGAGGGGGTAAAATTTTCAAATATTCTCCCAAATTTATCATTTTTTGCCTAGTATTGATCTTGATTGTTAAAATGGTATTTCCCTTGAATGTAAGAACATTTTGGTAAGCGATTCTTCTAATAGTTTTGTGCTTTTAGGTGAGGTGGGGGCTACAAAAAAACTTCATTGAAAGCATTAAAATTTGTTTATATGCATTTTTCTTACTTTTTTACAAGTCGGACACAAATTTGGGGGGACAGCAAAATATGATACTCCCCCTCCTCAATATGGCCTTAGACACAATCATTATTTGGACTCCAAAACTCATAATGGTTTATTGAATGACCTTGAGAACCCTCCTCCTAAAGGAACAAAAACTACTCTGCCAAATAGAAAAGAATTGTGACCAAGCTTAATGACTTCCCTGGCTTATTTGTCCCTCATTTTACCCAGGTTTTAATGGTAAGACTTTAGGAAGTATTTGATATACTTTATTTTGTGGACTGTCTGTGAGCAATATAGCATTCATTTGCTGCACAATGTACCTGCACTATTTTGGTTAATAAAATTTGTCATCTAAATTTGAGACAATTCCCATTCATTTGTTCACAAAGCTACATCAATGGCCATATAAAAGGGGCTTAACAAAACTTTCTGGTAGTAACCTTGCCCCCCCCCCAAAAAAAAAAAGTTCCCACCCATAAAAATTTCTCCATGTGCAAAATTCAGCAGCCACAGAGAAAGTATGACAAATAAGATAACAAAGAAAATAATTTTTTTTTGAATATTCTACAATAATTTGAAAATATTGGCAAACATTTGGTGTAGAATATCCTATGGTATTTATTTTACATTATACTCTATTTTAATTATTTTTTCATGTTTCTAGGGGATGAGATATCATAGCAGGGTGGTGCAGATGAAGTTTAACACTGGGGCAGTGGGAGTGATATCAACCCTGGAGGCAAACTTATTAGACATTTCAAAGTATCTGAACAAAACAGACATCTCCAGAATTTTGATTTGGTATCATAGGGGTTAGAGGAGGGGCATATAGCAGAAATAAATCAGACAGGGTGGCTGATTGCCCTTCATTTCAAGAGTAATATATTCCAAAAATACTTATTTATAACAAGTCAAGCCTCATTTATTAGGCAACAGAAATATAAACCATTGTCCTACCATTTCAAGTTTTTTGAATGCTGTCAACAAAAATAGCACTGAATTTTGTAATTCAGAACTTTGCTGTTGACAATTCAGGGTATATATTTGCACATTAGGGGGGGGGGGGTAAATTTCATGGTAAATTTGCTGTGGGCCATATAATCTAGCTAGGATGAAAGTGAAAACATCATTTGATGCTTTTTTATGCTCTTTCATTTTTCAGAAGAAATACCTTTGGGATCCCTTTAAGGGCTCAAGATGCAATTAGCCCCAGAAGCAATTATTGAGTTATGAAAGAGCATAAAAAAGGCATCAAATGATGTCTCCACTTTCATCCTAGCTAAATTCCATGGCCCACTGCAAATTTACTTTTTATTGGTATAACCTATCTTAAGGAATGATAGAAGTATCTTAATTACCATTTCAGTAAAATTTTTGTTGTTCATATTAGGCCTATTGACTTACAAAAAATGTGAACATACCACTTGCAGCCTTTTTAAATGCTCTTTCTAACTATAAATTTTACCCTCACCCCTATATATGCCAATTCTGGATATATATTTGCACTATAGGGAGGAGGGGGGGGGGGGGGGGGTAACATTTACCAGTAAATTTCTAGGTGGCACTATAATTTAGCTAGGATGAAAGTGAAAACATCATTTGATGCTGTTTTATGCTCTTTTATAATTCAATAGTCACATTTTGGGTTAACTGCATCTTGAGCCCTTAAAGAGGCCCCAAAAGTATTTTATATGAATTGTGAAAGAGCATAAAAAAACATCAAATGATGTTTTCATTTTCATCCTAGCTAAATTATATGGCCCACTGCAAATTTACAGTGATTTTTACCCCTCTCCCCCCCCCCTAATGTGGATATATAGGCTATACCTACCCTGAATTGTCAACAGCAAAGTTTTGCAAATTTCAGCATTATTTTTGTCAATGGCATTTGAAAAAGTTGAAATGGTAGGAAAACAGTTTATGTTTAAGTTGCCTATTAAATGAGGTTTGAATTGTTATAAATAAGTATTTTTGGAATATATTCCTCTTGAACAACTTATTTACAAACTAGGCCTAGAGATATGTTTTTAAACCACTTTTCAGCCTAGGCCTAACTTAGCTACTACTGATAACTTCTTTGTGTGGTTACAAAAACGAAATAGCCTAGGCTACCTTTGGGGCCCCTTTAAGGGCTTAAGATACAATTAGCACCAGAAGCAATTATTGAATTGTGAAAGAGCACAAAAAAGGCATCAAATGATGTACATATTCCATGGCTGCTACCTGGACATTACACCCTCTGATGGTCCCATGAGAGGAATTTCTAACTCCCTGGGGCAAGCTAAATTACTTTATGAGGTACAACATACTTTTGAGACCATGTGACATTAATAACAAGATCAATTTACAATCCCAGGGACCCATAAGTGAAAAACCTATAAGATGCAACAAGGAATTAGGTTAGCCTATAGGAACTTAAAAAATACTCTATATTCAACTGCACTTTTTAAGGATTTCAAATTCCGCACTTTATGCATAGGTGCCAACTGGCTTTGTTGATGGGGTGAAAATTTACGCCAAAACAAGTGTCTTTCAGTCAAAAGAGTAAAATAAACAATTGTCCTTACAACAGCTGCTGTGATCACTCAAGTCATTTAGAAGCAACTGCCAATGGCTAATAATTATTTTATCCATGTATTTTTTCGGAATGTGCTTAGACATAAGATTATGGGGAGAAATTAGGAGTTAAACACACAAAAAGTTTAAAAGTAGATTCTCATTATAGCCCTAGAAAGGGGGATTGAAGCAAATTTTTGTACCACCCATCCTATCATTTGAAATATAATCTGTCAGTCTGGTATCCAAAACAATCCATGGCAATTTCTTTGTAAAACATCTAGCCAATTTTCTTCCGTTTTTCTTAGCGCCCGTGCTTCAGAATCATGTTTAATCCCTGTCATCTCTGCAGCTTCCAATATTCTAATTTCAGTTCGTTCACTTATTCCTTTTCCCGCAAACTATTTTCAACTTTGACAAAGAACCCCGATCCTGTGCTTCTCTCCTTTTAACATCATCACGGTCCCCATCGTCTTTACTAATAATATTACCAAGGTAAGTGAAACTATGCAATTGGTCGATCTTTTCGTCACCTAATGTCAACTTTGAATCTTCACTTATTCCTAGCTTTAGTGACTTGTTCTTCTTGCCATTAATTTTTCAGATTATTAACACTCTGAACTGAAAAAAACACCCTGAACTCTCCAAAGTTCTAAAAGTTCATTTATTTTCTTCACACTTTCATCTAGGATACTTAAATCATCAGAATAATCTAAGTCCATAAAAACTTTTCTTCCCCCTTTGATTCCGTTTTCTCTTATTACTCTTCGTGTACTCTTTAAGACTTTTTTGTTTCATTTTTAAGAGATTGAAAATAACCGTACATATTAAAAATCACTTTATTGTATTTGTATACTGTACCACACAAGGATAGACCGTTCGCCAAAGCTCTTCTATCAGCTGAATCGCTCATAATTTATAAAGCTGAGGACTAATGGCGTTTGATAATTCAGGCACTTCTTAACTATTAACCTAAGAGGAAATATTTGGTTGAACCACTTTCTATCCTTCCTAAATCCGCGCTGTTCTTCTTTTAAACTTTGTCTATACCATCTTTAAGTCGTTAAAGTACAAAGTGATTTGCTACCTACAGAAACTAGGGTTCTGTAACCCTAGTATAATCACCACACTTATCCTTATGACTTTTCTCATACAGTTGTTTAATAAGAGTTTTCCTAAAATTACTCGATACTTCCTCTTTTTCAAAAGTTAAACTCATAATCTTGAGTAGCAGGGATTGAATGAGAATTTTCGTAAAGTCGTTAGATATTTCCCATTTTTTAAAAACAATATTCATAATCTTCAGTAGTTTATTTCTAACCTCACGGCCCCCATATTTGAAAGGCTTGTTTACCACACTGTCAGCACCTGGGATTTTAATATTTTTATTTTTTTAGTGATGTCACTAACTAATCCTCACAAGAAAATCCTCTTTCACATTTAAGGTGTCAAGACTTTTTCATTTGCCTCTATATTTTTTTTGTAACTATATCTCCACTTAGCACATTCTTAAGATTTTCGGCCATTATTTTTTTTTTTTAGGACCATTAACCTCTTAAAAAAAGATGGTTAGACAAAGACTTATTTGTACCAAATGTAGGCTAAGAGTCTTTTCGAACTCTGTGAAATGTGGAGAGTGCAGTTGATCGTTCCACGACCATGCAGGAGTGGAAAGGTGTGCCAAATTGATACAGTTAATTGGAGTGAGAGCTGGTGTTGTCCTGACTGCTCCTCTAAGAAAATTTCAGCCATACAGGTAAATTCTTTAAACTCACCTGTTTTACCTTTACCTCGCAACCCCCGTTCTCCAAATTCAAGAGCTAGGAAGCTTAATATTCCAGCTTTTCCCTACCACCAGCACGAAGTGACACCCCCCCCCCTCTTGAAGTTGCTTGTCAGACTGAGGACACTGCCGTTTTTACCGTTGACCCTTCCTCTACTCTTGACACCTCCAATGGAAAACCGAAAACTGGCTTATGTGAGGTTTCTGTCCAGACCCAGCCCAACTCACGTTCTGCCAGTTAAAATATTACGTATCCAAAACCATGTGTTAAAGATTCTGATTGCCAGACAGAAATTTGGTCTACTAATCGTGAAAGTCTTGAACCAGAGTCTGCGTTATGGCTTTTGAAATTAAAAGACAGACTAGAAGAGACATTAAGGTACATTTCGTCCATTTTTTCTGACCCCGTATTTCTGATACAAAACAATTAAATTCCTCTCCAACTGGATTTCTTCAATTTTCCCGACATTTCCTCTTCCCTTAAGCAAAGCAAGAGAAACCCAAAAAATAATGAAGTGAAAAAATTAGGAAATGCTAATCTTGCCTTTCCAAATTCATTTGACAGTTCAAGTGCAGTCAAGCCAGATTCAAACTTCAAACTAGGTTATCGACAATGCCACTGACCGGAGTCAAGATACAAATATTGAACCTGAATCAATTATTCATGAACAGAATAAACCCATAGACTTAATCACTATGGCAACGGAACAAGTTCCCGAATACACGCTGGCTTCCTGTTGTATGCCAAAATTAAAAGGTGATGACGACACTGCTATTTTAAGGAATTAATTAAAAAAAACTTTTTCCACAAAATAAATTTTTAAAAGAAAAGTAAAGAACTCCATTAAACAAAAAATGAGCAAAAATAAAATCAAATAATCTACCAAGCTCGAAACTACCACAAATCAGCATCGATAAATAAATGAAACCCAAAACGAACAGAAATTACAAAAAATAACCGTGTCAAACTCAAAACGAACAGAAATTAACATAAGTTTGGCGCAAAACCCCTGTGGCTTCCCAAGGCCAGAACAAAATTTGCACTTTAATGAAAAAAATATAAATGTTTTTACTTTTATAACTTTAATAAATCAAATAATTTTAACACTTTGATTACTAAACATCAGTATATGTATATTAAACTGACAATGCACATTCATTTATATTTTTTCAGTAAGGTGCAAATTTTGTTCTGGCCTCCCATCACTTTCGACTATTAAAAAGGGCACTAGCCACTCCAATTTCCAATCGAATGAACCCCTTTCGAAGTTTCTACGACAAAGCCTTCTATAAAAACCTTATATGCCCTCAGGGCATAACTTAAAACCCTTGCCCTGAGGGTTGTGGGGGAGTTTCCTCCTCAAAAAAAAATTCTATCTTGAAATCAACTACGCTGAACAAAATGGCTATCTCAAAATTTTGATTTGATATGTTTGGGGGATTGATGGGCGTGGGGGGGGGGCTAGTTGCCCTCCAATCACTTAAGACTATTAAAAGGGCACTCAATAGCCCCCTATCCTTCTAGATCCTTCCTATCCTACTAAATAGCCCCCATCCTTCTAGATTTTAAAAATTACTTTTTTGTTTTTTTTATTGGAAAAGTGAAAAAAAATTATCTTCTCTCCCAGATTTGGAAAACTACCTTGATTTTTTATCCTCATTAGACAAATTCCTCTCATCCCCCTACATATTTTTAAAAACCTTTTTGAATCATGATTTATCGGTTTTTTTTGCCAATAGACTGCCTGTGATGATTACTACCATTGTAAGAAAGGGGTGTTCCCATTTGAGCGCTTTCCCATTTGAGCGCCACGGAATTTTGTTCCATTTGAGCGCCACGGAATTTTGTTCCCATTTGAGCGCCACGGAGTACCATTTGAGCGCCAAACCCAAAATTGTGATTTTGCGGTGGATGAAGCGTGGTTTGCTGCCACATTGACCTGTACAAATATTTATTGCCACGAAGACAACGAACAAAACTGAGGATTTTATTGGGTCAATGGTTGTGAAATAACTCTGTACTGAGAGTTAAGAAGCTAAACGTTTGTTAAGCTTGTGAAGAATATAAGTGAAGATTTTACGCACGTTCATAGGGTAAGAACTGATTGCCGCTGAAGAAGGCTTGCTCGTCAAGTCGAAATATTCGGCTCTTTTTTTAGAGTTATTTCACAACGATCGTTTAGAAATGGAACGAAATCACCCAAAAATCGTGCCAAAAACGGATAATTCAAATTAATATATTGGTAAAAATACAAACAAAAACTGCTAATATCACACATCCGGCGAAATGTTATGTGCGACACCCAAGAGAAGCTCGTCTGCTGTTCGAGTTCCAGCCCTGTACTCCGTCGACAGCTTTTCGAGTCGTTCGTTCAGCCTTGCATACTTCTTGTTCGTCCGATGGATGACATGACCCTGGAGTAGCTGTGTCCTTGCAGAATCGACGACTGCTTGTTCTTCCTTCAGGAAAGAGATAAACTGCCACAAGTTCGGGTGGTAGCGACCGACTCTTCGGTTAAACCGCATGTGCCATGATTCGAGGTCGTTGTTTGTCCTTCGCTGGATGCCGTAGACTGACCAGAAATGAGGAGGACATTGGTCGAACCACTGACGGCTGAAGTAAGTGACAAACGGACGAGCCGAAGGCCAGGTACGAACGATGTGAGAAATGATTGGACCAGAATTGATTCTGACGATCGCTGGAGGTAGGAACGCCAGAGCCAGAAGCTTTCGAACGTAGAGGTTGAAGTCTGCATCGGTCATGTACAGCTCACGGACTGAGTGACGCCCCAAGTTTCTGATTACTGCTTGGCAAAAGTGGAAGTAACACCCACGGTGCTTGGCGGCCGGAAAAACTTGCTTCACGGATGTCAGCAGACCGGTCTCAAAATCAGAGACGACGGTCGTCGGGCGAAGTGTCACTCCTTTCATCGCAGCCTGTAGGATCAGCTCGCTGAAGACGTCGTTGTAAAGCTGCGCAGACTTGCTCTCCATGAGCACGAAGACAGCGGGAAGTTGCTTGTCGCCGAAGAAAACGTGAACGGTGAACAACTGGCCGAATGGGGAAGGAGCTGAGTCGAAGGTGCCGTCCATATACCATTCCGGGCTTCGTTCAAGCAGACTTAACGACTCGTCGGTTGCAAAGCAAATCGCAGCGTTATTTTGAAGCTGAAAGAGGAGGAATCTCTGGTTTGCAGACGTCTCACTGAAAGCCTGGGGCAAGGGCGTCGGTACGGATATAGTATCAGCGGGCAGTGGTGGTATCAGCTTGTTTCGTGATCTGTACATGGACGACTTCACGTGCTTATAGGGTAACTGAGGCAAAGCACTCAGCCCACTGGCAGCAGCACTTGCGACCTGGCCGTCGTAGATAGCGGGAATCGGACGAGTAGTACGGGCTGACTCGCTTCGAAGGTCTGACCGGAATTTGTACTGCTGGGTCTGCAGAGGATCAGCGCTGTGGTCGTGCGTACCAACTGAAACTGGTGAGCCGTCGCTGGAATCAGTGTGTAACCGCCCGAGACATCCCTTCTTCATGCATCTCCAGCTCTTCTTTCTTCCTCCAGAAATCGGCTTATCGAATCTGTAGACGAAACCGTCGTGTTCTAGCAGTTGTTTATTCTTGGAGCTCTTCATTGTCAAACTGACTTATTAATACTAACCAGAAATATTGTTCCTGGCATCATTAAATACTTGTTATAAGAGGGTAAAAAAATATGCTCCCACACTAAATCCTATTGCATTTTGTGGGTAAACGGTTGTGCAATCGCTTACGCAATTAGGTCACCTGACCTAATTATCTGGCGCTCAAATGGGACACAACTGAACTAATTAAAATACGGCGCGCAAATAGGAAATTCCCATTTGCGCGCCATGGCGCTCAAATGGGAAAGCGCTCAAATGGGATACACCCGACAGAAAACTAAAAGCCGATACCTACGTCCTGAGAAATCTTAGAAATTCGTTTAACTTGTGCCAAGAGGTCAGGAAAGGGCAGTTCCTAAAATTCTCTAGCATACCGGCTCGGAAACGTTAAAATTCAGCTCAAAGGAGTATTATCTGAGCAATTTGGCAGCTTCAGGAGTCTCCTTGTAGTGCTACCCTCTTTTATTTAAAACCTTGCCGTCACAGGAGACGTAAGATTCCTTTGTCTTTTCAATCAAATATCAACGTCAAATCACAGATTAAAAATAACTCACTATGGTTGAAAACCTATTATGGTTGTAAACCAATGGCTGAACACCTATTATGGTTGAAAACCTATGGTTGAAAACGCTTTTATTGAAAACCTTGCCGACCCAGGAGACGTAAGATTTCTTTGTCTTTTCGATCAAATATCAACGTCAAATTACAGATTAACAATAGCTCGCTATGGTTGAAAACTATTATGGTTGAAAACCTATGGTTGAAAACGCCTTTATTGAAAACCTTGCCGACACAGGAGACGTAAGATTTCTTTGTCTTTTCAATCAAATATCAACGTCAAATCACAGATTAACAATAGCTTGCTATGGTGCTTAGTCCCCTGGGAGATTCTCAAATGGACCCTTTGTCTTTGAGACGATCAGCCGAAACCTGATGCTCGCTAAATGGTCTTAAGGTATCGAATCCCTTTAAGCTATTAGATTAATCTAAAAACTGTTTAAAAATAAATTACTATCTTGTTTTTCGTTCAGTGTTTATTGAGACTAGCTGTAACTGGAGTAAACTTATTCCATTAAAGGGTACACTTAAGACTATTAGAAAGGGTACTTTGAATTTCCAATCAAATGAGCCCTTTTGAAGTTTCTACAACAACGCTTTCAATGAAAACTTTATATGCCCCCAGGGCATAACTTACAACCCTTGCACTGAGGGCTCTGAGGGGGCTATCATCCTAAAAGACAAAATTTCCAGAACTTTCATCTACGTTGAACAAAATGGATATCTCAAAATTTAAATTCGATGTGTTTGGGAAAATGGCGGGGCGTGAGAGGGGAGTTAGTTGCTATCCAATCACTTTCAACTATTAAAAAAGGCACTAGCTCTTTCAATTTCCAATTGAATGAGCCCCTTTGAAGTTTCTACGACAACGCTTTCAATATCGAATAAAAATTTTATATGCCCCCAGGGCATAACTCACAACCCTTGCCCTGAGGGCTGTAGGGGAGGGGTTGTCATCCTTAAAGACCTAATTTCCAAAACTTTCAACTACGTTGAATAAAATGGCTATCGAAAAATTTTGATTGGTTGTGTTTGGGGAAAAGGTGGGCGTGAGAGGGGGGTTAGTTGCCCTCAAATCATTTTCGACTATTAAAAAGGGTACTAGACCTTTGAACTTCAAATCGAATGAGCCCTTTTTCAAGTTTCTACGACTAAGTTTTCAATAAAAACCTTATATGCCCCCAGGGCATAACTTATAATCCTTGCACTGAGGGCTGGGGGGGGGAGTGTCCTCCTCAAAAATATATTTTCTATCTGGAAATCAACTACCCTGAACAAAATGGTGATCTCAAAATTTTTATTGGATGTATTTGGGGGAATGATGGGTGTGGGGGGGGGCTAGTTGCCCTCCAATCACTTTCGACTATTAAAAAGGGCACTAGCCCTTTGAATTTCCAGTCGAATGAGCTTTATTGAAGTTTCTACGACAACGCCTTCTTTAAAAACCTTATATACCCCCAGGGCATAATTTAAAACCCTGCCCTAAGGGATGTGGGGGAGTGTCCTCCTCAAAAACATATTTTCTATCAGGAAATCAACTACGCTGAACAAAATGGCTATCTCAAAATTTTGATTGGATGTGTTTGGGGGGATGAAGGGCGTTGGGGGGGGGCTAGTTGCCCTCCAACACTTTCGACTATTAAAAAGGGTACTTGCCCTTTGAATTTCCAATCGAGTGAGCCTGTTTTGAAGTTTCTACGACAACGCCTTCTATAAAAACCTTATGTGCCCCCAGGGCATAACTTAAAGCCCTTGCCCTGATAGTTGTGGGGGAGTGTCCTCCTCAAAAACATATTTACTATCTGGAAATCAAGTACGCTGAACAAAATGGCTATCTCAAAATTTTGATTGGATGCGTTTGGGGGAATGATAGGGAATGGGGGGGGGGCTAGTTGCCCTCCAATCATTTTCAACTACTAAAAAGGGCACTAGTCACTCCAATTTCCAATCGAATGAGCCCTTTTTGAAGTTTCTACGACGACTCCTTCGATACGAAGTGCCTGGGTATGGAGAAAAAACCCAAAAAAAAAGAAAAAAAACAACACATTGTGCCCACATCGTTCTTTACTTAGGCAGCGCGCTGCCTATGATAACAAAGCTAATGCTAATTCATATGATGATGATGACATAGTAATAGTTTTTGAGAAACTTGTAAAAAGTGAAATGAAAGAAAACGCAAGAACAAGCAGGAAACAAAATGTGATTTGTAACCATTTTAATCATGGTCGTTGTAAGTTTCAAAAGCAGTGCAAATTTTTACATATTTGTCGTAATTTTATTTTAGGTGTTTGTATTTCCGATAAGTGAAGTTGTGATCAAGTTAATCTTTGTCCTGATTTAGCTTGTTTTGAAAAGTCGTGTTGTTTTGCTCATGTATCACCAATGTCAGAGGCTAAGTTTAAAATCCAACCTTTTTTAGGGCAACACCGAAAGCATTTTTGACCCCCTCCTCCCCTGGTACATTTTCCAGTCGACTTCCAGTCTTACCCCCCTGCATACCCAATGCAGAGCAATAGACTCCAGGAATCCATCCTTCGAAAGTTTCCTCCGTCCCAGGTACGTACAGGTGCCCGGTTGACCCAGCCCTTCAGGTCACGGTACCCAACTCGGACTATCCCGGAATCTCCACTTACTCACATCCCTCCCAAAAATCCACACCCTAATGACATAAATCCTCTCCGTGTGTCCAAGAATTTGATTACTGGTACTGGCTTCCTTCCATCATTTGCCAAGATAAACCTGACCCCTCCCCTCTCAGACACCCTCCACCTTACTTCCCTTTCCCAGCATCATCTTGCCTTACAATACCCGCCTATAAAGAACACTCCCAATTGGACTTCTTCTCATATCACCAGGAAACCGTTCCCCCATCCCTCGCCAGTGGTGGATCCAAGGAGGGGGGGGGGTGCCCCCTAACGTCGTCTAAAGTAGTGTAATTTAATTAATTAACGCAATTTTGCATTAATTAAGCTTGCTCCTAACGTAAGTTTATCGAATCTACCTATTTTGCCCCCCCCCCTAAAAAGGTCCAGGATCCACCCCTGTCCCTCACACTCTATTCCTCGTGGGTACTCTACCAATGTGACTTTGCTTTGAGAGATCCTACATGCGAAAAAATTCTTGTAATAAATTGTCTTTCCCAAAAATTATCCGCACCATCCCAAAGCCCGAAATTAAAACCCACCGCAAGAATGACTGAAACTCAACGACAGTCAGGTTTTCCAAGTCACTTTAAATTTCCAAAATTTTTAATTACTAACGCCAAAAGCCTTAATTTTGACAAACTCACTGAACTGAAGGTGCTATCGAAATTAAATCAAATTGACGTTATTGCTGTTACAGAAGCACAGTCTCATGACCAAAGGTCTCTTTGTTTGTCGAGTTTTCAGAATTTATTAAGCTCCGTCCTTTGGGTCACCCACTTTGAAAAAAGGAGTATTACTATACTCAAGTAGTAAAAAAGGAGTATCGTATATCAGAATTATTATTCCAGTCCCCTCCTGTTTTCTGTTATGATAAATAGCCTCGCTAAGGAATTTCCCGACAGATGGAAATTTGTGGATGACCTAACGGTTGTTGAAACCCGCTACAGAAACTTAACGTTGTGCCTCCGTTTTGCAAAAAATGCAATAACAAACCCTCGCACGGAAAACATTTTCCCCAAAAGACACTCTCCATCCAGACACCGCCTGCCACGTGCTGTTTCTGAACCCGTTCCTACCTTGTCCCGTATCCGTTGCTGAGCCTCCAGGTATGAAAAAAACCTTTGTACCCTTCATTACGGAAAAAATAAACCGCTAGTGTTCTTTTTTTTGGTATTAATTAAATACTTTTTCCACAAAATAAGCTTTTCAAAGAAAAGTAAAGAACTCCATTAAACCAAGAATGAGCAAAAATAAAATCAAATAATTTACCGAGCGTGTAACTACCACAAATTAGCATCGATAAATAAATGAAACCCAAAACGAACAGAAATTACGATAAATAACCGAGTCAAACTCAAAACGAGCAGAAATTAACATAAGAAGGGCTCAAAACCCCTATGTCTTCCCAAGGCCAGAACATGATTTGCACTAAACTGAAAAAATATAAATGTTTTTACTTTTATAACTTTAATAAATCAAATAATATTAACATTTTGATTACTAAATAGGAGTATATAAATATTAAACTGACAATGCATATTCTTTTGTATTTTTTTCGGTAGAGTGCAAATTATGTTCTATCTCTATTATGACTATCTCAAAATTTTGATTGGATGTCTTTGGGGAAAGGGTGGGTGCGAGAGGGGCGTTAGTTGCTCTCCAATCACTTTCAACTGTTAAAAAAGGCACCAGCCCTTTCAATTTCCAATCGAATGAGCCTTTTTGAAGTTTCTGCGACAAAGCTTAGAATAAAAACCTTATATGCCTCCAGGGCATAACTTACAACCTTTGCCCTGAGGGGGGGGGGGGATGGCATCCTCAAAGACCTAATTTCCAGAACTTTCAACTACGTTGAAGAAAATTGCTATCTCAGAATTTTGATTGGATGTGCCTGGGGAAGTGGTGGGCGTGAGAGGGGGATTAGTTGCCCTCCAATCACTTCCCACTATAAAAAAATGACACTAGCCCTTTCAATTTCCAATCGAGTGAGCCCTTTTTTAAGTTTCTACGACAACACTTTCTATGGAACCTTATATGACCCAGGGCATAACTTACAACCCTTGCCTTGAGGGCTGTGATCCTCAAAGACATAATTTCCGGACCTTTCAACTACGTTGAAAAAAATGGCTATCTCAAAACTTTGATTAGATGTGTTTGGGGAAATGGTGGGCTTGAGAGGAGGGGTACTTGCCCTCCAATCACTTTCGACTATTAAAAAGAGCACTAGCCATTTCAATTTCCAATCGAATGATTCCTTTTTGAAGTTTCTACGACAACGCTTTCTAAAAAAAAAACTTATACTTCAGAGTTCATGTTTTGAATCAGAGTTCATGGTGTGAAGACCTCTTTTTTTATTTTGACCAAAGGATTATAATTTGTATAAACGGATTATTTTGCTGAGTGAGACTTCCCTTGGGAACTGTGGATACTTTGGATTTTCATATTAATATTTTTATGATCAGTCACCTATATATATGATCAGTGACCTATATAAAGGCAGGAAATCGGAGTATTGAAATTGCTAAAAAGACAATTGAACTTTTCAAAAAAGACGATATTAATGTTGCAAAAATGATCCTATGGGAAACAGCTAAAATCAGCACAAGAGTGTCTATTAAAGTAAACCCGCATGACAACGGGATTGAAATGATTCGAGACTTTGAGGACTGCGATAAAAAAATATTGATCTTCCGACGTTTTTCATTGTAGAACCCGCTGAGGTCCCCTATGTTCATAGCGAAGTGTCTGCTCTTCTTACTAGACAAATAACCCAGATGTACAACATGTTAGATGCCTTTATGAATCGTAAGAATTCAGATATGCCCTCCCTGACCCCTACAATAGATGATCCTGAAAAGCCATCGTATGCACTTATAGCGAAAAATCCTCCTCGTGACCTAGACAAGCCTGGTCTCAGGAAGGAATTTCTTGAAAAGGTATGTGGGAATACTTGTGATAAAATTGTCAAGCTAAAGCCGAATAAAGTAAACTGGCGTGTCGTCACTGCATCAAAAGCAGATGCAGAAGCTGTGCTACAGGCTCTCACGAGCGGTAGCCCGAACGTCGAGGCCAAGATTAAAAGTAGTGCCTACTTCGGGATCATTAGAGGTATCCCGGTTGATTTTCTAGAAGATGATATACGAACCCTAATTCCTAAATGAATTATTGCCAAGCAAAGTGGTCACTCCCGTTCGTTCAAGTTGCAGTTTGAGTCAAAAACTGATCTGATGAATGCGATAGCAAATCCGCAAGCGATTGGTTTTGAGAAAATTCGGGTCTCAGGATTTTTATTTTTTCCCCCAAGGTGCTACAAATGTCAAGCCTATGGGCATATTTCTGACGCGTGCAAGAACTCTTGTATTTGTTCAGTTTGCGGCGAAAAAAGACACTCTAGCTCTAAAAATGATCCCTGTTCTAGACCGAAAAAATGTACACTATGTAAGTCTACTGATCATCCCTGTTATATCTAAACTTTACATAGCACTCTAACTGGCCTTTGCCATTGGATTAAACTTTACATAGCACTCTAACTGGCCAAGTTGTCTTTCATTGCAAGATGCTTCCTATTGCTGTTTATTTAATAAGTCTATTAGCCTATAACCCCAGTAAGCAATTAGTAGATTGTTTTCCCTCAACTTTTGTGGAAAAATCAATTTAACTACAACAAAATCCAAATCGATCTCAGTTTTAAATTTAACATTACTATTAAAGAAGGATTATAGGGGGAGGCGATTTATCCAGTTCATTTATTAGAAAATAGACAAAATTATACTTCCTAATACTGAACTTTTGAAAACTCAGACACCTCACGGCACGATATTTGTTATAAGTTATTTGCTTCTCTAAAATAGGTGTCTAAGAGGCAAATGTAGGAATAATACACTTTTTAGTGATCTATTTTTATAATTGCTGCCGCTTCGCGGCCAAAAATAGGAGGGCTAAGCTCCAGGTCCTGGTCCCTCCCAAGGTTTCAGCAAATGACACCTCTGCATTGTTTGAATTGTTACTTGTTTTACAGATATTTCTTTCATTGCAGTTGAGGACCTGATGAAAAGATGGACCGGCCTTCGGGAAAGATATTCTAGGATCAAGAAAAACTTGAAACCCCCAAGTGGATCTGGTCTAGCAGATGTCGACATAAAGCCGGGAGAGGTAAAAATGCTGATTGCGATGGATTTTTTGAAAGATGTGATTGTGCCTAGAAATAGAAAAACCTTCAGCAATGTTAATCAACCTAAGCCAATGATGACTGATTATACTGACGAGATCCAGCCATATGCTTCAAGTGATACTCAAGGAGAAGTTACCGAAATAGAATCTGATAAAGAGATTGAACGTACTTTCATTATTTATTCCCCAGAAGATTTATTACAGGAAAGTTGCGATCCAGGGTCTGCTAACTTGTCGAAAGAGGAGAACCTACCAAAGGAATTCCCAGTATCACCTGGTCCTGTTCCTAATGTTAAGAGAAAGAGATCAGGAGTCAGTACTTCTTCTAAAGTGAAGGAAGACAGCAGTGAGCTAGAGGAAACCCTGAAGAACTACCTTGTTGAAAAAATTTCTTCAAAGAGAAAGAAAGATGACACAAGTGGTCCCACTTCAGATCCAGATTTCATGTTCCTTCAGTCGATCTTACCCCATTTCAAGCAAGTGGCGCAGGAAGACAAACTGGACTGTCAACTTGAGATTCTGAGTATCATCAGGAATTATAGAAAGAAAAATACATTGCATACAGAATGAGCTTCTTTTGTAATTGAAGTTTCCTTTTTCATATATATTTTTGTAAACGAGATTGAAATAATGTTAATAACCTTTCTGAGATTATTCTTTGCTTTAATTCTTTGTTGCAGTCATCCATAAACAGTTTACAAAATTAATTAAAGGAAAAAAAAAGTAAAATATCGGGACTAATCAAAATGAGCCTTGAAATGCCCTCTGCATTTGTCCTCTCACTGAACCAGCTTCAGTCATGAAATAGTCTGCCAACTTGTCTCGTAGGTTTCGGGTAGGTCTTGAGCTGTGGTTGCTAGTGGCCAGGCGTATATCTCCCAAGCCATCAGATGATGCTGAAGAGCTACCTTCAGGAGTGACACCTCTATTGACAATAAGGAAATTGTGAAGGCAGATTGCTGTCAGCACAATTTGACAAACTTTTTCTCTCTGGGCTATTATCTCTGTTCTAAATATGCGAAATCTTTGTGATAGAAGCCCAAAACTGTTTTCTATTATCCTCCTGACCGAGTTTAATCGATAATTAAATATCCTCTGTTGATCATTCAGTTTTTTGCCAGGATATGCTCTCATTATGTATGGTTTCAGTGAAAACGCTTCATCACCAATCAAGAAGTGGGGAAAAGCTATATCTGAGCCTGGTAGCAATTTGTTTGCAGGAAACTGTATGCTTCCGTTTTCAATGGCTTTTCCCAAATCTGATCTTGCAAATATGCCACCATCGCTTTCACTGCCATAGGCGCCTACATCAGTAAAGCTGAATTTATAACTGGCATCACAGACAGCCAGTAGTACAAGGCTATGGAAACCTTTGTAGTTGAAGTCCAGAGATCCACCTTTGTTTGGACACTGCATCCTTATGTGCTTCCCATCTATTGCACCTACACAATTTGGCATTTTGTATTTCTTCAGAAAATCGTCTGCAATTTTTTCCATTTGACTTGTTGAGGGTGGTTGCAGGTAAGTTGGTGACAGACTATCAAAAACAGCCTTTAAAGTTTCACTTAGAATTCCACTAACTGTAGAGATTCCCAGACGGAAGTCGTAATGCAATGAAGTCATGGAGGCTCCTGTTGCCAGGTACCTCAAAGTTAGTGCCAGCTTGACTTCAGGAGAAATAGCTCTTCGAAAGTTTGTATCCTGCTTCCGAATTTTATCTTTGACTTGCTCAAATATGTCAAGGTATTCACTTCTTGAAAAACGGGTAAAATTAAAAAACTTTTCTTCATCATCACACAGAATCATGTCTTGTAGAAGGTTCAACTGTCCAAATGCATCTCTGTTTTCAGATGTAAAAATAGGTCTGACCCAATAGTCTCTTTTCTTTTTCTTCTTTGGGCTTTTTCCTTTTACACACAAAAGAGCTGCAGAAAGCATCAAAATTTCATCATCAGAGCTGCTTGAGTCTTCACCGTTCCACATATTGCTAGTTCAAAAAAAACCGCCACTGCTGCTGCTGATAGTGACGAAATTATGGATTTTTATGTAGAGGCTTATGGGTTTGTATGTGAAAGTGGACGTAATAGTGTGAAAAGGGCTCCATAACTTAAGAGACGTAACGTAACTTAACGACATAACGTAATTTCTTACGTAGCAATGTGAAATTGCCTTTACCCTGTAAATTGATCGAAGTAGGGGACCATATTTTTGCAGTTTCATATCTGAACACATCCATAATGAATGTTTACTTATCAACAAACTATCGTAACGAGAAATCCGACGCGAAGTTTATGGGGGCTTGCAAGAAAATGTGTAAGCTGATCAAGAAAAACGCAAAATCCGCAGTCACGCGCTCGATATTAATAGGTGGCTTTAATTGTGATTTGACCGATAAAAGGCTCCCCAGAAGTCAGCTCCTTTGGAGCTCCATTCCTCCTTCGTATTCATTAGTTGACAAAAATGAATCCTATACCTATGTTGGCCCCAGCTCTTCAACTTCGAACCTCGATCATATTGTTTGTTCCTTTCCCATCAAACTTCGTGAAGGCTACTACTCTGAACACTTACCTATTTTTGCGACAATTGAGTGCAATGTCGAAAGCAAGACCCCGCAAGAGGAAAAGTGGTTTTATGTTCAAGAATGGAGTCACGTTGATCGTCAGTTTTTTATGTCCGAGTATGACACGTTACTCTACAAAATTAAAGTTCCTTTTCACCTACTTAGTTCAGAATGCAGGTCTTATATTAATGAGTACGAGATCGAAATACAGCTTACGAGTTATCTTGCAGAAATCAATCACGCGCTTCAATGTGCAGAAAAGTGTGCAGTCCCATCTAGACGTGTTCGCAAAAAGACGGAAATCACCAACTGGTTTAAAAATCAAAGTCTTGTTGCAGCTTGTAATTCAACTAAATTATGGCTCCGAATCTGGAATGAATCCGATAACCCCCACCCCAGTATAATAAACGAATTGCGTCTGAAGACAAAAAAAAAGTTCACAAGAGCCCTTAAAGACAACAAAATAATGTTGATTCAAAAAAATGTTGATAAGACAGCCAGTGATCCTTCACTTTTGTGGAAAAGTTTTAAACGCAGTGACCGGACTTCTGTCGGTAGTATTCCAGAAAAAAGCTGGATTGATTATTACAAAAGTGAGTTTCCGTCACCTGACCTTGTTGCAGAAAGTAAATATGAAAAAGAGCTTGACTGTTTGCTTGCTAATTCTATTCGTTCTGCTTTTATAGCGACGCCGTCTGATATTAAGCTTATATAAAAAAAAATTAAGAAAAAATCTTCTGCCGGTGTTGATTTAATATCTGCTAAACACTTTGAACAGTGTAGTAGTCTTTTGTTGCACCACCTTTCCTTACTTTTTCAAATGTCTATTTCTTCTGGTATTGTGCCTCAACAGTTTTGTATTGGCCAGATTACGCCTATACCGAAAAAAAGGGAAAAAATATCTCGGTGATTGTTGATCGTATCGGCCTATAACCGTTTCTAGCACTACTTGTAAAATATTTGAGTCTATTATTCTTAGAGATATTTCCCAAAAGGGTTCTGTGCCTGCGCATCAGTTCGGTTTTCAGAAAGAACTTAGTCGTGAGCATGCTCTTTTTCCCCTTTTTAAGGTTCTTGTAGATGTGGAGGGTTCCGAGGATTATATTGTTGTATGGGGACTGGACATAGCCAGAGCATTTGATTCGTGTATTTTTGCCCAGATTTTGGTAGAAGCTCTAAAGAGAGGGGTTGACTTCTCAGTTATAAGGCGTCTTCGACACATGTATAGACATCTTCGTGCCAAAATAAAGTGCGGTTCAGAGCTTTTTAATGTGCTAAAGGGCGTTAGACAAAGAGGTCTCACTCCCCCCGCGCTTTTTAATAATTCAGTCATTCCAGCCCAAAGTTCTATTGAGTCCACCTGTATTTACGGAGGTTTAGACGTCCCTTTTACTACAAATACTGATGATACCCTGAATCTGAGTCGCACTTTCTCTGGTTGTAAGAGCACTTTCTCGAAGTTAAAACTAGAATATCAGCAGATTGGTTTAAGTTTTAATGTGGATAAAACTGTAGCTGTCGGGTTCAACCTTAAAGGATACTCTGATAAATCCCTCCAACTGACTGAAACTTGTATTCCCCTCTCTAAAAGCCTTATTTACCTGGGAATGCCCATTGGAAATTCAATTAAGGAAATTATTAAGCTTGCCATCCAAAATCTTGAAAAAAAGACAAGGATAACTTATGCTTCACTTGTCTCTAACGTTACACACCTTAGTCGTTTCCATCTTTCTAAGCTTTATAATAGTCTAACTGTGCCTCATCTTCTTGCTCTGTCTCCTATTTGGCAATTTTTTCCTGCTTCAAAAAAAAAACTTGTTCACCGGATTTACTGCTATCCATGCAAAAATGTGATTTTCCTTGTTGTTCAAGGTGGAGGCTGTAAGAAATAATGAAAATAATAATTCTCATTCCTGATTAGAGATAGCCATTTTGTTCTGCATAGTCGAAAAATTTAATAATTATGTCTTTGAGGATGATTCAATCCCCTCAGTCCCAGGGGGTATGAGCTGCAAATTATGAACTTTGACATTGTTTACATATAGTATTGGCAAGTATACAGAGTTTTTCAAGGGGGATTTTTTCTAGTTGGGGAGGGTCGAGGGTTACGTGGGAGGATCTTTCCATGGAGGAATTTATCATGGGGGAAGAGAATCAAACAGTTCTTATTGTCTGTTTAGCTGTGCTACTACTCTTGTTTGGTGGGTATTTACTTGCTCGCGCGTTACAATGTTTTTGTTTTTTTCCGGCAATCTATCCAGTGATAAATCTATTGTTAATGCAGATAGCCAATTAGCATCTACACAACAGTCTCTTTTATATGGTAATGAATCATTGATTGGTTTAACACCGCTAAGTCAAAGATCCTCTTCTACTCTTTCTAACCAATCGCGGAGTCGGAGCTTTGGATCCCAGCCAGAGGGTGTTTATCTTGATAAACCAATTTTGGACTGTCAGTTGATCATAACTCGCCTTGGAAAAGCAGCCATTAGAGGTAAATAAAAAGATACAAGTTGGAATGCGCAATTTAGTGGGTTAAACACTAAAATAGAGGGGAGGGGGTAATTTCACTTAAGAATTTTTAACTTAGTAAGTTGTCGCATAAAATACAGAAACTATGAATTTGTTTTGTTTTTGCAAGGTATCTTTGTTATGTAGGAGGGTTTTGTGCCTTCTAAAAGAGTAACGTTTGGCCAAAGCGGTAAGCCATGTTTGGTAGTTGAAGAAAAGATTTGGGGAAAATGAGAAAAAGAAAAAGTTGCAATTGTAATTTCCGAGGCGACACAAGTCAAAGGACAGATTTCGACGAACGATACTTTAAAGCCCAGCACCCACTAGCGCCCAAAGAACATAAATTGGAAGAGGGCTCACTTTGGTTTGGAAGAGGGCTTACTTCAACGGAAATTGCAAGTTCTAGTGCTCTTCTTAAGTAATAATAGATATTGCACCACAACAAACTAACGTTTTCTGTCATTTGTGGCGTAAAACAGCGGTCTTAGCCTGAAGAGGGTCAAAATGCTATCGCGTGAAAATTCCAGCATAACCAATGATTTAAAACCGTCCACAAAATGTAAACTGAATTTCCCAGTGTCGAGGTCATAAAGCCACGTGACGCAGTCCATATACTATAAACGGCTGCTAGTGACTTACTTACTTAGATTTGGGTCCTCCCACGCCTTGAGGCGCATAAGGCAGCAATTGTTCCCTTCCATGCCTCTCGATCCTGGGCCAATGATCAGAGCTCCTCCATTGACCTTCTTGAATGTTTAGACTCTTTCTCTAGTGACCAACCGACGGTTGAACGCTGCATAATGCTACTGGGCTGACCAGGCGGTTTCCAAACATCATATGGGGTACTAGTGATCATTATTCTTAAGTTCCTTGTAACTAAATTGACTAATTTAAGATATAAAAAATTGCGCATAGCGGTATATGTTCGCGTCAGCTATTATCGAGAAGGGTCAGTAGGTTTTCCTGTTGGCGGGGGGGGGGGGGTATCTGAAGCCTTGAAAGGTGCATTTTATGCATAAATTTTCCAACATTTAGTGAACTTTCAAACCAATATTCAAAACGAGGAGAAGGGGGGTAAACCCCCTAAACTCTTTTCGTTCTAAGGAATACTTGCGGACTAAAGCTGTTATATGGGTACTGCAGGGTTACAGCTCCTCTCTTATCCTCTAAATATTTAAAATGGATAAATATTTAATATTTTAAATATTTAAAATTATCCTCTAAATACAATAAAAAGGATGACGTTCCCGTGGCTACCGGCACAGAAGAGGGAAAGGTAGGTAGAAGAATATTTTAATAATATTACTAAAACAAGTTATAAAAACATTATTATTACTTTTCAACACTTTTTTGCCGGGTGGAGGGGCAAAATTTGGAATCAAAACAGAAGCGAATACTTGACACCAAGGAAACCATTGTTTCTAAAATAGGGTTTGCCAAGCAAATTGTTACTTCTCTCAGAGCCTAGCTTAAATCTAGATTTTTCATGTTTTCTTGTAGAAAATGGGGGCTGTGGGGCTATCATTAATATTTAAATTTTGTCAAATGTATTAGCTCAGCGGAAGTTATTTTTATCAGCCTTCGATTTAATTTCTGACAGCGTCAGATAAGACAAAAAGAACACAAGTGTATCAGATCGTACGAACGGTAATGGACTGTGTTTTATATCACTGCTTAAAAAAATAAAAATAAATGAAGGAAAACTACAAATCTAAAAACAGCTTTGTAAATCTTGTCAAATGCTGTATCAATTGGTCTACTTTTTTTTATGTCCTTTTATGATTATTCTGGTTTATTTCCACCCGACACATCTCTTATAGGCTTGTTTTAAATCGGTACTTTCGAAAACCCCAATGTTTGAATGAGGATGTAGAATGGGGCTATACCTTCGACGTTCACTTGAATGCCTACTTTCCTTCGTTAATTCTACTTCATCTAGTTCAACTCTTCTTTTATCACAGTAAGTTTCTGCAATTCAATTTCTTATATGCATTCTATCAAAGTTAATTGCCGTTATTCAATTTCTTCTGTGCATTCTTTTATTTCTTCTATGCATTTTATTGCAGTAAGTTGCTGCAATTCAATTTCTTCTGTGCATTCATTTTCAGATTTGCTATATTTAATTCGAGCATCGATTAATTTATTATTTAAAAACTATTTTATTATATATTAATATTATATTATTTTATATGAGGATTTATTTATTTATTGGAGTTATTCGCAGTAATAAGTTCGTTGCTAATCGACGGAAAAAATAAATTAAAAAAAAATATTTGCAGACTTATTTAAATTTACAAGGCGTTAAGTCAAATCAACGTTTACATTTTTATACAAGTGCGCAAAATGTAAGACTGTCAGGGAGTTTACTAACTCAGTTAATGAGATACTCATGAAACTCAGTGTTTTAAACTATAACATTATTTTAAGAGGCTGATTGAAACTTTAAATTAAAAATATAACGTAATTTAAAATTTTTATTTTAAGTAAAACTATGATGCAATTGATTTTTTTTAAATTTAATAAGGTAATTATAACGTAAGTCTACCGTAACTGTACGATTTCCTGACTTCGAAATATTTTACAGGTGAAAATATACAAACTTTCCTTGCCAAGCTTACCACGCCTATCCAGATTTACTAAGCTTACCTTAAAAACACAACAAATTTCGTATCCAAAACACTTCGAATTTCTCCCTCAAATTACATGCCTCTCTGAATCTTTCTTATCATTTAATTTAGTCTTGGCCTACGTTGCCAGTTACCGAATGACCACTACAAACTCGTTGTCTGAATCTTGTTTAAAATATGATGGGGCCTTGGTAACTTGGTGGGTATCTTGGCAGATTTTGGCAATTTAGAATTATTTCAGAAGCTTTTTAGTGTTGGATATTACAGTTATAGTTGGTGGTATCTTGGCAGATTTTGGCAATTTAGAATTAATTTAGAAGCTTATTATTGTTGGATATTAGCATTATATTTGGTGGTGTATACTTGGATTTATTTTGTAGATTTTGGCAATTCGGAATTATTTGAGAAGCTTTTTAGTGTGAAATATTACCCTTATATTTGGTGGTATATACTAAGGTGTATCTTGGAAAATTTTGAAAAGACCTTTAAAGTAGATGGCTCAAAAACTTTAAACTAGACACTTGACTGCGAAGGCACCAAGAAGGTAGGAGGAGGCTTTGTCTCTGCCTCTGACAATCAGCACTATAATTTCCGTATCATGCCCATTTTATTTGCTTTTTTTATTAATGGTCTTCTGAAATTCTAAAGGTATTCTGGCCTACGTTCTCAGTTACCGACCTGCACTAACTCTTGTTGACTGTATTTTCTTTAAAAGATCTTGGCAACTATGGCATTGGCTATGTTCGGAAGCTATTTTGCGTTGAAGCTGTACATTATCAAAATATTTGAGACTGGGGAATTTCAACGGGACTCTTCCACATTGCCAAGTTATTTTGAATTGCTGCATCTGTTGGTCATAGTTGCAGAGCAACACTTGCAAATCCCGGGCTAAAGCGTGTATTTTCTGTTTTTTATGTGTTTTCTAGGGGATTTGTGGATCTGCAAATTTCTGCTTTGATTACGTTTGTGACTCAGCTGAACGATTTCCTGCGAGTATAGACCGTCTGTAAAAAAGTTGGTTTACAGATGTGAAGGGACGATTTAACCAAAAAAAAAGATGCTTAAAAGCTCCCATAACACTTTGCTGCTATAAAGAAATTCTATGTAAGTCGTTAAATAGGAATCAGATCACCTATTCCTAATCCAGCTGCCTAAAGACGCATCTAAAATGTTGACTGATAATTGCAACCATATTCCACTGAAACTTTCTAGATTAAAAAAAAACAAAAAAAACAATACATATAGGTATACCAAGACATCAACTGTTACTTCTTACTAAGGTTGATAGAGGTCTAAGCACCTCTTTTGATATTTATCTTGATATCAGTTATCTTGAATTTCGAAAACCGTCACCCGCGCAGTTGTAAGATTGCTTTTTGGAACCCCCTAAAAATCCCAATAATAACGCTAGTTATTACCTCTCATTCAGTTCTGCTGAAATACAGAAACTTTTCCAACTTATGTCCAGATGATAAGAATTCTGAGGACCCCATTCATGTAGAGAGGTGGATTCCGGTTTTGACCCCGAAAGGGGATAACGTGGAAATTAAGTTCTTACTTTCCGCTAAGTTTTACTGGGATCTGTCAACTGCTGTGGCGATACCCTGACTACAAGAATGTATCGTCCATCCTCTATTTGGCACCGTGGTAGGATTGAGTCACAAGTACCCAAAAATGCCACTAGTCACAATGTCACATATTGCTTTCGTGTTGAGAGGTTGAATCTGGTCTGGACCCCATAAAGGACAGTGCGGAATTCAGTTCTTACTTTCCACCGAGTTATGTTGGAATCCCACAAGTCCTATGGTGATATCCTGACTTTAAGTATGTATCCACCATCTCCTCTTTGAAACCGAGGTAGGATTGAGTCACAGGTGCCCAAAAATGTCAAAAGTCGAAATGTCCCATAAAGTCCTATAGAAGTGAATCGAGGCCTGACAAACTGGTCAGGTAATCGTCATGGGCCCATGAACTAAGCAATGTCAACTAGCTAAAATTCTTTCCAGGAAGTCTGTGTTTTTTTTCAGGAAAACGGTGTGGTTTTTCGAATTTTACAATATTTTGCAGTTAGTAATTTGTTGAAACTGTAAGTGTGTGGAGGAGGAGATTGAAACCCCTCTTTTTGCCTTATTGGGCGTCCTTCTGTTAATAGATTGAGTCAAAGGTACCCCAAAATGTCACATATCTCTTCCTTAGAAAGGTGGATTCCGGCCTCGACCCCCAAAAGGGATAACGTGGAAATTAATTCGTATTTTTTTGCAAGTTTTGCTGGAATCTGACAACTGTTGTGGCGATGCCCTTAATAAGTTTATAAGTTAATAGAGTTAAACTATAGAGAAAAAGTTGATATACTTCCTTTTTGGAAAGGGTGCTTTGATTTTTGTGACTTAATTTCACAATCCGGCCACATTATTTCAAATGTGTCAATTCCATTTTAACCAAGAAAAAAAATTCTAAGAAATTTACTGGGAAAAGTATAGACTGGAGATTTATTGAATATCGACTTCAGCGCCATCTATTTGAAATGAAAGATGCCAACTAAACAACTCTTAATTTTAAAGGATATCATTAAGAAGAATCATCCCATCTGAGGGAATTGATTAATTCTCTAACTGAACATCAAGTCAAAGTTTTCCTCGCGTGCTAATGTAAAATTTAGCACGTCGCAGTAAGTATTTTAATTTGCATTTCAGAGAAAGAAATGCAGAGACAAATAACTCCCATCTTTTTAAAACCTGATTGGTAGAAATATTGAGCCAATACAAAGAGGGTACTGTGTTTGAGTCACAACATTTTATACAAGTTTCTCTCTGTTGCTCTATGGTTGAATCAATTGCTGGTAGATTTTATTTTGAAGACTGTTTACGTTAACCTGGTATAGATTTAGTGTTTTTTTATAGTTTTAACCAAAAATTAGGCTATGGATAACTTAAAGAGTTTAAATTGGCACTAGTGTTGAAAGAAACAAAAAAAACTTTGGGGTTAAAAAGACTAAGAAAATGTTTTCTATTTTGCATTTAGAGAATATTTTATAAAGTAAGTAAGTAAGTAATGGGTTTAATAACGCTTCTGAACTATTAAGGTTCCTGTGTCAATCCTGCAGTGTGTTTCTATGGCCGGGTTCCATCTCTGGGTCCTGTGTTACCAAGCTAAGGTTAAACTCACTGCCCCTCCAAAGGACAATGTATAGGAAGCGGATTTGGTCTATTTTCAAACTGGTCAGGTTCATCAGGCCAGTAAGAAGGGGGGAGGGTATTCACCCCATCCACTCCCGAAATTTCAATGTTTCTACTATTTCCCCTCTACGGATGTTTTAGTGTATAAAAGTTGTCATTTTATTTTATTCTATTTTTATTATATATTTTTTTTTAAATTCAGGTGCCCCCAAAGTTTTTTGTCCACTTTGGAATGCCTATCCCCTGCTTACGTTTCTGATTTGGCTTAAGTAATTTGAAAAGTGTTATGTCTTATAACGAATCATGGGCACGTATGCAAGGAGGACCTTTTGTGCCCTTGCCCTCCACGAAATTATTGAGATTTTTAACTTTGCGGTAATTTAACGTTACTACAGGCTACTCTGACCCTGAGGTGTGAAAGAAATATTCTTTTTGGCAAGATCAAAATTGATGAATAATCTTTTTCGTGCAGAATCTTTTTTTTTTATACTTAGGGCACTACGTTTTCAGGAAAGCAAAAACGTTTTCATAAATTGAAATTTTATACCAGGGGGGAGGGTCCCTTTTTGACCTGAAACCTGCATCAGAAGATTTTTTAAGGCTGTTGTCCAAATCAGGTGAGAGAAGAATAATTGACTTTTTTAGGAGGCACAATATTTCCCGCAGAGAGGGCTAAATTAAGAAGAAAACGGCAAATTATACAACAGGTAAGGATAAAATAAGATAAAACCTTGGTATTTAGTTGCAGGAAGAGGGGGAGACAGGCATGAGGCCCACTCATATGTTTTGTTGGGCAGCCATAATAGTAATTGCTAATTACTTTGTTTTTGCAGTTTTTATAAGTCATGATTTTTTTCTATCAGGGGTCTTCGGCAATATTCTGTGAGTAATATCCATTAGCTATTATGTCTACATAACCATCCTAGGATATAGCTGTAAGTATTTTTCCCTGTTAAAGATGTTCTTTTAAATGAGTTTTATGTACACACTTACTTGCTTAGACTTAGGTCCTCCTACGCCTGGAGGCGCATATGACAGCAGGAGAAGGTTGCCTGTCTCGGTTGGCCTGTTTCGCAGCCAGTCTCACAGCCCATCAAGGACCTCGCCCAGTGTCAAGTTCAAGGTTTAATTTTAAAATTCCGGATTACATAAAATAAAAATTAAAGCTTAGGTGCTGGAGAAAATCCTATGAGGGTTGGCGCCTAAGTAATTTAAACGTCACAGGCTCCCTCAACTACAGACCTACCGCGTTCAGCTAATTAAATCAAATAATTAATTTAATCTATTATAAGTAAATCAAAACAGTAACCTAAAAAAATAATACGAAACAAAAATATAATATAGAAATAAAAATTGAAATAACTAAATTAAAAATTATAGATTTATAAAAATAACAGAAAAATAATGAATAGTTGTTGAAGTGTAAAGGGATTACATGGTTTCAGTTAGCCAAATGACCATTCAAACTTTGTCAAATCGCAATGTACACAAAATCTCTAGATGTCTTAATTCAAACACGTTAAACGTGTTCAGTCTTAAAACACGCCATCTGCAATCAATTTCAATTTTGCTATTAAACCGAACCTGATTACTACCATCAGATTTTTAATCTGAGATCTTTAATCACCAGATCTTTAATCTGGTGCTGTTTAGAATATCCATATACACGCTAAACCTTGATTTACACCTTATACTCCTTATATGACTAGAATAGTTTTAGAACTCTCTCTAGTCAAAATCTAGCTACACCACTGCATTAATTGTCAAAGCTTGACTGCCTTTGACCAAAAGGCTGGTATATATTTTTCAATATTCGAAAAAATCGCAAAATTGTAAATTTTTCGTTTTTCGAATAGGTGAAATAAATGAAGATACAAACTCTCATCAATCAGTTCTCCGAAGTCGGTCTTCTTCTCATCTTTGCCAATCCCTTTTTCGCTCGTCGTACATAATAGGGTGTGTTATTCTTGTATATCTGTACGTGGTTTTGGCTGTTGAAAAGTGGTGAAACCTGTTTTTATCCCTGTAGAATTTCAGTTGTATCCCAAAATTATGGCAGATAGATAAATTTTGACTAGATTGAAATATTTGGTTTTAATAGGTGACTGCTGAGCTACGAAAATAATTTATCGAAAAGTTGGAGTGTGTCAGTTATGTTGAAAAATCTGAAACTACAGTCTCCTCGTAGACCATGAACACAATTTGACCAACGAGCACAAAATATGTCAAAATGCTAAGAATAACTAAAAGCACGAACAAACACTCAGAACAAAGCTTCGCGAATAATGCTGTGACCTTGTGTGAACTTTCACAGCCGCTTCTCAGGGTAGTCGGGACCTAAGAGGGGTAAAGAGGGTTGGGAGGAACTTCCCCTTGTAGGTGGGGTGGAAGAGGAGGGTTGGGCCAAATTTCATGCATAATTCTCACGACGGACAAAAAGGAGATCAAGTTGAAATGCTTTCAGGTGAAAAGAGTAGAGTAGGGGAGAACTTCCATAAATGATTTGTAGTGATTTCTTCGGAACAAATTCAACTTTACCGCTGTCTTCTTTTGTTGCAGCGATAAGCCAAATTGAATATGCATATTCTAGTTTTGAACGGATAAAGATGCAGAACATTAGCATTAATTTATCCTTTGGAACCCTGAATTTCTTTCGAGTTTTCAGCATTTGGATAGCACCGTTGGCCTTTTTTTTTTATTTCGATGCCAAGTAAGATAAAAGAGATCACAGCCCCTAGCAGGGCAGTGCTGCTGCTGGGAAGGTTTGGGTTGCTCTGGTGGTTCGATTCAGGTTGACTTTTCCTGGCTTGTTTGGTGCTTACCGTGTCCAGAGTGGAACCGGTTCATCCTTATATAAATTCGATTGTCTATGTAGAGGCTTGGTTTTAGTAGATGACTGCTACTACTACTACTATTACTAATACTACTACTACTAACAACTCACAGCAGCACCAAGCCGCCTGAGGTCAACACAGCTACGCACGCTCCTCCTCCATTCCAATCTATTCAAAGCCTCCCTCTTTACACCCTCCCAGGAAGCTCCATTTTCTTTAAAGTTTTCTTTGTGAAATCCTCTCACCCCAGACGAGAACGACCTGGTTTCTGTTTAGCCCAAGAGGGTTGGCCGAAAAGTACAATCTTCGGCAATCTGATCATCCTTCATCCGCAGAACGTGCCCTGGCCATCTCAGCCATTCTTTTTAAACAACATATATGACTGCTGAGCTACGAAAATAAGCTATGATAAATTTGGGGTCTATGCGAGCCTTTGAAAAATCTTTAGTC
This sequence comes from Artemia sinica, assembly GCA_027921565.1. Taxonomy (NCBI): domain Eukaryota; kingdom Metazoa; phylum Arthropoda; class Branchiopoda; order Anostraca; family Artemiidae; genus Artemia; species Artemia sinica. Next base: position 40,651,977 of record CM051269.1, on the reverse strand, counting down.
TCCTCATAGACCATCAAAGTGTATTTGAAAGCGATTATATTATTTACAATGACTTTACTTCCTCCTCCCCTACCCACCTTCCAGCTAAAATCCATTTATATCACTGGTTTGGCCGTCAAGGGTGTAATAGAATCCCGGTGAAAATTAATCTAGTTTTTTTAACGTGTTACTGTCTTAACATTTCTCACAGGAGGTTTTAAAACCAATCAAGTTTTTAAAAGGTGGGGTTATTTATCTCTTCAGAAATAGGATTGACTAACGTCACGGACATAAACAAATAAAATTATAGCACTCTTCTTCCGATATAATTATAGGAAATTCATTTTGGGTTGTTCAGCACCGGACATTGATTTATTTTTTAAAACGTGTCATTTTATTTGGTTTAGTCCTGTTATGAATATTAATTTAAAAAACTTTTTCCACAAAATCAGTTTTTCAAAGAAAAGTAAAGAACTCCATTACACAAAAAATGAGCAAAAATAAAATCAAATAATCTACCAAGCGTGAAACTACCACAAATCAGCATCGATAAATAAATGAAACCCAAAACAAACAGAAATTACAATAATTGACCGAGTCAAACTCAAAACGAGAAGAAATTAACATAAGTTGGGCGCTAAACCCCTATGCCTTCCCAAGGCCAGAACAAAATTTGCACTTTAATGAAAAAATGTAAATGTTTTTATTTCTATAACTTTAATAAATCAAATAATATTAACATTTTGATTACTAAATGTCAGTATATGTATATTAAACTGACAATGTACATTCACTTGTATTTTTTCAGTAAAGTACAAATTTTGTTCTGGGAAGGCATAGGGGTTTTGAGCCCAACTTATGTTAATTTCTGCTCGTTTTGAGTTTGACTCGGTTAATTATAGTAATTTCTGTAAAGCGCAGTGATAAATATCACTGTTTGCAATCCTCAATATAGGAATTGTCCGTTGAAAGCAACCTGTTTGACTAGTTTCTTCAGCATCTTCCCTATACAATATATCGCGTTGGTCCCAGCTAATAGAACAGTACCGGCAATAAAAAACCCCATAGACTATGCTCCTTACTGAGGAAAAGAAGATTATAAGGGCTTATGTTCCCTCCCATGCTATTCTATAGCGCTATGTTCCTTCCTATGTTATTCTATGGGACCTCTACACGTGATTAAACACGTTTTGAAACTAAATGCTATTTGCTTATGTCCCTTTGGTACCTTTCCAAACGAGCGGGGATTCCCCACCGGTTCCTAAACATTGCAAAAAAGTGAGCAGTATGAGCGGGGATTCCCCACACAAGTGTGTTTCAACTCCAAGTTTTTCAACCAGACTGTTTTTTGAGCCAACATCCGTTTTTTAGAGGTCCAATTAGAGACATCGGAGCTTGCTCCATATACGATAACTCGACTGGTGATTGGTTATAAATAAAAGGACTGATTTTTATTCGTCCTTGAGATTTTGTATAAAATGCTCATACCTTACAATTAAATTTTCATAATGATTTAAGATACTATAGATAGTACACTAAATATTATTAACTTTGAAGCAATGGATACATCAATTTACACTGTGAGTACAGTTTACTAAATTTCTTAATTTATTTCCAAATAAAATCATTTTACCACTCCACTAGTAAATTCAAATTTCAGGGGGACATAGCCCCCCTCCCCTCCAACAATACAAACCCTACAATATGATGAGTATAGTCGCTAGAAAACGTAAAGTACGCTCTTTTTTCTATTATGTAAATAACATCCCCCCTCCCCTCCTATGTTTACGAGTTTATTTCATTAGTTTTAGTTATTTCGTTCAAAATATCCTTTTTTCCCATTATCAAAAATCTTTTTTTTCCGGTCTAAAACCACTTGTATTTATAATTACAGAAAGGGTCCTTTTTTGGAACCAAACTTCACACGCTCATGTTATCACAGATTAATAGCACATGTTTATGGATAGCAGCAAGGGTTTTCCTTGACAAAGAGAAAAATTGTATTCTGGCCTAATTAGACGAGAGATATTCTATTTTCAATTGTATTCCATCATTAAGAGGGTTTTATAAAAATATAAGGCGGGGGAGGGGAGCAATGTATCAATTCTAACACCTTCATTACGAGGTGAAAAAACAAACTATTTCGTCGCATGGAAAGTAAGGGGGAGGGAGGGGAGGGGATTCTTTGGGCAGACTAATTTGTTCTTCTGTAAAAAGGGGAATCGTTTTTTCCATACTAAATTTTGTCTTCTTTTTAAGGAGGAAAATTCCTACAATTACTCTCCTCCTCCAAAGAGAGCTAAGGCTAATGGCATTAGTCCAATGCAACCAGTGGAAATAACTGGCCCATCGGGAGCCACGCGAATGCAGTCTAGTCAAAAACCAAAAAGAGAATGGGCAGCTGCTCACAGGATGGTGAACCCCGCTGGCTCATCTATGCAAGATACGGATATCATCGCCCCATCCGACACACAAGTGCAGTTTGAATTTGGAAATGTATGTATTTTTACCTGATGTACTTTACGTTATTTCTATTACAAATAGTAGATTTTTAAAACGAGTAGATTTGTAGGAAAAGGAATCTGATCGCTATTTTTTATGGATGACTAGATTTGTAGGAAAAAAAGAGTCAATTTTTTTTTAATGAGCTATTAAGACAATTATTGAGTTGATTTTTTTTACCATATTTTATTGCTATTAGTCAAACGTTGCGATGTGTGTGGGCGTGTGTGTGTGTGAACGTGTGTGCGCATACGTGTGTGTGTGTGTGAGTGTGTGCACATGTGTGCGTGTGCGTGTGTGTGTGTGCGTGTGTGTTATTAACAAAATTTGTAATTTATTATGCATTTGTTTTGTGAATAATGCTATAAGCAAAAATTTGTAATTTATTATGAATTTGTTTGATAAATACAAATCCAATTAAGAAAAAAAAACATTTTTAAAACGAGTAGATTTGTAGGAAAAGGAATCTGATAGCTATTTTTTATGGATGACTAGATTTGTAGGAAAAAAAAGAGTCAATTTTTTTTAATGAGCTATTAAGACAATTATTGAGTTGATTTTTTTTTACCATATTTTATTGCTATTAGTCAAACGTTGCGATGTGTGTGGGCGTGTGTGTGTGTGAACGTGTGTGTGTCGTCTCTCTGTGTGTGTGTGAGTGTGTGCGCATACGTGTGTGTGTGTTTGTGTGTGTGAGTGTATGCGCATGTGTGTGTGAGCGTGTACGTGTGTGTTTGTGTGCGTGTGTGTTATTAACAAAATTTGTAATTTATTATGCATTTGTTTTGTGAATAATGCTATAAGCAAAAATTCGTAATTTATTATGCATTTGTTTGATAAATACGAATCCAATTAAAAAAAATAAATTGTTTGATAAATCCGACTAGGAAAAAAATAGTGTGCTATAATTGTGATAAAACTTTCCTCAAAGAAAAAAAATGTTTGATAAATCCGACTAAGAAAAAATAAAATAAATAGTGTGCTATAATTGTGATAAAACTTTCCTAAAAAAAATAAATTGTTTGATAAATCCGACTAGGAAAAAAATAGTGTGCTATAATTATGACAAAAGTTTCCTCAAAGAAAAAAAAATTGTTTGATAAATCCAACAAAGAAATAAATAGTGTGCTTTAATTGTGATAAAACTTTCCTCAAAGAAAAAAAAATTGTTTGATAAATCCGACTAAGAAAAAAAAATAGTGTGCTATAATTGTGATAAAACTTTCCTCAAAGAATAAAAATAAATTGTTTGATAAATCCGACTAAGAAAAAAAATAGTGTGCTATAATTGTGATAAAACTTTCGTCAAAGAAAAAAAACTCAATCCATTCATTTTCTAGTTTCAGGGGGAAGCTACGAAAACAACTGCCTTCCCTGGCCCAGGACTTCAAAATATCATGGGCAATTGTCCCCTCTCGCCGGATGATGTTAGTGAAGGTACGTCATTTAATATCCCCCTGGATTTTAAATTTACAACTGAAGAAATGGATAGCCTTATGCAAATCGTTGGACCTAATGTTTCCGGGGACACTTTTGACGATGAAACAGGTGCTGATCGATGTCAGTGATTAGCCCCATTTTTCCCCGCTAATTTTTAGGATGAGGTCCATCACCAGATGAGGAGATGAAAAATAATATCTTAAATAAAGATTAAATTCCCCATAGATTTTGTCCGTATTTTTACACATTATGTCTAACAAAGTTAACACATCACTCGACAAATACAGCTTGCAGTAGTCAAACCCATTTTTACACCCTCCCTCTGCCCACACTTTTTTAGCAAAACTGTATTCATCGGGGGCGCACCTACGATCGTGTAGACTGTCGTAAAACGATTCGATCGAGGGAATAGTTTCCTCGGCGAATCTCGACATGGAACAATAATAATCATAAGGATAGATGCCCTTGACCGTCAACAAATCATATAAATCATTTGGAAATTGTTGCTTGAGAAGGGGGAAAGCGTTGCAGCCGTCATCGTTTTTCTGCACTTGAATTAATTCGCTCAATGATTTAGGGAAAAAACCGTAGGAATCTAAAAAGCGAATTTTATTCGTGCACTCAACGTCGTCTTCAACATATCTCCACATAAATTCCAAAACAAGCAATTTTTCCGACGATTTAGGAATGATTTAGTAGGAAAAGCGGAATGATTTAGTAGGCAAATCCAGGTCAATTGGTTTATCAATATAAACACCTCTGGCTGGGATCCAAAGCTCCGACTCCGAGATTGATTAGAAAGAGCAGAAGAGGATCTTTGACTTAGCGGTGTTAAACCAATCAATGATTCATCACCATATAAAGAGACTGTTGTGCAGCTGCTAATTGGCTATCTGCAATAGTAATAGATTTATCACTGGATAGATTGCCGGAAAAAAACATTGCAACGCGCGAGCAAGTAAACACTCGCCAAACAAGAGTAGTAGCACAGCTAAACATACAATAAGAACTGCTTGATTCTCTTCCCCCATGATAAATTCCTCCATGGAAAGATCCTCCCACGTAACCCCCGACCCTCTCCCACGAGAAAAAAATCCCCCCTGAAAACGTCTGTATACTTGCCAATAACCAATACTATATGTAAATAATGGCAAAGTTCATAATTTGCAGCTCATACCCCCTGGGACTGTGGGGATTGAATCATCCTCAAAGACATAGTTATTAAATTTTTCGACTATGCAGAACAAAATGACTATCTCAAAATTTTGATCCGGTGACTTTGGGAAAAAATTGAAATCAGTATAAAAATCCTTTTCTTTTGATGTATCTTTTGGTATCAAAATTCCGTTTTTTAGAGTTTCGGTTACTATTGAGCTGGGTCGCTACTTACTAAAAGTTCTTTACCTCGAACTGTTTAATTGAAACCAATCAGCTTTTAAAAAAGCTATCTCTGTAATTAATGAATTATGTGATTGGCTTGCACTAAAAAAACGTCACAGAAATGCATCTACCTTTTAGCATGTATCAATAGAACTATAACCTCTATTTTCCTCAATTTGTTCACTATTGGGATTGAAAAATACCAATTATTGATCGAGAATTAAAAAATGTACCGTTAAAAATATAGCTTGAAAATTAAAAACTTGTGCGAAATAAGCATTAGTAGTATTCGTAAAATAATTCTCTAGAAATAAATAATTGATTGATCGAAATTAAATTCAATTTAATTTAAAGTTATTGCAAATATTAAAACAAATCAGTTTTATTCAGATTATTCACATTAATTTGATAAAATAGGCCCTATACATTTTTGTCATAACTACTCAAGATGCATTGTACCCTGAATTCCATGCTTCTGTTTCTAATTTAGACAACCAAAGAGTGTGATAGTTGTGGGAGGCACCTAACACTTTCTAAGCAATTTTTCACCAACATTTGACACTACCCCTCCCGCTCTGTACTGAATTCTGCTAGCTTGCCACGATCTCTGGTGTTAGACGAGCATTTTAATTAAAAAAATTATGTAAAATGAACGCTTGATCAGACAGGAAAATACAACCCCCTCCCCCAAGATAAGATATATTCATGATTAAATCATAGCCAGCGCAATTGCGCTGCCTAAGTAAAGATCGATGTTGGCACAATGTATTATTTATTATTTTTTTTTCTTTAGACCAGGACACTTCGTATCGAAGGAGTTGTCAGAGAAACTTCGTAAAGGGCTCATTCAATTGGAAATTGGAGTGGCTTGTGCCCTTTTTAAAGGTTGAAAGTGATTGGAAGGCAACTAACACCCCTTCCACGCGCACCATTTCCCCAGACACATCCAATACAAATTTTGAGATAGCCATTTTGTTCAGCGTAGTTGATTTCCAGATAGAAATTATGTTTTTGAGGAGGAAACTCCCCCACAGCCCTCAGGGCAAGGGTTGAAAGTTATGCTCTGGGCGCATATAAGGCTCTTATAGAAAGCGTCGTCGTAGAAACTTCAAAAAGGGATCATTTGATTGGAGATTAAAATGGCTAGTGCCTTTTTTAATAGTCGAAAGTGACTGTAAGGCAACTAACACCCCTTCCACGCTAACTATATATCCAAACTCATCCAATAAAAATTTTGAGATAGCCATTTTGTTCGAAGTAGTTTGTCCGGATATTATATCTTTGAGGATGACAGTAGTAGGAATGACCCAATTGATCGTGACGGGACTCCATATATGGGCATAGAATCCCCAGGGAGAACACGTTTCCGATAAATTGATTGCGTAACCTGGCCTAACCTCATGAGCTCGTGACGGGGGGGGGCACCATATATGGGCATAGAGTCCCTAGGGGAAATGGATTTCTGAGAACTTGATTGCGTAATCGATTGGGAATTTTATTGATCTAGGACTCATGACAGGGCTCCATTTATGGGTATAGAATACTGAAGGAACACCATGCTGTCATCTACAATTGACTCTAACGCCGAACGGGACTCCATTCCATGAGTGTTAGTCAATTTATTTGATGTTTTTCATGGATGACAACAGCAATTTATGTCTGTTTTATGGTTTTTGTCACTGAGAATGAAAAAACAGGATTTTTCTCACTTTGATGTATTTTCAAGATCGATTTGTGGATATAGCCTGGGCAAAATACAAAATTTCATTTATTTTATGGGTTTGTCATTATCCTTTTAAGCTGATTTATTAACAATAATTAGTTCATAACATCAGTAAAGCTAATTTAACAAATACGACAACAGTATATTAACTAAGCTTTTTTAATAGCTTAAGGCAAGGCTTATAATTTGTTATTTTAGGGGAAGGGACTGGGAAAAATTAAAATTGTCTGATAGACCTCAACTCTTTGCATTGGTTAACTCATTTTACTTTTTTTTGTGTTTTTGCTTTATAACAACAGTTCTAGAATCAAGTCTACTATTTAGCCTAGGGGTGCCAATCGAAATCTGAAGGTAGGGTCAGGGTACATTTAGAATGGTGGCAATTAGACTAACATTATTGGAAAATAAAACATTGAAAGGAACATCAAATTACATTCTTTTAGCCGACAAGTTAATGTAAACAGCCTAAGATTTCCAGATATACTTTGCAATATACATCACCATCAACCTTCTTCTTAACTGGACATATCCTGGACTAAATCAAATGGTATTTTACATTTTTCTTTGTGAGTTCTTTTCTAGCTCAGAAACAAATTGACTAGCCTACTCAAAGGTGTGACTGCCAGAGTAACCTGTATTTTCAAGGTCGATTTGTGGGTATAGCCTGGGCAAAATACAAAATTACATTTATTTTATGGGTTTGCCATTATCCTTTTAAGCTGATTTATTAACAATAATTAGTTCATAAAATCAGTAAAGCTAATTTAACAAATACAACAACAGTATATTAACTAAGCTTTTTTAATAGCTCAAGGCAAGGCCTATACTTTGTTATTTTAGAGGAAGGGACTGGGAAAAATTAAAAGTGTCTGATAGACCTCAACTCTTTGCATTGGTTAACTCATTTTACTTTTTTTTGTGTTTTTGCTTTATAACAACAGTTCTAGAATCAAGTCTACTATTTAGCCTAGGGGTACCAATAGAAATCTGAAGGTAGGGTCAGGGTACATTTAGAATGGTGGCAATTAGACTAACATTTTTGGAAATAAAACATTCAAAGGAACATCAAATTACATTCTTTTAGCCAACAAGTTAATGTAAACAGCCTAAGTTTTCCAAATATACTTTGCAATGTACATCACCATCAACCTTCTTCTTAACTGGACATATCCTGGACTAAATCAAATGATATTTTACATTTTTCTTTGTGAGTTCTTTTCTAGCTCAGAAACAAATTGACTAGCCTACTCAAAGGTGTGACTGCCAGAGTAACCTGTATTTTCAAGTTCGATTTGTGGGGATAGCCTGGGCAAAATACAAAATTTCATTTATTTTATGGGTTTGCCATTATCCTTTTAAGCTTGTAAGAAATGTCCTTCTAATTTTAGAATTAATATCAAGTTGCTATGAATCCGGCTTAAGCCAATGCCTTTTAGGGTATTGAACCAGATAAATTTATTTTTGTAACCCTTTCCCTGTACACAATTTCCTTATGTTGCAATAGAAACCCTTTTTCTTAGAAGGGTTGAATTAGCTACGTTGTTTGACAAATAAGGGGAACATATCTTTTGATATAGCGGGAGAATGAGGAGAGAAGTCAGTTGGGTTTTTGGCTTTGCGCAAGCTTTTGTATGCATGTAGAATGTAAGTCTAATGTGTTCCTTGCTCTTTCTTAATTTTATTATGTTAAAATCCTAGTAAATGGGTATATATCCCATTCTTTAATATTATTATTAAAGTCTTTTAAGCAGGAACATATTAGTCTTAATATATTAGTTATAATGCTTGCTTTCCTTTAATAATAATAAATTTTACTTCTAGCAATTATATGAACAAGAATTGATCTTTGATTGTGAATAATAATTATTGAATTTTGATTTATAATGAAATAACTATTGACTAAAAAGTTCTCTTCTTTAATAATAAAATCTTAGTTTTTCTTATACCTGTGTTGTCTTGTATATTTTATCATGATGATTAGGATTTTATCAAGATATCTCTCTCACTTGGTTCATTTCGTCTATTGAGGCTTATTTAGGGGTACTCGGGTCTCATGGCTGAGTTTGGGCATGGAGTCATCACCATGAGAAGACCCCCCCCCCCTTACAAAATGGTGGCAGCGAAAACGCGATGCGATTCTATTGCATTAAAAGCGTCTCTTTTTAACGCTACGCTTAATTTTGAGAGAGCAGAATCTTGACTATAAATCCTTTTTGTAATTTTTTTTAATACTTAAATTAACATAATTAATTGAATCCCTTTAATTTTTCTTCGTCTTCACTGCTTGCCTGTACGTTTATGCTTTTTAGATTTATAAAAATAAGACTAACCGCAATAATGCAAACAGTCAAATAATAATTGGATATTGCTCAATTTGGTACCCTCATAAAGGAATTGTTGGTTGGTGGAGTATGAGAATAGATAGTTGCCTTTTCCTCAGTTCCAGTTCACTCAAACAGGATTAGTTGGTTGCTTATGTTTGGTAAGCTATATTATTTCTCCTTAAGTAATGTCCCTACCTCGGGAAAGTGATAAACCGGAAGCTTCAGCCCTTGGGCAAGCTTCTAATGTTAATACAGGAGCTACGCCAGCTCCATTATTCCAACATGTAGCTTATAGTATTATCCATTGTCCATTATAAGTTCATTAAACCACAACAAATGTCTAGTTGGGTTAAATATCTTCAGAGAGTTTGTAGATTAATGGGATTAGAAGAATCAGTTATGATCGAGAGGTACGCTTCCTTAATGTCTGATGAACTGTATAGCTTGTATTTAGAAAAGTATGTGACCGCTACACATTTTTCTGGGCTAAAAGAATCCCTGTGCTCTGCTTTTATTAATAAAATTTCACCGACCGAAAACATTTAACATATTATGCAAGTTAGACATGAAAATAATGAGCCGGTCGTAGGATTTTTTTATGCGTATTAATGCAGAATTTGAGAGCTACTCTTCTTTAGTTAAAAATCGTTCCGGGGAGTGCATGCCTCCTTTCAGGTATTGATTTATTTAAATAACAGGCCTTTGAACAAAAATTACATGAGAATATCAGAAGACTTATTCGCAAAAAAAAGGATTGCGCAGATATTACACAAATATTTCAAAATGATAGATTGTAAAATAAGACAGTTAGTCTTTTTGGGGATTTTTGGTAGTTGATCCTAGGCCTTTCGCCGTAATCCTAGGGTTCAAAAATATGGAAGGACTAGACAGTCACTTTCACTTTCGTGAAAGGAAGTTAGAATTTGCGACCAAGGCTAAGGATTAAGCAGGTTTAATGATGGATTAGCATATAGGGGTGTATTAGTGATTTCTGATACACCAATTGACCCTAGAGCATTTAAAAAGTGTAGATTGTAAGCTAGTTACTACAGAAAATATCTCAATTATTGATGGCGATAATTTAATTATTATTCCCTAAACCAGAATATGAAGAATTTCATTTTAAGTTTAACGTTTTACCGTGATAAAAAGAAAGTTTTCCAAGAGCCTATTTCAATCACTCTTAGACAGTAAAAATTGATTTCTAAACAAGCGTATGACCAATGTAAAAATGATTTAATGGTTTTTTTATGCCTTGATGTACCTCTTGAAATAGAATTTAAACTACCTAAGCAGTTTAGAATCCCTCATTAAATGGCTTTAGTGCTAGAGGAACATATATAAGCTATGCAGAAATCCGGCATAGTAGAAGAAAGGGCATCTTCTTTCCCTTCTCTGTTCCTTATAAGGAAACATTCTGTCAGTAAAAGTGAGGCTCTTAACAGAAAAATACTCGATTTTTAATTAATTTACGGACAGTTAATAATAACATGAAAGGCACAGCCTTCCTAATTCCTCGAACTTCTGACATTTTACTAAATTTGTCGAAAGGAATGTTCTATAGTGAATTTGACGTGCGCAGTGGCTTTTTCAAAATTCTATTGATGAGAAATATCAAAAATCCTTTCATTCTTATCACTTTGAATTGGTCGTAGCCATTACTACACAAAAATACCACAGAGTAGTATGTTTGGGCAAAAGCTTTCGCTAGCTTCATGGATAAATTATTTCCAGAAAGTTACCGTTCCTTCATTTTCAATTTTTGATATATTTATTAAAATAACCTTCAAACCCTGATGAGCACTTATTTCATCTCAAGAGATTCTTTGCGCGTTTAAAAACTTATAACATTAAATTGTCAGCGTCTAAGTCACAACTTTTTAAAGAATCTATTCCAGTATTAGGATTCATACTGTCACGTGACAAAATTAGACCTCAATTACCTAAATTAGATGCTATTGAAAAATTAGTAAGGCCAGAAAATATTTCTGAATTAAGATCTCAACTAGGACTTCAACTAAAAATAAATGCTTTTATCTTAATTATCATGAATTAATAGCTCCTTTCATAAAACTATTAAAGAAGACCCAATCGTGGGCATCGAAGGAAGAGCAAGAGATCACTTGGTTGTCATTAGTTGGACAAATAACTCGTAATTCATATGGCAAACCCTGAAAAAGATTTTGAATTATTTGTCGACTCCTCTGAAAATGGGGCCGGGGCTATTCTTTGTCAGGAAAAGGATGACGGAAGGATGGGAGTCGTTTGTTTTTTAGTAGAGTTTTCTCTAAACCATTTTCCAAGCAGTCTTCTATCGTTAGGAAGCCATACGGCTTATATAAAACTCTGAAGAGCTCTCAGATTCAGTATTATTTGGAGAAGATTGTGAAATATTTATGCGGATGCTAAAAATTTAAATATTTATGTAAAGATCGGGATCTCTCTAGAAAGATGTACCCGATATCATTACTTATTGTGGATAATCCTTTATATACGTATGAAACATATTCCTGAGATTAAGATGATACTTAATATTTTATCGAGGCCAAGTCGAGAGATAATAGACAGCAGTCAGACCTTATATCCGGTTCTTAACGAACTAGAAATTTTAGCAGCGGGCATTTTTTTTATTAGTAATCCTAATGTAGATTACTTAGGTCTGCAAGCTGAGGAATTAAACCACGGACAATTACGGGATCCCGAGACGAGACTTAATATTGATTTATTGAAAGAGCCGGATGTGTCAAAAGACAACCGTGCTCAAAAGAGGAGCTCCATATATGATAAGCCCGCTAGGTCATAAGTGGATACTGACCCCACATTCCTGGTGTGAACCAGGGAACCAGAAGGATTGGCCAATCCGCGGTGAGCATAGTGTCTACCGCATTTTTAATTTTGATGATATGGATATTGAGAAAAGAATATGGTATATGATAAAGTCTCTTGGTGGTTTATTCATGTTATTAAAAGTTAATTTCAATTGATGGCGTTCTGTATAGAATAAAGTGTGCTCCGAATAACCATTCTAGGCTAAACCAAAAAGCGCGCTCTTAACCATCTATTTGATAAGTTTTGCCTAGAGTGATGATTCCAGGCAACTTAAAATTATTTCATGATTATTTGTTGTTCAGTAGCCAAACCGGCTACGAGAGAACGTTGTGAAAACTCGGCAGTTTGTGTTTTTGAAAATAAGGCCTTCGTTATTAAGGAATTTGTTGTTAATTTTGAACTGTGTACCTCGTAAATAATAAGCAGAAAAAGAAAAAAATATTTGCACATTTATTTAAACCTCTGAGAAAAAAAAGTAAATGACTAAATTGCATTTTTGTTTGGGGAATTGACGGATAAGTTAATTTAGTTAATTATGCTATTGTAGCAAAAGGATTCCAATATTATTAGGGAACCACAAATTCATAAGACGAGAAGTTTGATTCCAAATTAAGAGTGAACTGGTCAACTGAGTACAATGGTCACTGAATGAAACTACAAAATTGCAATTCATTAGAATTGATCTTTTCTTGCTTTCTTCTTTTGCCCTTAGCCCCAACGGAATAGATGTAGTTAGTACTTAACTTAGAAAGATGGTGACGGATTTAGTTGTGATAGATGGTTTGGTTATGTTTTAGCTTGATGTTTGGGTTATGTGTGATTCTTCCCTAGTTACTAAGTTTCTATTAACATTTAAGCACCAATTAATATAACAATAATGTATGTAATAATTAATAGAAAAAAAATATATATATATATATAATTTAATAAGAAGAATATTTACCTTTAAATAATAATTGACCTTCTAAAACCTTTTACTTATAAGAAAAATAATAGTCGTTTGTTGTACTTATTCTGTTCAATGGCCTTCAAAAAAAAGAAAAGAATCGTGTTGTAAAAAGGTTCTACGTTCCTTAATGACACGATAAGGCACGATCGTAGATGTGAGGAAAATAGACCCAGTACCGCAAATGATAAAATAGTATTAAATCATTAAAGGCTAGCGAACAGAAGCAACCTTCAGCTGATAATCTTCTGTCTATTAATAGTCTTACAATTTTCTTGGTCACTTACTCATTCAATAGCGTTGCAGCCTAAAATTCAATTGATTTTCTATTGCTGTATACTAATTATGTATTTAATTCTATGTTTCTGTGTTTCCTTGTCTCATGATTTATCCTTGTAAAGGCCAGCGCAATTGAGTGGGACGACTATAATAGTTTTCTATAGTTATTCGAAGATACCAGCATAATAAAATCTTTAAAAACTTTTACGCAAGCTTATATTACAAGGTCGGATTTGTAAGAAATGTCCTTCTAATTTTTGAATTAATATCAAGTTGCTATGAATCCGGCTTAAGCCAATGCCTTTTAGGGTATTGAACCAGGTAAATTTATTTTTGTAACCCTTTCCCTGTACACAATTTCCTTATGTTGCAATAGAAACCCTCTTTCTTAGAAGGGTTGAATTAGCTACGTTGTTTGACAAACAAGGGGAACATATCTTTTGATATAGCGGGAGACTGAGGAGAGAAGTGAGTTGGGTTTTTGGCTTTGCGCAAGCTTTCGTATGCATGTAGAATGTAAGTCTAATGTGTTCCTTGCTCTTTCTTAATTCTATTATGTTAAAATCCTAGTAAATGGGTATATATCCCATTCTTTAATATTATTATTAAATTCTTTTAAGGAGGAACATATTAGTCTTAATATATTAGTTATAATGCTTGCTTTCCTTTAATAATAATAGATTTTACTTCTAGCAATTATATGAACAAGAATTGATCTTTGATTGTGAATAATAATTATTGAATTTTGATTTATAATGAAATAACTATTAATTAAAAGGTTCTTTTCTTTAATAATAAAATCTTAGTTTTTATTATACCTGTGTTGTCTTGTATATTTTATGTGTTGTCTTGTATATTAATGTGTTGTCTTTTACGATGATTAGCATTTTGTCAAGATAGCTCTCTCACTTGGTTCATTTCGTCTATTGAGGCTTATTTAGGGGTACTCGGGTCTCATGGCTGAGTTTGGGCATGGAGTTATCACCATGAGAAGACCACCCCCCCTTACAAGCTGATTTATTAACAATAATTAGTTCATAACATCAGTAAAGCTAATTTAACAAATACAACAACAGTATATTAACTAAGCTTTTTTAATAGCTTAAGGCAAGGCTTATACTTTGTTATTTTAGGGGAAGGGACTGGGAAAAATTAAAAGTGTCTGATAGACCTCAACTCTTTGCATTGGTTAACTCATTTTACCGTTTTTTTTTTGTGTTTTTGCTTTATAACAACAGTTCTAGAATCAAGTCTACTATTTAGCCTAGGGGTACCAATCGAAATCTGAAGGTAGGGTCAGGGTACAATTAGAATGGTGGCAATTAGACTAACATTTTTGGAAATAAAACATTGAAAGGAACATCAAATTACATTCTTTTAGCCAACAAGTTAATGTAAACAGCCTAAGTTTTCCAGATATGCTTTGCAATGTACATCACCATCAACCTTCTTCTTAACTGGACATATCCTGGACTAAATGAAATGATATTTTACATTTTTCTTTGTGAGTTCTTTTCTAGCTCAGAAACAAATTGACTAGCCTACTCAAAGGTGTGACTGTCAGAGTAACCTGTATTTTCAAGGTCGATTTGTGGGTATAGCCTGGGCAAAATACAAAATTTCATTTATTTTATGGGTTTACCATTATCCTTTTAAGCTGATTTATTAACAATAATTAGTTCATAACATCAGTAAAGCTAATTTAACAAATACAACAACAGTATATTAACTAAGCTTTTTTAATAGCTTAAGGCAAGGCTTATACTTTGTTATTTTAGGGGAAGGGACTGGGAAAAATTAGAAGTGTCTGATAGACCTCAACTCTTTACATGGGTTAACTCATTTTACTGTTTTTTTTTGTGTTTTTGCTTTATAACAACAGTTCTAGAATCAAGTCTACTATTTAGCCTAGGGGTACCAATCGAAATCTGAAGGTAGGGTCAGGGTACATTTAGAATGGTGGCAATTAGACTAACATTTTTGGAAATAAAACATTGAAAGGAACATCAAATTACATTCTTTTAGCCAACAAGTTAATGTAAACAGCCTAAGTTTTCCAGATATGCTTTGCAATGTACATCACCATCAACCTTCTTCTTAACTGGACATATCCTGGACTAAATCAAATTAATACCTTTGAAAATGAAATACCTTTCAAAATGCATTTCAGAGCAACTTCTTTTCTTAATGTCCCTTCTAAACCCATTTTCCAACTTGAAGTACCCATCCTTTTCACCCACAACTTTACTTTACAGCTTTTTGGATACCTCAACACCAAGCAATACTTTTCAAAAGGCATTTCAGAGCAAGTTCTTTTCTTAATGTCCCTCCTAAACCCATTTTCCAGCTTGAAGTACCCATCCATTTCACCCACAACTTTACTTTACAGCTTTTTGGATACCTCAACACCAAGCAGTACCTTTCAAAGACATTTAAGAGCAACTTCTTTTCTTAATATCCCTCCTAAACCCATTTTCCAACTTGAAGTACCCATCCTTTTCACCCACAACTTTACTTTACAGCTTTTTGGATACCTCAACACCAATCAATACTTTTCAAAAGGCATTTCAGAGCAAGTTCCTTTCTTAATGTCCCTCCTAAACCCATTTTCCAACTTGAAGTACCCATCCTTTTCACCCACAACTTTACTTTACAGCTTTTTGGATACCTCAACACCAAGCAATACTTTTCAAAAGGCATTTCAGAGCAACTTCTTTTCTTAATGTCCCTTCTAAATCCATTTTACAAGTTGAAGCATCCATCCTTTTCACCCACAACTTTACTTTACAGCTTTTTGGATACCTCAACACCAAGCAATACTTTTCAAAAGGCATTCAGAGCAAGTTCTTTTCTTAATGTTCCCTCATAAACTCATTTTCCAACTTGAAGTACCCATCCTTTTCACCCACAACTTTACTTTACAGCTTTTTGGATACCTCAACACCAAGCAATACTTTTCAAAAGGCATTTCAGAGCAACTTCTTTTCTTAATGTCCCTCCTAAACCCATTTTACAACTTGAAGCACCCATCCTTTTCACCCACAACTTTACTTTACAGCTTTTTGGATACCTCAACACCAAACAATACTTTTCAAAAGGCATTTCAGAGCAAGTTCTTTTCATAATGTCCCTCCTAAACCCATTTTACAACTTGAAGCATCCATCCTTTTCACCCACAACTTTACTTTTTTAGCTTTTTGGATACCTCAACACCAAGCAATACCTTTCAAAAGGCATTTCAGAACAAGTTCTGTTCTTAATATCCCTCCTAAACCCATTTTACAAATTGAAGAACCCATCCTTTTCACACAAAACTTTACTTTACAGCCTTTTGAATGCTCCAACACCAAGCAATACTTTTCAAAAGGCATTTCAGAGCAACTTCTTTTCTTAATGTCCCTCCTAGACCCATTTTACAAATTGAAGAACCCATCCTTTTCACACAAAACTTTACTTTACTGCCTTTTGAATGCCCCAACACCAAGCAATACTGATTTTTCACAGAAGATAGAAAAGTTCAAGTTCTCATCTGAATTTTACCAAAGAACACAATTCAATTCTAATTTTCTCCAAAGAAAATAAAAAAAACTCTGACTTTTCTAATAAACATTCTAAGCGTCGACATGCTAACGTATCCTAAATAATAGAAATATAACAAAGTAATGCATAAAATATTTTTATTGAAATAACAACATGTAGAATATTAACATAAAAGTATATTACATACATTATAATACACTATTAATATTTATGAGTCACTTTAAACATTTTGAATCTGTTCCATAAAATAAATCATTAGGTTCTCTCTTGATAATAGAGTTACTCACTTCTCTTAGTTCATAACTACTTGAATAATCATTATTCCATTTTGATTCATATACAATTTTTACTGGGATGTCACATACAGGTTCAATACACATTTCATCTTTGCTATTATTTAATTCATTGACCATATGATCTTTGGTAGTAATAATGTTCACTTATGCTTTATTCTCCATTAATTTATCTTGACATTCATTAGTGATATTAGCAGCCAATGCTCTTTTTATTTTGTCTCTGATTTCATTGTCTATTATCACATTATTTTTACAGAGTTAACAGTTCTGGCACGTTAACAAGACATGATTTATGATGTTGGTGCAGCTGTATGCATGTCTTCTTTTTCCCTTTGCTTTCATTCAAATGCTAACACCGGAAAGATGGCGATAAGATCTATCAACGGCTAACATGTTACCAGAACCATTAGCTAGAAGTTGTCTCTCTTCATCAACTATTATTTTTATGTTGGCATTCTCTTTGAGTACTAACTTCTCTAGAAATGATACTTTCTTATATCCACCATTTGTATTATGGAAATTCTTGAGTACTCCAATGGAATTTAACTCCTCACTTTCATGACAATGTAGGCATACATTCCCAATAAGATCTCCACTACTACTTTTTTCATAGTTCAAATATATCTCTTTGTCAGTATTCAAGGCAACGATGACTTTATCACGCATACACACTTTCCTCGAATAATTCATTTTCACTTGATGTAAGAGCAAGCATAGAGTACGATTACTATAGCCGCAAGTATATTTCATGTTATTATAGATGGCAGCACAACCGTTTAGACACACAGTCATAGTGAGAGAGATGTGCAAAAATTTAGGTTAATTTAGGTTCACTTAGAGTGACGCACCACTCTAAGTGAACCTAAATTAACCTAACTTTTTTCACATCGCGCGCGCGCGTACGTAGGCCAACCTAACCTAACTTAACCTAACCTAACTTAATCTAGCCTAACCTAACCTAACCTAACCATACACGAGAGATGTGCAAAAAGTTAGGTTAATTTAGGTTCACTTAGAGTGGTGCGTCACTCTAAGTGAACCTAAATTAACCTAACTTTTTGCACATCTCTCTCACTATGACTGTGTGTCTAAACGGTTGTGCTGCCATCTGTAATGATAGTTGATAGATCTTATCGCCATCTTTCCGGTGTTAGCATTCGAATGAAAGCAAAGGGAAAAAGAAGACATGCATACAGCTGCACCAACATCATAAATCATGTCTTGTCAACGTGCCAGAACTGTTACCTCTGTAAAAATAATGTGATAATAGACAACGAAATCACAGACAAAATAAAAAGAGCATTGGCGGCCAATATCACTAATGAATGTCAAGATGATTTAATGGAGAATAAAGCATAAGTGAACATTATTACTACCAAAGATCATATGGTCAATGAATTAAATAATCGCAAAGATGAAATGTGTATTGAACCTCTATGTGAAATCCCAGTAAAAATTGTATATGAATCAAAATCGAATAATGATTATTCAAGTGGTTATGAACTAAGAGAAGTGAGTAACTCTATTATCAAGAGAGAACCTAATGAATTATTCTATGGAACAGATTCAAAATGTTTGAAGTAACTCATAAATATTAATAGTGTATTATAATGTATGTAATATACTTTTATGTTAATATTCTACATGTTGTTATTTCAATAAAAATATTTTACGCATTACGTTGTTATATTTCTATTATTTAGGATACGTTAGCATGTCGAAGCTTAGAATGTTTATTAGAAAAGTCAGAGTTTTTTTATTTTCTTTGGAGAAAATTAGAATCGAGTTGTGTTCTTTGTTAAAATTCAGAAGAGAACTTGAACTTTTCTATCTTCTTTGAAAAATCAGTATTGCTTGGTGTTGGGGCATTCAAAAGGCTGTAAAGTAAAGTTGGGGGGTGAAAAGGATGGGTACTTCAACTTGTAAAATGGGTTTAGGAGGGACATTAAGAAAAGAACTTGTTCTGAAATGCATTTTGAAAAGTATTGCTTGGTGTTGGAGCATTCAAAAGGCTGTAAAGTAAAGTTTTGTGTGAAAAGGATGGGTACTTCAATTTGTAAAATGGGTCTAGGAGGGATATTAAGAAAAGAACTTGTTCTGAAATGCCTTTTGAAAGGTATTGCTTGGTGTTGAGGTATCCAAAAAGCTGTAAAGTAAAGTTGTGGGTGAAAAGGATGGATGCTTCAAGTTGTAAAATGGGTTTAAGAGGGACATTATGAAAAGAACTTGCTCTGAAATGCCTTTTGAAAAGTATTGCTTGGTGTTGAGGTATCCAAAAAGCTGTAAAGTAAAGTTGTGGGTGAAAAGGATGGGTGCTTCAAGTTGTAAAATAGGTTTAGGAGGGACATTAAGAAAAGAAGTTGCTCTGAAATGCCTTTTGAAAAGTATTGCTTGGTGTTGAGGTATCCAAAAAGCTGTAAAGTAAAGTTGTGGGTGAAAAGGATGGGCACTTCAAGTTGGAAAATGGATTTAGATGGGACATTAAGAAAATAAGTTGCTCTGAAATACCTTTTGAAAAGTATTGCTTGGTGTTGAGGTATCCAAAAAGCTGTAAAGTAAAGTTGTGGGTGAAAAGGATGGGTACTTCAAGTTGGAAAATGGGTTTAGGAGGGACATTAAGAAAAGAACTTGCTCTGAAATGCCTTTTGAAAAGTATTGCTTGGTGTTGAGGTATCCAAAAAGCTGTAAAGTAAAGTTGTGGGTGAAAAGGATGGGTACTTCAAGTTGGAAAATGGGTTTAGAAGGGACTTTAAGAAAGATAGTTGCTCTGAAATTCCTTTTGAAAGGTATTTCTTGGTATTGAGGTATCCAAAAAGCTGTAAAGTAAAGTTGTGGGTGAAAAGGATGGATGCCTCAAGTTGGAAAATGGGTTTAGGAGGGACATTAAGAAAAAAAGTTGCTCTGAAATGTCTTTGAAAGGTATTGCTTGGCGTTGAGGTATCCAAAAAGCTGTAAAGTAAAGTTGTGGGTGAAATGGATGGGTACTTCAAGCTGGAAAATGGGTTTAGGAGGGACATTAAGAAAGAAACTTGCTCTGAAATGTCTTTTGAAAAGTATTGCTTGGTGTTGAGGTATCCAAAAAGCTGTAAAGTAAAGTTGTGGGTGAAAAGGATGGGTACTTCAAGTTGGAAAATGGGTTTACAAAAGGACATTAAGAAAATAAGTTGCTCCGAAATGCCTTTTGAAAGGTATTTCTTGGTGTTGAGGTATCCAAAAAGCTGTAAAGTAAAGTTGTGGGCGAAAAGGATGGATGCTTCAAGTTGTAAAATGGGTTTAGGAGGGACATTAAGAAAGGAACTTGCTCTGAAATGCCTTTTGAAATGTATTTCTTGGTGTTGAGGTATCCAAAAAGCTGTAAAGTAAAGTTGTGTGTGAAAAGGATGGGTACTTCCAGTTGGAAAATGGGTTTAGAAGGGACATTAAGAAAAGAAGTTGCTCTGAAATGCCTTTTGAAAGGTATTGCTTGGTGTTGGGGCATTCAAAAGGCTGTAAAGTAAAGTTGGGGGGTGAAAAGGATGGGTACTTCAACTTGTAAAATGGGTTTAGGAGGACATTAAGAAAAGAACTTGTTCTGAGATGCATTTTGAAAAGTATTGCTTGGTGCTGGAGCATTCAAAAGGCTGTAAAGTAAAGTTGTGTATGAAAAGGATGGGTACTTCAATTTGTAATATGGGTTTAGGAGGGATATTAAGAAAAGAACTTGTTCTGAAATGCCTTTTGAAAGGTATTGCTTGGTGTTGAGGTATCCAAAAAGCTGTAAAGTAAAGTTGTGGGTGAAAAGGATGGATGCTTCAAGTTGTAAAATGGGTTTAGGAGGGAAATTATGAAAAGAACTTGCTCTGAAATGCCTTTTGAAAAGTATTGCTTGGTGTTGAGGTATCCAAAAAGCTATAAAGTAAAGTTGTGGGTGAAAAGGACGGGTACATCAAGTTGTAAAATGGGTTTAGGAGGGACATTAAGAAAAGAAGTTGCTCTGAAATGCCTTTTGAAAAGTATTGCTTGGTGTTGAGGTATCCAAAAAGCTGTAAAGTAAAGTTGTGGGTGAAAAGGATGGGTACTTCAAGTTGGAAAATGAGTTTATGAGGGAACATTAAGAAAAGAACTTGCTCTGAAATGCCTTTTGAAAAGTATTGCTTGGTGTTGAGGTATCCAAAAAGCTGTAAAGTAAAGTTGTGGGTGAAAAGGATGGATGCTTCAACTTGTAAAATGGATTTAGAAGGGACATTAAGAAAAGAAGTTGCTCTGAAATGCCTTTTGAAAAGTATTGCTTGGTGTTGAGGTATCCAAAAAGCTGTAAAGTAAAGTTGTGGGTGAAAAGGATGTTTACTTCAAGTTGGAAAATGGGTTTAGGAGGGACATTAGGAAAAGAAGTTGCTCTGAAATGCCTTTTGAAAAGTATTGCTTGGTGTTGAGGTATCCAAAAAGCTGTAAAGTAAAGTTGTGGGTGAAAAGGATGGTTGCTTCAAGTTGTAAAATGGGTTTAGGAGGGACATTAAGAAAGGAACTTGCTCTGAAATGCCTTTTGAAATGTATTTCTTGGTGTTGAGGTATCCAAAAAGCTGTAAAGTAAAGTTGTGGGTGAAAAGGATGGGTACTTCAAGTTGGAAAATGGGTTTAGAAGGGACATTAAGAAAAGAAGTTGCTCTGAAATGCCTTTTGAAAGGTATTGCTTGGTGTTGGGGCATTCAAAAGGCTGTAAAGTAAAGTTGGGGGGTGAAAAGGATGGGTACTTCAACTTGTAAAATGGGTTTAGGAGGACATTAAGAAAAGAACTTGTTCTGAGATGCATTTTGAAAAGTATTGCTTGGTGCTGGAGCATTCAAAAGGCTGTAAAGTAAAGTTGTGTATGAAAAGGATGGGTACTTCAATTTGTAATATGGGTTTAGGAGGGATATTAAGAAAAGAACTTGTTCTGAAATGCCTTTTGAAAGGTATTGCTTGGTGTTGAGGTATCCAAAAAGCTGTAAAGTAAAGTTGTGGGTGAAAAGGATGGATGCTTCAACTTGTAAAATGGGTTTAGAAGGGACATTAAGAAAAGAAGTTGCTCTGAAATGCCTTTTGAAAAGTATTGCTTGGTGTTGAGGTATCCAAAAAGCTATAAAGTAAAGTTGTGGGTGAAAAGGACGGGTACATCAAGTTGTAAAATGGGTTTAGGAGGGACATTAAGAAAAGAAGTTGCTCTGAAATGCCTTTGAAAAGTATTGCTTGGTGTTGAGGTATCCAAAAAGCTGTAAAGTAAAGTTGTGGGTGAAAAGGATGGGTACTTCAAGTTGGAAAATGAGTTTATGAGGGAACATTAAGAAAAGAACTTGCTCTGAAATGCCTTTTGAAAAGTATTGCTTGGTGTTGAGGTATCCAAAAAGCTGTAAAGTAAAGTTGTGGGTGAAAAGGATGGATGCTTCAACTTGTAAAATGGATTTAGAAGGGACATTAAGAAAAGAAGTTGCTCTGAAATGCCTTTTGAAAAGTATTGCTTGGTGTTGAGGTATCCAAAAAGCTGTAAAGTAAAGTTGTGGGTGAAAAGGATGTTTACTTCAAGTTGGAAAATGGGTTTAGGAGGGACATTAGGAAAAGAAGTTGCTCTGAAATGCCTTTTGAAAAGTATTGCTTGGTGTTGAGGTATCCCAAAAGCAGTAAAGTAAACAAAGTTCTCTACTCTAAAGCTGATAAAAACCATAAAAACAGGTTAATTGTAATGAAAGCATGGGATAAAGTCTCAGAAGAAGTGTGAGTTGAAGGTAAGATTAATAGGCTAATTTAGATGGTTTGGCCTAATTAAAAAAAATATAGAGTAGTTTATTAGTTTTGTACAGTATAGCCCAGGTTCTGCACAAAAAGGCCTTTGTTGGACATAGCAGCTAAATATATAGACTTGCATGGGACAGGTTACTCTGGCAGTCACACCTTTGAGTAGGCTAGTCAATTTGTTTCTGAGCTAGAAAAGAACTCACAAAGAAAAATGTAAAATACCATTTGATTTAGTCCAGGATATGACCAGTTAAGAAGAAGGTTGATGGTAATGTACATTGCAAAGTATATCTGGAAAACTTAGGCTGTTTACATTAACTTGTTGGCTAAAAGAATGTAATTTGATGTTCCTTTCAATGTTTTATTTCCAAAAAAGTTAGTCTAATTGCCACCATTCTAAATGTACCCTGACCCTACCTTCAGATTTCGATTGGTACCCCTAGGCTAAATAGTAGACTTGATTCTAGAACTGTTGTTATAAAGCAAAAACACAAAAAAAAACAGTAAAATGAGTTAACCAATGCAAAGAGTTGACGTCTATCAGACACTTTTAATTTTTCCCAGTCCCTTCCCCTAAAATAACAAAGTATAAGCCTTGCCTTAAGCTATTAAAAAAGCTTAGTTAATATACTGTTGTTGTATTTGTTAAATTAGCTTTACTGATGTTATGAACTAATTATTGTTAATAAATCAGCTTAAAAGGATAATGGCAAACCCACAAAGAAAAATGTAAAATACCATTTGATTTAGTCCAGGATATGACCAGTTAAGAAGAAGGTTGATGGTAATGTACATTGCAAAGTATATCTGGAAAACTTAGGCTGTTTACATTAACTTGTTGGCTAAAAGAATGTAATTTGATGTTCCTTTCAATGTTTTATTTCCAAAAATGTTAGTCTAATTGCCACCATTCTAAATGTACCCTGACCCTACCTTCAGATTTCGATTGGCACCCCTAGGCTAAATAGTAGACTTGATTCTGGAACTGTTGTTATAAAGCAAAAACACACAAAAAAAAACAGTAAAATGAGTTAACCAATGCAAAGAGTTGAGGTCTATCAGACACTTTTCCCAGTCCCTTCCCCTAAAATAACAAAGTATAAGCCTTGCCTTAAGCTATTAAAAAAGCTTAGTTAATATACTGTTGTTGTATTTGTTAAATTAGCTTTACTGATGTTATGAACTAATTATTGTTAATAAATCAGCTTAAAAGGATAATAGAAAAGAACTCACAAAGAAAAATGAAATTTTGTATTTTGCCCAGGCTATACCAACAAATCGATCTTGAAAATACATCAAAGTAAGAAAAATCCTGTTTTTTCATTCTCAGTGACAAAAACCATAAAACAGACATAAATTGCTGTTGTCATCCATGAAAAACATCAAATAAATTGACTAACACTCATGGAATGAAGTCCCGTTCGGCGTTAGAGTCAATTGTAGATGACAGCATGGTGTTCCTTCAGTATTCTATGCCCATAAATGGAGCCCCGTCATGAGTCCTAGACCAATAAAATTCCCAATCGATTACGCAATCAAGTTGTCAGAAATCCATTTCCCCTAGGGTCTCTATGCCCATATATGGTGCCCCCCCCCGTCACGAGCTCATAAGGTTAGGCCAGGTTACGCAATCAATTTCTCGGAAACGTGTTCTCCCTGGGGATTCTATGCCCATATATGGAGTCCCGTCACGATCAATTGGGTCATTCCTACTGACAGTCCCCCACAGCCCTCAGGGTAAGGGTTGTAAGTTATGCTCTGGGGGCACATAAGGTTTTTATTGAAAGCCTTTTCGTAGAAACTTGAAAAAGGGGTCATTCGATTGGAAATTTAAAGGGCTAGTGCCATTTTTAATAGTCGAAAGCGATTGAGGCCAACTAACCCCCCGCTCACACCCACCCTTTCCCCAAACACATCCAATCCAAATTTTTAAATAGCCATTTTGTTCAACGTATCATTTTGGAGCCCAAATTTTAGATATATTTCTTCTCCCCAGGGTTTTTTAATGTTTCTATATATTCCAAGGGATTGTGACTTAACCTTGTCTTCTTGCCAAACCTGGATCTCTTGATCTTGTACCACTTTTTCCACAGCTTTTGCAATCAATCCTGTTTCCACCCCTGGTCCAATGCCGTCATTCCACCAGCCTGATAGCCCACATTTGTCTAGTATACTCTTAATTTGCGCAGGCCAAGAATCTTTTCTTTTGTCCAATAACATTTCATTGAAAGCATTTTTTGTTAACCGATAATCTGTCATAGCAACAATTGTTTCCCAATAATCTACCATGCGTACTAACCGTTTATTTCTTAAGCTAAAAAGACCCAGGTCACCCTTTATAATAATGCTATTAAACTCTTTATCTAAACCTACTAATCTTTTAAAATAATGTAGCTGTATCCTCTCCATTTCCATCCCCATTTGGTGTCCCCATGTTTCTGCCCCATAATGTATAGCAGGTTCTAATCTACTTGCAAAAATACGCTTTTGTAGCTTGATATCCTTTACTCCTATATCCTTTATACAACTCTTTAAAAATATGCCAGTTAAACTTTTGCCATTACTTGACATTAGAGCTATGTTTCTTGTCTACTTACCGTTTGAAACAAGTCTACAGCCTAGGTTAGCATACTCTTTCACTACTTGTATAACTCCCCTCCCGTAACTAAAATTTTCTTCATATGCCTTCGCTCCCCTTGCAAAAACTATTACTGCTCAATTCTCTAGATTTAAAACTAGATTTAAAATGAATGTGCATTGTCAGTTTAATATACATATACTGATATTTAGTAATCAAAATGTTAATATTATTTGATTTATTAAAGTTATAAAAGTAAAAACATTTATGTTTCTTCAGTAAAGTGCAAATTTTGTTCTGACCTTGGGATGGCATAAGGGTTTTGCGCCCAACTTATGTTAATTTCTGCTCGTTTTGAGTTTGACTCGGTTAATTATTGAAATATCTGTTCGTTTTGGGTTTCATTTATTTATCGATGCTGATTTGTGGCAGTTTCACGCTTGGTAGATTATTTGATTTTATTTTTGCTCATTTTTTATTTAATGGAGTTCTTTACTTTTCTTTGAAAAACTTATTTTGTGAAAAAAGTTTTTTTTAATTAATCATAGCAAAAAACATACAACAAGTAATAATATAAATGAATAAATGGATCTTAAATCGAATAATGCTTAGATTGAATATGAAAATCAAGCTTAAAACGAAAAAAAAATATTTTCCTACTGAAGTATAAATGAAACTTAAATCAAATAGAAATTAAATAAACAATCAATGCAAACAAACCTGCAATAGATATTAATGTAAATTAATAAATAAATCTTAAAACGAGTGAAACTCAAATTGAATATGCAAATCAAGCTTGAAACTAACAAAAAACACTACAAACAAGAGTTTGGGTATCACCTCCTTCTTATACTGTAAAAGTCTAAAACCTACTGCGTAATTGGCGCTTTACTGAAAACTATATGCGTCTTGAACAGTCTTGGAAAGTATAAACAATGAATATTTGATGTATAATGATATTAATTGTTGAAAGATCCATCAGTTCAAAAATTTATTTCACTGTAATTTTATTTTTATTTTCAATGCTGTAAGTAGACCCTGGCGCCGCGCTGATGAGGGAAGACCAGCGGTGGCGGGGCCAAAAACAGCGCGCTGCCGCCACGCCACCGGTAAGATTTCGACGGCGCGCTGCCGGAACGATCAATGTTTGACCGTAAACATTAATATTTTCATCAGTCTTTCTCAAATCACAGCTTAAATTTACAACGGATTCGAGCCTATCCAAGTCGCTGGCTGGAAACTGGTCTTCGTCGTTATTCATCAAGAGAAATAGAAATCTGGTAGAAACGAAATGGCTGGGGCGTTTCAGAACCCTTGCATAATAGTTGAAGTATCTATTAGCTAGGTATTCTTACCGTAAATAATTATCAAAATTAGTAGTTTTTTTTTGTCATCGCGCATTACTGCACACAAAACTACAAATACCGTATCACAATATTCGTCAGTTATCTGGGTAAAAACTTTGAATGTAAGTTTGAAGTTAGAAGCTTAATATTTTTTCATAATGTCCTTTGCCTATATCTATTTTGTCACCT
This sequence comes from Artemia sinica, assembly GCA_027921565.1. Classification (NCBI taxonomy): domain Eukaryota; kingdom Metazoa; phylum Arthropoda; class Branchiopoda; order Anostraca; family Artemiidae; genus Artemia; species Artemia sinica. The sequence goes on along the minus strand of CM051269.1, from coordinate 40,624,878 downwards.
TTAAAACAGTTGAAATGGGCGACTTTGATATTGATAGTTTTTTTTGCTCTTTTGGATTCCTAAAAAACCTTCTTTGTATTAAAAACTGGTTTTTAATAACAATTTAAAAAAAATACATTTTAAAGTTTTTTTGGCTTCTTTATAGAATATATGTCATGTAGGCTAAGGCTGAACTGCTGCTTTTTTATTGCTTTTAGCTGCTCTTTTGGATATTATTCATTTTTTTTTTTTGGGGATTCATTCCAAATTATAAACTGATAAATACCTAATATCAGTCAAATTATAAACTGCATCTAAAAGGAGTAAATTTACCAAATTGAAAAATACATGATGAACACTTCACATGAGAACACTTCAATTACAATGAAACAAAAAACAATGGTTTATTCGGTATGAAGAAAAATGAAGTGCCAGCTATTTTCGTAGGTTAGTATCAGTTATTGAGTTTAAGCTTTGATTTCCAAATGCTCGCAAAAATTACCAAATTTAAGAAAGTCGCAACAATAAGTCACCTGTGGTCAAAATACTCAAAGACTCCTCTTTGATCCCCACCCAGGCTCAAAGCTTCTGCTATGGTCATATCCATGGAAATCTCCAAAGAGTTTCTTTTTAAAATAGCTTTCAAGCGTAGTTAGGGGTATTTAGCCTTTTTTGCTTTTCTTCGAAGCTTTGAAAAAAGTGTTATAATATTCCAAATGTTACATTTGTTATATTTGTGCATATTTTTGGTTATCATTTGTGGGATGATCAAATTTTTTAAACCACTGTAGATACCAAAGTATATAAATATTAGACAGTATGATCGTCCCCTATCTCACCCATTATAAAAACCTGGACCGAGGTGCGAGTGCTCCGGAGAACGTAAAAACATAAGCGACATTAGATCTTTTCGCGGGTAGACAAGTCAGATTTTTCTTGAACGCGAAACTTGGCTTCAGCGTTGGAACAATAAATTTTAAAGAAACTAATTTTAAATTGATTTATTCCAATACATATATGAAAATCGGTAATTAGTAGTGCAATGTTATTATTAGATGTTTTTAGGAATTACAAGTAGGTTTCGAAGTCTCGAGTTGGTTTCAAAAGCATTTTGAGAAAGTTTCTGCCAAAATACGTGTTCCAGCGTAATTGGACCGCTGATGGCAGATCAAATGAGAGGAGCTGTTTTTACGCACTAATGAAAGAGTATATGGGAGGAGCTGTTTGTTCGCACCGAGAATGAAGAGCCAGAAATCATCTGCGGTGAACTTACTGCTAATTATCTTTATACAGTGGTAGATATGTAAGAACATTGCAACATCTAGTACCCTGAGGTCATAAGTCTGTCAAAGACTCCTCCTTGAACCTCCCAAATTGAAAGCTTTTAGTATGACCTGGCCTTTTAATGTAACTTGGGCACTGGACCAAGGGCGCCATTGTCACTCGAGCGCAACGTTAGGTGGGGATGTCGATATCGCTTTCATCACACCAATTCGTTTTAATGTGAATCTGCCTGATACTTATGAATGAATGTTTTCAAAGTAAACTCGTTTCATCAATAAGAAAAAAAGGGGTTGGACGTATGTGCCCCTTTCCCTTTGGACGATAAAACTATACAAGTGCTGTATCAAGTATAACTCACGAAAATCTTGTTAATTTTTGTCAACTTTTCAACTTTTTGGCATCCCTGCTTTCAATAAAAAAAAAATCAAGGTACTATCACTTAAATATAATAACTCCCTATCCCCCCCTCTGGATACCATCTTGATAGGATACCGTCTCTGCTTAAAAAAAAATTAACTTATTGGCATCCCTACTTAAAAAAAATCGAGGTATTATCATTTAAATATGGTAGCTCCCTACTCAGTAGTAATCAGCATTATACTTCTACGACGCCCCCGTACCAAACAGGTTTTTCTGGTAGGTAAACATTTCTACAGGGCATTACACGTTTTCAAAGAGGAACGAGTATAACTTGATTGGTGATTGGGATTTGAATAAAAGGAATAGTTTTCTTTACAATTCATATTAGTAAGATAATTGAATTCAAAGAGAATAGTTTATTTGCGAGGATATTAGTAGAGGAAAAAATGAGTGGTGCATTTACATTATTGGAGATTAATGATGGAGCTGACAACAGTGATGCACGAGTACCTAATGTGGCTGTGGAAATAACTGCTGGTTGTAGACTATGTCTTGAATGGGATAGTATGTATGCTAGATATGTGATATCATTAAGCAAATTTAAGCAGGAGGAGCAGCTATGTTTTGCTGGAAAAGTGAATATTCTCCATATAAATAAACTTCGGTCAGCATTAGATGTCCTATCGAAATATATTGATGATAACAAAATGCATCAGTGAATATTATTATTGTAATTATGATCAATAAAACTGTTTCTAAATCAATGATATTTTTTCTTTCTATAGTAGACTAGCGTATATTTTGTAGAGTAGAAAAAAGAAATTCTGGTTAGTCTGAAGTTGGTTGTGAGAGAGTTAGGACTCCAAAAAAAAAATGGATAGATTCGAGAAAGATCGAATCATGAGGAATCTAGTTCTTATGGAAAAACGTTTAGTTCTAGACGATGATTTTCTAGAGTTGTCTATTCAAAGGAAGATATTTTCTCGGGGAATGCTTGTCGATATAATTAAAACTGATTCTTCATCATTAGACTATTGCATGAAGCTTCTACATTGTGGTCCAAATGCATTTACACAATTTATTGATATATTGATCACGACACGGCAAAATGATATTGTGGATATGCTTTTAAACATTAGTTTAGAAATTTAGGACTTTTTTTCATAAGACAGATGGTGCTCAAGGATGATTTACTCCTCTCTCTCTATCTCAGACAATTTTTGATGTTGCTAGCTCAGTTTCATTGTGGCAGTGAGAGCGTCAAAACATGACAAAATGTTCCATACATGTCCACTATGTATGTACTCACTGGGCAGCTGGTCATCATGTGAGAATTGCACAATGATTGATGAGTATGATGAAAAGTGTAGATTATGCAACCCATGTAAATTGCATAGAGGATATGCTGTGCAAATTAAAGGTTGTAATTCCTGTTTTGAAGAGGTGTGTGACTCTCATCCTAGAGGCCACCTATGCTCCAATTGTCATTATGATAAATGTAAGCAGTGGGAGAGTACATATCCCGGTGTGATTGGAAAGAATCCTAACCGTGATTTTAGTTTATTGCTACGAGATTGGCATCGTCGTGGTTTTAGATTGTTCTGGGAGGAGGAACCAGGTCAACGATTCAACTGTTGGAACAACAAGAGAATATGGTTTCTACGTCATTGTTGTGAAGACAATGGGTGTTATGATTATAAACCCACTGATTTTTATTTGGCTGTGACGGAATGTGATTCGACACTTGAGGACACAGTTTATGAAATTGCTTCAAATACGCAAATTGAAACATGTGAATTCTGTAGAATGAATGAGAATAGTATCATTGACTATACAAAGAGATATGACAAGATTGAAGTCACGCTCTACTTTAGAAAATGTAACCCTGACATTGCAGTACATCAGGATCAGTACACTGTGAATTCAGATAATCTACCTGCACTAGTTGTTGTCGACAAATACCTAGTAGTGGATGAAATCTAAAGAGTAGAAAAGTCGTTTTATCATGTATATAATTTTTTTTTATTAATAAACAATTTCACATACATCTTTAGAACATTTTATTCTTAGGGCACTAACATCAATATTAAATACACTTGTAAGTATATTCTCCACTAGAAAGTCATTCAATCGAGGTAAGTCAACGTAGATGTTGAGAAACTGCTTGTAGGTGTAGCCACGACATCTGAACATGAAAAAGAGTAGTGCATGAAAGCCACATGTCTTAGTCGTTAAATCCTGTACTCTTCGTTGATTTTGAATAATGGTTTTCCCACTGCTTTCAATAAATTTGCTGATGTATGGAGCATAGAATTTATACGATAGGCCAAGAGGATCAAAAAATTCAATATTCTTCGCTGTTTGAAAGATGCATAGCCAATGACCAGTCTTCAAAGTCGATGGACTGCTATTAACAATGATTAGCGTATTGTTAACACTTGGAATTTTTTCAATGAAGTCCGAAGGTATGCAATAGGACTTGTACTGGGACATGTATGGATCCATACTAAATACATTGATTATTTGGTTTGTGTTCATGGTGCAAGGTCTAGTAGAACACTGCCGTCGGGTGTGATTTCCCAATAGGTTTCAAATTGACTCAATGATATTAGCGTGATACTCTCAGTCAGAGCATTGGCAAATGTACACTCTAAACGTACATTCCCTGTTCGTACTATACTCATATCTTGTGTGCCTGACAAGTCCAAAACAATAACCCCATGATTTTTTGAAAACATTGAATCGGTTATTCCATTTTCAAATAGTTGAGAGTCATGATCTAGGGATTGCATGGTCAACTCGTACAGAGTTCTATAGGATTTTTTGTCAAATGATAGAGTGTACAGTGGAATACCATTCACTTTGCACACAAGGCTAGATAGACCGAAAAAATTAAAATCATGGGGGGATTCAGTACAGGATCCAACGGCACTGCCACTCTTCACAAAAGCCAAAGCCAATTTTGATGGGATTTCTCCATTGATAAATGATGAATCGCTATAGCTACGAGAACCGGCGGCAATGTGACGTTGATTGGTGATTGTATGGGGGACAAGAAGTTTAATGTTGTTGCCATTGGCTCTTAGCTTTTCCACTGCCAATGCAACAGAGCTCATAACTTGTTGTTTTCGGACGTGTTTTTTTAAATTTATTTATAATAAAAAAATACAACATTTACATGGGCACAGAGAGAAAAAACACTTTTTTTGTTTATTTATAGAGAAAAAAAATACAACATTAAATTAGAGAGCACTGGAAAAAAAATCACTTTTTTTGAATGAAACATTTACAAAAAAAAATCTGCTCTAAGTCAAAAAGATAACTTTGATATTGTGGCGATGCGCCTCCGCGCTGGCGGTGGCCGCCCCCCCCCCCCGCGGGCCGCGAAGCCCCCCCCCCCCGCCGCGAGGCCCCCCCCAAAGGTTCTTAGGAAATAATTTACAGGACTTTATTTAAACCGAGACTTTCCCTGTGGGCAATACATTCGGCCCGGTCTGAAGTTAAATAGTGACCAAGGGGGAGGGTAGTCACACCATCTTGACAAACATAGACCTTGTCGGAAATGGTACTCATGGCTATTTTTTCTACATTTACAGTAAAGTTCCTGTAGTTGCGGGAACGAATTGCCAACAATTTGGCTCGTGGAATTGCATTTTCAACAATACAATTCCTATAAATGTTCATGTTGAAATTCTTGTCCACATAGCGCGTGGGTACTCCTTTGCAACGTTTCTTGATTTCCTCGTCGTGTGTCTGTATAAAGTACACCTTCGGACCTACAAACATACCACGGGAAATCAAGTCGCTTCCTGTTTCTGATTTAAAAAATAAAAGCTGATTGGGCGCCCGACGTTTTACTAGCTCAGGGTAAAGACTACCACTCCAATTGGTGTAGTCCATCCGTGAACTGATAATTTCACCGTGCGCCAAATCATCAATTAGATTTGGTGTTTTTACTTTTAACAGTAGAGAATCCGTGTCACCGTAGCAGACCTTTTCAGGCCACTGTACCCTAGCCACATTGTAGTAGAATTCCAACATGAGCTTTTTAGAGATCTCCAGGATAGCACTGCCTGCAGCAATATTTTTATTCAAGACAATGCATCTTTTTTTCCTATTCAAAAGTACCATGTCCGGGCCAATGATTGTAAAGGAAGTGTAATTGGGATCGGCAATAATTCGAGCACATTGTTCTGGATCGGTCACGACGTCACAACGATTCCTATTACGAACACTCTCACACATTTTGCCGAAAGCCGAATTCAAAATGAGTTTATAAATTTCTTTTTCGGCTTTGGTCTGTGCTTCAGAACGTTTGCTGACAAAAGTGTCAACAAATGTTTTCAAATAGGGTTTTTGACTAAACTCGAGTGCTCGGTGAACCTTTGTGACGTTGAAACCATTGTTACACGTCCATTTTAAAGCTACATGATGTACAACTATGTTTTTTTTCGGCAGAAGGTCAGCAATAAGTTTTTGTTTTGAAGGTGCCCAATGCAATCCGTCCACCTTGACTAAACGCCCATTGCGAGGGCTCAAAGAGTCCTTAGTCACATGTCTATTGATACATGGGAAAACAAAATCCTTTACTGAATCGTGAAGCTCGACTGGTATCTCTCCATCAATTTCAAAAAACCATCCAACCGGTCCATTCTCCTCAACACTGTTAATGTTGGGGAAATGGGGAGCTTGAGGGTCATTGAGCCATTTATAGTCGCCGCAAGGTAGTGCATAATGGGACATGGCTGAGGGGTAGAGAGAATTCATATCGAGGAAAACTGCATTCGATTTTGTCCCCGTCTTCTCTCCTGTTGGATCAGTTTCCAAGATACGGTCCCCGTGAAAAACAAAACCCCCCCTCATTGACCTCTCGATGAACAGGTGCTGATCAATGTCAGTGATTAGCCCAATTTTTTCCCCACTAATTTTCAGGATGAGGTCCATCACTAGATGAGGCGAAGAAAAATAATAACCCAAATCAAGATTAAATTCCTCATAGATTTTATCCGTATTTTTACACATAATGTCTAACAGGGTTAACACGTCACTCGACAAATACAGCTTGCAGTAGTCAAAGCCATTTTTACACCCTCCCTCTGCCCAAACTTTTTTAGCAAAACTGTATTCCTCGGGGGTGCAACTACGATCGTGAAGACTGTCATAAAATGATTCAATTGGAGGAATAGTTTCCTCGGCAAATCTCGACATGGAACAATAATAGTCTTAAGGATATATGCCCTTGACCGTTAACAAATCATATAAATCTGTCTTGTTTCGCTGTTATGCAATTATTTTTTGTATATATTCAGGTTTCAAATTAGGTTGTTCAACAGTTTTGAATAGTTCATTCAACTTAACACTACTGACATTTTTTGTGAACATTTACATAGAAAATGGATAATTCTAAGCAATTTCTGGTGAGTAAAATTTTCTCATTATTATAATAAAAAGAAATTGTCTCGTCATTAAGTTAAGGAAGAAATTCTTTCCTTACACTGAGTAGTTACCTCTTTTAAAAAGCTTCCTTCATCATTAAATATTAAATGATCCATGTATTTCAATTTTAGTAAATATTCAAAAAAGAGAGGCATGTTCACTTTGATTTTGGTTCATTGTATATGAAAAATTAAAATAGAATTTGCATATTAGTTTCGGCAGATATGAAAGGTTGCCTCCCTCCTGAATATCTTGCTCTTTACACTAAAGTTCGAATTTCGTTCAAATCCCAAAGGTTGGTCTTCCTTTTTTTCCTACTTAAAAAAAAATCGAGGTATTATCATTTAAATATGGTAGCTCCCTACTCAGTAGTAATCAGCATTATACTTCTACGACGCCCCCGTACCAAACAGGTTTTTCTGGTAGGTAAACATTTCTACAGGGCATTACACGTTTTCAAAGAGGAACGAGTATAACTTGATTGGTGATTGGGATTTGAATAAAAGGAATAGTTTTCTTTACAATTCATATTAGTAAGAGAATTGAATTCAAAGAGAATAGTTTATTTGCGAGGATATTAGTAGAGGAAAAAATGAGTGGTGCATTTACATTATTGGAGATTAATGATGGAGCTGACAACAGTGATGCACGAGTACCTAATGTGGCTGTGGAAATAACTGCTGGTTGTAGACTATGTCTTGAATGGGATAGTATGTATGCTAGATATGTGATATCATTAAGCAAATTTAAGCAGGAGGAGCAGCTATGTTTTGCTGGAAAAGTGAATATTCTCCATATAAATAAACTTCGGTCAGCATTAGATGTCCTATCGAAATATATTGATGATAACAAAATGCATCAGTGAATATTATTATTGTAATTATGATCAATAAAACTGTTTCTAAATCAATGATATTTTTTCTTTCTATAGTAGACTAGCGTATATTTTTTAGAGTAGAAAAAAGAAATTCTGGTTAGTCTGAAGTTGGTTGTGAGAGAGTTAGGACTCCAAAAAAAAAATGGATAGATTCGAGAAAGATCGAATCATGAGGAATCTAGTTCTTATGGAAAAACGTTTAGTTCTAGACGATGATTTTCTAGAGTTGTCTATTCAAAGGAAGATATTTTCTCGGGGAATGCTTGTCGATATAATTAAAACTGATTCTTCATCATTAGACTATTGCATGAAGCTTCTACATTGTGGTCCAAATGCATTTACACAATTTATTGATATATTGATCACGACACGGCAAAATGATATTGTGGATATGCTTTTAAACATTAGTTTAGAAATTTAGGACTTTTTTTCATAAGAAAGATGGTGCTCAAGGATGATTTACTCCTCTCTCTCTATCTCAGACAATTTTTGATGTTGCTAGCTCAGTTTCATTGTGGAAGTGAGAGCGTCAAAACATGACAAAATGTTCCATACATGTCCACTATGTATGTACTCACTGGGCAGCTGGTCATCATGTGAGAATTGCACAATGATTGATGAGTATGATGAAAAGTGTAGATTATGCAACCCATGTAAATTGCATAGAGGATATGCTGTGCAAATTAAAGGTTGTAATTCCTGTCTTAAAGAGGTGTGTGACTCTCATCCTAGAGGCCACCTATGCTCCAATTGTCATTATGATAAATGTAAGCAGTGGGAGAGTACATTTCCCGGTATGATTGGAAAGAATCCTAACCGTGATTTTAGTTTATTGCTACGAGATTGGTATCGTCGTGGTTTTAGATTGTTCTGGGAGGAGGAACCAGGTCAACGATTCAACTGTTGGAACAACAAGAGAATATGGTTTCTACGTCATTGTTGTGAAGACAATGGGTGTTATGATTATAAACCCACTGATTTTTATTTGGCTGTGACAAAATGTGATTCGACACTTGAGGACACAGTTTATGAAATTGCTTCAAATACGCAAATTGAAACATGTGAATTCTATAGAATGAATGAGAATAGTATCATTGACTATACAAAGAGATATGACAAGATTGAAGTCACGCTCTACTGTAGAAAATGTAACCCTGACATTGCAGTACATCAGGATCAGTACACTGTGAATTCAGATAATCTACCTGCACTAGTTGTTGTCGACAAATACCTAGTAGTGGATGAAATCTAAAGAGTAGAAAAGTCGTTTTATCATGTATATAAATTTTTTTTATTAATAAACAATTTCACATACATCTTTAGAACATTTTATTCTTAGGGCACTAACATCAATATTAAATACACTTGTAAGTATATTCTTCACTAGAAAGTCATTCAATCGAGGTAAGTCAACGTAGATGTTGAGAAACTGCTTGTAGGTGTAGCCACGACATCTGAACATGAAAAAGAGTAGTGCATGAAAGCCACATGTCTTAGTCGTTAAATCCTGTACTCTTCGTTGATTTTGAATAATGGTTTTCCCACTGCTTTCAATAAATTTGCTGATGTATGGAGCATAGAATTTATACGATAGGCCAAGAGGATCAAAAAATTCAATATTCTTCGCTGTTTGAAAGATGCATAGCCAATGACCAGTCTTCAAAGTCGATGGACTGCTATTAACAATGATTAGCGTATTGTTAACACTTGGAATTTTTTCAATGAAGTCCGAAGGTATGCAATAGGACTTGTACTGGGACATGTATGGATCCATACTAAATACATTGATTATTTGGTTTGTGTTCATGGTGCAAGGTCTAGTAGAACACTGCCGTCGGGTGTGATTTCCCAATAGGTTTCAAATTGACTCAATGATATTAGCGTGATACTCTCAGTCAGAGCATTGGCAAATGTACACTCTAAACGTACATTCCCTGTTCGTACTATACTCATATCTTGTGTGCCTGACAAGTCCAAAACAATAACCCCATGATTTTTTGAAAACATTGAATCGGTTATTCCATTTTCAAATAGTTGAGAGTCATGATCTAGGGATTGCATGGTCAACTCGTACAGAGTTCTATAGGATTTTTTGTCAAATGATAGAGTGTACAGTGGAATACCATTCACTTTGCACACAAGGCTAGATAGACCGAAAAAATTAAAATCATGGGGGGATTCAGTACAGGATCCAACGGCACTGCCACTCTTCACAAAGGCCAAAGCCAATTTTGATGGGATTTCTCCATTGATAAATGATGAATCGCTATAGCTACGAGAACCGGCGGCAATGTGACGTTGATTGGTGATTGTAAGGGGGACAAGAAGTTTAATGTTGTTGCCATTGGCTCTTAGCTTTTCCACTGCCAATGCAACAGAGCTCATAACTTGTTGTTTTCGGACGTGTTTTTTTAAATTTATTTATAATAAAAAAATACAACATTTACATGGGCACAGAGAGAAAAAACACTTTTTTTGTTTATTTATAGAGAAAAAAAATACAACATTAAATTAGAGAGCACTGGAAAAAAAAATCACTTTTTTTGAATGAAACATTTACAAAAGAAAAATCTGCTCTAAGTCAAAAAGATAACTTTGATATTGTGGCGATGCGCCTCCGCGCTGGCGGCGGCCGCCCCCCCCCCCGCGGGCCGCGAGGCCCCCCCCCCCCCCGCCACGAGGCCCCCCCCCCAAAGGTTCTTAGGAAATAATTTACAGGACTTTATTTAAACCGAGACTTTCCCTGTGGGCAATACATTCGGCCCGGTCTGAAGTTAAATAGTGACCAAGGGGGAGGGTAGTCACACCATCTTGATAAACATAGACCTTGTCGGAAATGGTACTCATGGCTATTTTTCTACATTTACAGTAAAGTTCCTGTAGTTGTGGGAACGAATTGCCAGCAATTTGGCTCGTGGAATTGCATTTTCAACAATACAATTCCTATAAATGTTCATGTTGAAATTCTTGTCCACATAGCGCGTGGGTACTCCTTTGCAACGTTTCTTGATTTCCTCGTCGTGTGTCTGTATAAAGTACACCTCGGACCTACAAACATACCACGGGAAATCAAGTCGCTTCCTGTTTCTGATTTAAAAAATAAAAGCTGATTGGGCGCCCGACGTTTTACTAGCTCAGGGTAAAGACTACCACTCCAATTGGTGTAGTCCATCCGTGAACTGATAATTTCACCGTGCGCCAAATCATCAATTAGATTTGGTGTTTTTACTTTTAACAGTAGAGAATCCGTGTCACCATAGCAGACCTCTACTTGCCCCTTTTCAGGCCACTGTACCCTAGCCACATTGTAGTAGAATTCCAACATGAGCTTTTTAGAGATCTCCAGGATAGCACTGCCTGCAGCAATATTTTTATTCAAGACAATGCATCTTTTTTTCCTATTCAAAAGTACCATGTCCGGGCCAATGATTGTAAAGGAAGTGTAATTGGGATCGGCAATAATTCGAGCACATTGTTCTGGATCGGTCACGACGTCACAACGATTCCTATTACGAACACTCTCACACATTTTGCCGAAAGCCGAATTCAAAATGAGTTTATAAATTTCTTTTTCGGCTTTGGTCTGTGCTTCAGAACGTTTGCTGACAAAAGTGTCAACAAATGTATTCAAATAGGGTTTTTGACTAAACTCGAATGCTCGGTGAACCTTTGTGACGTTGAAACCATTGTTACACATCCATTTTAAAGCTACATGATGTACAACTATGTTTTTTTTCGGCATAAGGTCAGCAATAAGTTTTTGTTTTGAAGGTGCCAAATGCAATCCGTCCACCTCGACTAAACGCCCATTGCGAGGGCTCAAAGAGTCCTTAGTCACATGTCTATTGATACATGGGAAAACAAAATCCTTTACTGAATCGTGAAGCTCGACTGGTATCTCTCCATCAATTTCAAAAAACCATCCAACCGGTCCATTCTCCTCAACACTGTTAATGTTGGGGAAATGGGGAGCTTGAGGGTCATTGAGCCATTTATAGTCGCCGCAAGGTAGTGCATAATGGGACATGGCTGAGGGGTAGAGAGAATTCATATCGAGGAAAACTGCATTCGATTTTGTCCCCGTCTTCTCTCCTGTTGGATCAGTTTCCAAGATACGGTCCCCGTGAAAAACAAAACCCCCCCTCATTGACCTCTCGATGAACAGGTGCTGATCAATGTCAGTGATTAGCCCAATTTTTTCCCCACTAATTTTCAGGATGAGGTCCATCACTAGATGAGGCGAAGAAAAATAATAACCCAAATCAAGATTAAATTCCTCATAGATTTTATCCGTATTTTTACACATAATGTCTAACAGGGTTAACACGTCACTCGACAAATACAGCTTGCAGTAGTCAAAGCCATTTTTACACCCTCCCTCTGCCCAAACTTTTTTAGCAAAACTGTATTCCTCGGGGGTGCAACTACGATCGTGAAGACTGTCATAAAATGATTCAATTGGAGGAATAGTTTCCTCGGCGAATCTCGACATGGAACAATAATAGTCTTAAGGATATATGCCCTTGACCGTTAACAAATCATATAAATCTGTCTTGTTTTGCTGTTATGCAATTATTTTTTGCATATATTCAGGTTTCAAATTAGGTTGTTCAACAGTTTTGAATAGTTCATTCAACTTAACGCTACTGACATTTTTTGTGAACATTTACATAGAAAATGGATAATTCTAAGCAATTTCTGGTGAGTAAAATTTTCTCATTATTATAATAAAAAGAAATTGTCTCGTCATTAAGTTAAGGAAGAAATTCTTTCCTTACACTGAGTAGTTACCCTTTTAAAAAGCTTCCTTCATCATTAAATATTAAATGATCCATGTATTTCAATTTTAGTAAATATTCAAAAAAGAGAGGCATGTTCACTTTGATTTTGGTTCATTGTATATGAAAAATTAAAATAGAATTTGCATATTAGTTTCGGCAGATATGAAAGGTTGCCTCCCTCCTGAATATCTTGCTCTTTACACTAAAGTTCAAATTTCGTTCAAATCCCAAAGGTTGGTCTTCCTTTTTTTCCGTGATTTTAAGTGTTTCGTAATTTAGGTATATAACTTTTAAAAGCTTTGCATATAATTGTCGACTTTTTTTGTGTGTTTCGATACTATGGAATTGAAGATCCTATGCCCCTGTTAATATTTTGAATAAGTAAGAATTGAGCTAGCTAAGTATAGGGTGAGATATAGGCTAGAGGGCGAACCCTTTATATACTTAATAATTTTTTAGTTTAGGCTATGTCCAGGAGTCTTTTTCTTCCTTTTTCTGTGATTTTAAGTATTTCGTAATTTAGGTATATAAGTTTTAAAAGCTTTGCCTATAAAAAAAATATATAACTATCAACTTTTTGTGTTTTGATACTATGGAATTGAAGGCTCAATGCCCTCCGTTAATATTCTGAATAAGTAAGAATTGAGCTAGCTAATTAAATTTTGTCATTTTTTTTTTCAAGTTTTGAGGGTTTAGTACCATGATATTCGTATGTACGCGAAGCTTTTATAAAAATATATGACTGGGAAGAGGGCTATGAATCAATTCTAACACAGTTTTTCTTTACTTGGTATCCGTTAAAAACGAAATTTTTGTGTTAAATAAGTAATTCTTGTATCTTTTAAAAGAGCTTTACGGAGTTTGAGAGAGACTCTATTCCTCGATTCCGTGTGATTAGAGGGAGGTTCTTTGTGCAGACTAACTTTCTTTCTGTAAAAAAAAGGGGGAAAATTATTTTGATACTAATTTTTTCTCTTCTTTTTAAGACAAATTATGAAGAATTTGCTGCCCCTCCAGCTGTAAAGAGAGCTATGGCTACCGCAAATAGCGAAGAATGTACCCCTCCTCCATCAAAGAAAGCGCGAGATAACGAAGCCGCCCGGTCAGTGTCAGTCCCAATGCAGTCCGGTCAAAAACCGAAAAGACAGTGGACCACAAGGATGGAGAACTCCGCTATACAAGCTAGCGACATCGATACTGCATCAATGCAAGTTGCAAGGGCAACAGTAATCAGATTTGCTAGTTCACCGGACCGGCCAGGACTCTCTATGCAACCTAGCAAGAAATTCGAGTCAGCCTCATCCGATCAAGATAGTGGGAACACTCCTCTTCACGCCATGCCAGGGACTTCTGATGTACAGCCAGAACTTGTAAGTGTATATATTTTTTTTCCTAGAGGGCGAACCCTTTATATACTTAATAATTTTTTAGTTTAGGCTATGTCCAGGAGTCTTTTTCTTCCTTTTTCTGTGATTTTAAGTATTTCGTAATTTAGGTATATAAGTTTTAACAGCTTTGCATATAAAAAAAAATATAATTATCAACTTCTTCTGTTTTGATACTATGGAATTGAAGGCTCAATGCCCTCCGTTAATATTCTGAATAAGTAAGAATTGAGCTAGCTAATTAAATTTTGTCATTTTTTTTTCAAATTTTGAGGGTTTAGCACCATGATATTCGTATGTACGCGAAGCTTTTATAAAAATATATGACTGGGAAGAGGGCTATGAATCAATTCTAACACACTTTTTCTTTACTTGGTATCCGTTAAAAACGAAATTTTTGTGTTAAATAAGTAATTCTTGTATCTTTTAAAAGAGCTTTACGGAGTTTGAGAGAGACTCTATTCCTCGATTCCGTGTGGTTAGAGGGGGGTTCTTTGTGCAGACTAACTTTCTCTCTGTAAAAAAAAGGGGGAAAATTATTTTGATACTAATTTTTTCTCTTCTTTTTAAGACAAATTACGAAGAATTTGCTGCCCCTCCAGCTGTAAAGAGAGCTATGGCTACCGCAAATAGCGAAGAATGTACCCCTCCTCCATCAAAGAAAGCGCGAGATGACGAAGCCGCCCGGTCAGTGTCAGTCCCAATGCAGTCCGGTCAAAAACCGAAAAGACAGTGGACCACAAGCATGGAGAACTCCGCTATACAAGCTAGCGACATCGATACTGCATCAATGCAAGTTGCAAGGGCAACAGTAATCAGATTTAAAAGTTCATCGGACCGGCCAGGACTCTCTATGCAACCTAGCAATAAATTCGAGTCAGCCTCATCCGATCAAGATGGTGGGAACACTCCTCTTCACGCCATGCCAGGGACTTCTGATGTACAGCCAGAACTTGTAAATGTATATATATTGTTTTTCCTTTTTTTCCAAAAATAAGACAAAATTTTCTCAGGCACATAGCTTTTGATGAGTAAAACTTAAAATTTGTTTCTATAATAATAATCCTATTTCATTTTCATTCATTAACCAAATTAGCGGTATATAAAGGAATGCTTATAACGCTGAAATAGCTTATCATGCATTTCTATAAAAAGAAAACCTTACCTTGTAACTTCTAACCAAGACGTATTCTAATGCAATAATCCAATATTCCTTTTAAACAAACTAACTATTTGAAAACAGACTATCCGCTATTTCACAGTTGACAAATCATTTTTAAGCTGCCTTATATTTTGCACTATATATCTGGTGTTTATAAAATTATCCCATCGCTACTTAATCCGCTTTGAATTTTAAGTAGGGTTTCATGTGACAGGATGTGTATTTGCGATAAGAAGGTCTTTTTTTTGATAATCACGGATTATTTCTTCACAATGATGTCAAGAAACATTATTTGGGTAAACTCATTTCAAGCAATTATTTTCGTTGAAAGATGCATTCGAGAAGGAATTTGAGGCTGTTCTATTTGAACAGTGTTGTGAAGTCCGATATCCCAACTCGAAAGGGCATCGATCCTCCTACCTCAAAGGAAGCTCCCGGTTCCCAAGGGTCCTCTCAGGGGAGGGGGGGGGGAGGAGGGGTGGGGGGTTAACTTTTTAGTTTAAAAAAAAGAAGAAAAGTGTGTTGTAATTGTAATAAAACTTTCGTCAAAAAAAAAACTTAATCCATTCATTTTCTAGTTTCAGGGGGAAGCTGTGAAAATTTCTGCCTTCCCTGGTCCGGGACTTCAAAGTATCATGGGTAATTGCCCCCTCTTGCCAGATGATGTTAGTGAAGGTACGTTATTTGATATCCACCTGGATTTTCAATTTACAGCTGAAGAAATGGACAGTCTTATGCAAATTGTTGGGCCTAATTCTTCCGGGGACATTTTTAACAGCAACTTTACTATTAGTGAATTGATACAGGGACAGGACATGAAAATAGTGCTATTTCCCCTGAATTGCATGAATTTTATTTGTTAGAATCTGCTCTAGGTCATTTGCAAACATACAGGGTAGATTTTAGCTCCCCCGAGGAAAACGCTGGCATTATTTTAAATGACCCCGTGAAAGTTCTCCATAGCTATATCGACAAAATTCGAGCACTTATTGAGATTCAGATTCAGAATGGGGAGGTCAAGAGGGGGTTAAAGCATCGGTAAATCAAAAAGTTTACTTACAAAAGGGGACATCCGGGGACATTTTTTATTTTCATTTTTCAACAGGCAACCAGACTTTTTACCCAGGTCTAAACGAATTTGAAGACAACTTTTTCAACTGGGTGAATAAACTAATTTCAACTTTGGACACATTTAATGAGAGGGGTAGTGGGTCCACAATTTTATACATTGAACGCATGGATCTGAATCTCAGTAGATTTAAAAAAAAACTTTATTTTAAGGGGTGGGAGGGGTAAAGGAATAAAATGCCACCCAGATTTGTCGGCTACCAAAGGAGTTCAGGGTTTCAGATTTGACACGGGACTGCAATGCTTTAAATATGCGTTTTTAGCAGCAGCCCATAAGACATTAAAAGATGATTCAACAATGAAAAATCTCGACAAACTTGCACGTAACGGTGGAAAAAATTTCCCTAAAGTAAATTTTGATTGTTTAGAGGGGAAATATCCGGTGTCCTTTAAAGAAATAAGCATATTCGAGAAAGCAAATGAAAATCTTGGGGTGGGGATGGTTGTTCTTCAGTATGACACTGAATTTGTAGATGGGGGAAAAAACCGAATAAAAAAGGAGTTTTGTATTCAGTGAGGACACCGTCAGTAGATAATCTTAAAAATTTTGTATGGGTTATTTACGAGCCTTCCAAAGATGTAAATTCCTATGGTCATTTTTTCCCCGTCACTGCGATAAGTCGACTCCTATCTCAAGGTGTGAAAAAAGGGGAACGTTTCTATTGCCTCATGTGCCTTTCCCCATTTAGATCTGAGCGAACGTTTTCAGATCACATGAACCATTGCAAAATTCATGGAAATCAAAGAATTGAAATGCCGGCAGAAGGCAAAGACACTTTACAATTTAAAAATTTTCAAAATTCTCTTCTACAAGTTGATAAAGTGTCTTTAGATTGTGAAACAAGACTGGTTGAGGTATCGGACCCATCAAGGCCAAATATAGTCAAGGAACACAAACTAGTTGCGTGTTCCTACGCACATGCTCGTCGCGACTGCAACAATAAAATGCAATTGGAAGAAATTTTTTTTACTATGGACGAGGAGGGCAGTATGGAAAAGCTATTGGTTTCTTTAATAAAAACGGCAAACAAGGCAATTTCACGATTACGTCATACCAATTATCCAATGACATTGTCGGATAAAGAGCAACTGGCGCTGGAAAATGGACAATTTGCTGGGTGTGTAGGGGTGCCCTTGCCCCAAAAGACGCGGTTCAGGACCATGACCACCTTGTTGACCCCAATTCAACGGGAAAAAGTAACTTTCGAGGATGGGCTCACAATTCGTGTAATTTAAAAATTAAACAACAACTTTTTCTTCCGGTTTTTATACATAATGCTAACTATGATCTGAAGTATGTGTTACCAGCATTGGCACACCTTCAAAGAAATGGAACAATAGATGATGCATGGGTGATAGACAGCTTTACGTACAAAATCATACCTAAATCATCGGAAAAGTTGCTTGTTTTGGAATTTATGTGGAAATTTGTTGAAGCCGGCGTTGAGTACACGAATAAAATTCGCTTTTTAGATTCTTACAGTTTTTTCCCCAAATCATTGAGCGAATTAATTCAGGTGCAGAAAAACGATGACGGTTGCAATGCTTTCCCCCTTCTCAAGCAACAATTTCCAAATGATTTATATGATTTGTTAACGGTCAAGGGCATATATCCTTATGACTATTATTGTTCCATGTCGAGATTCGCCGAGGAAACTATTCCTCCAATTGAATCATTTTATGACAGTCTTCACGATCGTAGTTGCACCCCGAGGAATACAGTTTTGCTAAAAAAGTTTGGGCAGAGGGAGGGTGTAAAAATGGCTTTGACCACTGCAAGCTGTATTTGTCGAGTGACTTGTTAACCCTGTTAGACATTATGTGTAAAAATACGGATAAAATCTATGAGGAATTTAATCTTGATTTGGGTTATTATTTTTCTTCGCCTCATCTAGTGATGGACCTTATCCTGAAAATTAATGGGGAAAAAATTGGGCTAATCACTGACATTGATCAGCACCTGTTCATCGAGAGGTCAATGAGGGGGGGTTTTGTTTTTCACGGGGACCGTATCTTGGAAACTGATCCAACAGAAGAGAAGACGGGGACAAAATCGAATGCAGTTTTCCTCGATATGAATTCTCTCTACCCCTCAGCCATGTCCCATTATGCACTACCTTGCGGCGACTATAAATGGCTCAATGACCCTCAAGCTCCCCATTTCCCCAACATTAACAGTGTTGAGGAGAATGGACCGGTTGGATGGTTTTTTGAAATTGATGGAGAGATACCAGTCGAGCTTCACGATTCAGTAAAGGATTTTGTTTTCCCATGTATCAATAGACCTGTGACTAAGGACTCTTTGAGCCCTCGCAATAGGCGTTTAGTCGAGGTGGACGGATTGCATTGGGCACCTTCAAAACAAAAACTTATTGCTGACCTTCTGCCGAAAAAAAAACATAGTTGTACATCATGTAGCTTTAAAATGGATGTGTAACAATGGTTTCAACGTCACAAAGGTTCACCGAGCACTCGAGTTTAGTCAAAAACCCTATTTGAAAACATTTGTTGACACTTTTGTCAGCAAACGTTCTGAAGCACAGACGAAAGCCGAAAAAGAAATTTATAAACTCATTTTGAATTCGGCTTTCGGCAAAATGTGTGAGAGTGTTCGTAATAGGAATCGTTGTGACGTTGTGACCGATCCAGAACAATGTGCTCGAATTATTGCCGATCCAAATTACACTTCCTTTACAATCATTGGCCCGGACATGGTACTTTTGAATAGGAAAAAAAGATGCATTGTCTTGAATAAAAATATTGCTGCAGGCAGTGCTATCCTGGAGATCTCTAAGAAGCTCATGTTGGAATTCTACTACAATGTGGTTAGGGTACAGTGGCCTGAAAAGGGGCAAGTAGAGGTCTGCTACGGTGTCACGGATTCTCTACTGTTAAAAGTAAAAACACCAAATCTAATTGATGATTTGGCGCACGGTGAAATTATCAGTTCACGGATGGACTACACCAATTGGAGTGGTAGTCTTTACCCTGAGCTAGTAAAACGTCGGGCGCCCAATCAGCTTTTATTTTTTAAATCAGAAACAGGAAGCGACTTGATTTCCCGTGGTATGTTTGTAGGTCCGAAGGTGTACTTTATACAGAAACACGACGAGGAAATCAAGAAACGTTGCAAAGGAGTACCCACGCGCTATGTGGACAAGAATTTCAACATGAACATTTATAGGAATTGTATTGTTGAAAATGCAATTCCACGAGCCAAATTGTTGGCAATTCGTTCCCACAACTACAGGAACTTTACTGTAAATGTAGAAAAAATAGCCATGAGTACCATTTCCGACAAGGTCTATGTTTGTCAAGATGGTGTGACTACCCTCCCCCTTGGTCACTATTTAACTTCAGACAGGGCCAAATGTATTGCCCACAGGGAAAGTCTCGGTTTAAATAAAGTCCTGTAAATTATTTCCTAAGAACCTTTGGGGGGGGCCTCGCGGCGGGGGGGGGGGGGGTTGTGGCCTCGCGTCCCGGGGGGGGCGGCCGCCGCCAGCGCGGGGGCGCATCGCCACAATATCAAAATTATCTTTTTGACTTAGAGCAGATTTTTTTTTGTAAATGTTTCATTCAAAAAAAGTGATTTTTTTTCCAGTGCTCTCTAATTTAATGTTGTATTTTTTTCTCTATAAATAAACAAAAAAAAGTGTTTTTTCTCTCTGTGCCCATGTAAATGTTGTATTTTTTTATTATAAATAAATTAAAAAAACACGTCCGAAAACAACAAGTTATGAGCTCTGTTGCATTGGCAGTGGAAAAGCTAAGAGCCAATGGCAACAACATTAAACTTCTTGTCCCCCATACAATCACCAATCAACGTCACATTGCCGCCGGTTCTCGTAGCTATAGGGATTCATCAATTATCAATGGAGAAATCCCATCAAAATTGGCTTTGGCCTTTGTGAAGAGTGGCAGTGCCGTTGGATCCTGGACTGAATCCCCCCATGATTTTAATTTTTTCGGTCTATCTAGCCTTGTGTGCAAAGTGAATGGTATTCCACTGTACACTCTATCATTTGACAAAAAATCCTATAGAACTCTGTACGAGTTGACCATGCAATCCCTAGATCATGACTCTCAACTATTTGAAAATGGAATAACCGATTCAATGTTTTCAAAAAATCATGGGGTTATTGTTTTGGACTTGTCAGGCACACAAGATATGAGTATAGTACGAACAGGGAATGTACGTTTAGAGTGTACATTTGCCAATGCTCTGACTGAGAGTATCACGCTAATATCATTGAGTCAATTTGAAACCTATTGGGAAATCACACCCGACGGCAGTGTTCTACTAGACCTTGCACCATGAACACAAACCAAATAATCAATGTATTTAGTATGGATCCATACATGTCCCAGTACAAGTCCTAGTGCATACCTTCGGACTTCATTGAAAAAATTCCAAGTGTTGACAATACCCTAATCATTGTTAATAGCAGTCCATCGACTTTGAAGACTGGTCATTGGCTATGCATCTTTCAAACAGCGAAGAATATTGAATTTTTGATCCTCTTGGCCTATCGTATAAATTCTATGCTCCATACATCAGCAAATTTATTGAAAGCAGTGGGAAAACCATTATTCAAAATCAACGAAGAGTACAGGATTTAACGACTAAGACATGTGGCTTTCATGCACTACTCTTTTTCATGTTCAGATGTCGTGGCTACACCTACAAGCAGTTTCTCAACATCTACGTTGACTTACCTCGATTGAATGACTTTCTAGTGGAGAATATACTTACAAGTGTATTTAATATTGATTTTAGTGCCCTAAGAATAAAATGTTCTAAAGATGTATGTGAAATTGTTTATTAATAAAAAAAACTTATCAAGGAGGCACACTTGTGCCTCTATAAAGAGGCGACCCACCACAATGTTAAGCGATTTCAGGTCCTAGAGGTCGCAGAGAGACGGCGGTAATCGCATTTTGTAGCCCAAGCTCAAACTAAGAAACCTTGCAAAATTTCATCCTCCTCCGACTTTATCTTCATGGGGTAAACTGGGCCGGAAGTTTGGACCCTCCCACCACAGCCCCCTTTAACGTTGTCCGATTGGGCTGAAATTTAGAGGTTAAGCTTTCCTAGGGCCCGGGAGCTTATCCTCGAAATTTCAGCTCAATCCGATCACTCCTTCCCTGTTTTCAAAAAACCAAATATAGCCACTTAAAATTCATCATTTCTTTTTTTTTTCTTAGCCACGCCTACAGGCCACAGTTGGCAACGGATCCGGTTGAATGAGGACTCATTCGAAGCAGAATTCGACCTGTTAGGGCCTTTTGATATTTTCAGACCGAAAAAATTATCCCCCGAATTTACATTTACGAAAAACCTTAGTTTTTTTCAAATAATACAGATAAACAGGTTAGACATGCTTTGTTATGAAAATATCTGCGCGTCAATTTTCATAACAAAGCATGTCTAACCTGTTTATGTGTATTATTTGAAAAAAACTACGTTTTCTAAAGAGTTAAAGAGGCTGAGTTACAAGGTCAACCCTTAAAACGTAGAGGGATTAGGAGGCACAGTTGGGGGGGCTGTTAAAGAGGCTGAGTCACAAGTTCGAACCTTAAAACGTACAGGGATTAGGAGGCACCCTGTACGACGTGATTTGAGTATTCAGGAATTAAAAGCCTTAACACAAGAATTTTCAAGAGCGGGGGGTTTGGGGGGCGGCAGCCCCCCAACTTTAACTCCTGACACGATCAGCTAACAGTTAGTCAAGCAATAATAAGTAATAAACTGTACAAAAACGTGCAGAAATTATTTGAAAAAAACTACGTTTTCTAAAGAGTTAAAGAGGCTGAGTTACAAGGTCGAACCTTAAAACGTACAGGGATTAGGAGGCACAGATGGGGGGCTGCCGCCCCCCAAACCCCCCGCTTTCGCAGCCTTTAAATAACAAAAAAAAAATTAAACTGAAAGCAAGGAGCGACATTAAATCTTAAAACGAACAGAAATTATTCCGTATATGAAAGAGGCTGTGCCCTCCTCAACGCCTCGCTCTTTACGCTAAAGTTTTTATTGTTTAAAAAAAGAGTTGTGAGAAAGTCAAACTTTAGCGTAAAGAGCGAGGCGTTGAGGAGGGCACAGCCTCTTTCATATACGGAATAATTTCTGTTCGTTTTAAGATTTAATGTCGCTCCTTACTTTCAGTTTAAATTTTTTTTGTTGTTATTTAAAGGCTGCGAAAGCGGGGGGTTAGGGGGGCGGCAGCCCCCCATCTGTGCCTCCTAATCCCTGTACGTTTTAAGGTTCGACCTTGTAACTCAGCCTCTTTAACTCTTTAGAAAACGTAGTTTTTTTCAAATAATATACATGATAAAACGACTTTTCTGCTCTTTAGATTTCATCCACTACTAGGTATTTGTCGACAACAACTAGTGCAGGTAGATTGTCTGAATTCACAGTGTACTGATCCTGATGTACTGCAATGTCAGGGTCACATTTTCTACAGTAGAGCGTGACTTCACTCTTGTCATATCTCTTTGTATAGTCAATGATACTATTCTCATTCATTCTATAGAATTCACATGTTTCAATTTGCGTATTTGAAGCAATTTCATAAACTGTGTCCTCAAGTGTCGAATCACATTCCGTCACAGCCAAATAAAAATCAGTGGGTTTATAATCATAACACCCATTGTCTTCACAACAATGACGTAGAAACCATATTCTCTTGTTGTTCCAACAGTTGAATCGTTGACCTGGTTCCTCCTCCCAGAACAATCTAAAACCACGACGATACCAATCTCGTAGCAATAAACTAAAATCACGGTTAGGATTCTTTCCAATCATACCGGGATATGTACTCTCCCACTGCTTACATTTATCATAATGACAATTGGAGCATAGGTGGCCTCTAGGATGAGAGTCACACACCTCTTCAAGACAGGAATTACAACCTTTAATTTGCACAGCATATCCTCTATGCAATTTACATGGGTTGCATAATCTACACTTTTCATCATACTCATCAATCATTGTGCAATTCTCACATGATGACCAGCTGCCCAGTGAGTACATACATAGTGGACATGTATGGAACATTTTGTCATGTGTTGACACTCTCACTGCCACAATGAAACTGAGCTAGCAACATCAAAAATTGTCTGAGATAGAGAGAGAGGAGTAAATCATCCTTGAGCACCCTCTTTCTTATGAAAAAAAAGTCCTAAATTTCTAAACTAATGTTTAAAAGCATATCCACAATATCATTTTGCCGTGTCGTGATCAATATATCAATAAATTGTGTAAATGCATTTGGACCACAATGTAGAAGCTTCATGCAATAGTCTAATGATGGAGAATCAGTTTTCATTATATCGACAAGCATTCCTTGAGAAAATATCTTCCTTTGAATAGACAACTCTAGAAAATCATCGTCTAGAACTAAACGTTTTTCCATAAGAACTAGATTCCTCATGATTCGATCTTTCTCGAATCTATCCATTTTTTTTTTTTTTTTGAGTCCTAACTCTCTCACAACCAACTTCAGACTAACCAGAATTTCTTTTTTCTACTCTAAAAAATATACGCTAGTCTACTATAGAAAGAAAAAATATCATTGATTTAGAAACAGTTTTATTGATCATAATTACAATAATAACATTCACTGATGCATTTTGTTATCATCAATATATTTCGATAGGACATCTAATGCTGACCGAAATTTATTTATATGGAGAATATTCACTTTTCCAGCAAAACATAGCTGCTCCTCCTGCTTAAATTTGCTTAATGATATCACGTATCTAGCATACATACTATCCCATTCAAGACATAGTCTACAACCAGCAGTTATTTCCACAGCCACATTAGGTACTCGTGCATCACTGTTGTCAGCTCCATCATTAATCTCCAATAATGTAAATGCACCACTCATTTTTTCCTCTACTAATATCCTCGCAAATAAACTATTCTCTTTGAATTCAATTCTCTTACTAATATGAATTGTAAAGAAAACTATTCCTTTTATTCAAATCCCAATCACCAATCAAGTTATACTCGTTCCTTTTTGAAAACGTGTAATGCCCTGTAGAAATGTTTACCTACCAGAAAAACCTGTTTGGTACGGGGGCGTCGTAGAAGTATAATGTTGATTACTACTCTACTCCCCCCCCCTCTGGATACCACCTTGATAGGATGCCGTCTCTGCTTTAAATTAAAAAAAAATAACCTTTTGGCATCCTTGCTTTCAATAAAATTTTTTTAAGATATTATCATTTAAACGTAATACCTCCCTACCCCCTCCCCCCTCTGGATAACTCCTTGATAGGATACCGTCTCACCTTTACATTATAATATAATAGTTAACTTTTTGGCATCCCTGATTTCAATAAAAAAAATTATAAATATTATCATTTAAATGTAATAACCCCCCCCCTCTGGATACTACCTTGACAGGATACCGTCTCAGTTTTATATTAAAAAAACTATTTACTTAATTATTACCTCCTCTGGGTACGGCCTTGATCATATGCAATTTAGTATGCTATTATGACTTTATACAAAACATCCTATGATAAAACAGAAATTAAACCAAAAGCTTAGTTTCGTCAGAAATTGCAATGATTTTAATGTTACAAACAAAAGTGTAAAATATCACTTAAAAATCATAGTAGCTTTTAAAATTAGGCATACAAAGCCACTCTATGATCTAGGAGTAACCTGTTAAGCTTGACAAAAAAAGGAGACACATCACTACTACCCATGCAAAAAAAAGAAACATTTTTCTTGTTTTTCTAGATAAAGGGTTCAAAACTTTGACAATGGTAATTCTACATTTGAATGGTTGGTGATCAAATAATTGGTGAAGGAATATTTGACAATGGTGATTCCAATTATGGACTTTTCGATCCGCTGATATTATATAGGAATTTCAATCTCTTTTATAACTTTCAAAAATTTAATTTGAAATAAAATCTTTATCAATAAAATTAACTTATATAAGAGCTAGCATTACATCTTCTACTACAACTATGATCTTTATTGACCAAACAAACACTGACAGGTCTCAATCGATCCAAACGATTGACTAGTTATAATGTTTGCCTTAATTCGAGTATGGAAAATATTCAGTAGTTTTTAATTTCCCTTAATTCGTGTATGGAGCAACTCTAGCATTGAGTTCTCGCTAAGACTACTGTGGAATAAAGGAAAAAATCCAAATATTTAGATTTTTCTCAATCCCTCTATTAAGTATCGGATTCATTTGTTGTTTATCATGTAAAGCTACCATATAGGAAAACGATTGGCTATCTATAAACTGATGAAGCTAAGGAGTTGGACAAAAAATTTTAAGGCTATTTTGTAGGCTGTTAGTTAAGGTACACAAAACCCAGTTTAGTCTCTCTCACACTCATTCCAGATCTGACACAAAATCTTTCTTTTTCGGGTACCATCAGTGGAATGAATTGGCTGACTAAACAATCGTTAAATGGTTTTTTTTTTCCCCAGCGATTTGTGAAGATGGTGCCAGATATGAAATGAAAAAGCTGAAAAACGCGAGGGTATGTTTTTAATAATAATAAATTTTTATTCCTAGCCAACGAATAATAGAAAATAATAAACAAATTTAGTGTTAGAAATTTCTTTTACCTGTCATTTTAGGCTGAAATTAATAACAGATAGTTGTTAATAATAAACATTAATTAATTAACAATAATTGACTTTTAGATCCCGCCCTAGCTAAGAACACACCCTTAGGACGAAAAAATTTAATAATGTAGTTTCTGTTTAGTAGATTCCAGCTAAGAAAACACCCAAGGTTTTTTTTGTATATTGTTAAAAGCAATTGGCTCAATATTTGTGACCGACACTTTTGACCGAGAAATTGTGACACTTCTTTGCTAGTACTGGCTTAATGATGCTGAACATTCTTTTTATGTCTCCATAATAAAGTTGCTGAAAAAAGTTCGTCCAATCGAAACCAGTCTAGCTCCCCATACAGCAAATCCAAGAATTTCTTAATTTAAAGTCTGCAAAATAGCTCTAGTGCCCCGGCCTTTGAAATAAATTGCTGAATCCAAGGAATGCTACTGCCTTTGAAGCTGTTCAAAGTCTATGATGTCATTGTGAAGGCACAACAAGCCATAATGGCTAGAAATGAAAGGCGACTTAGCACAATCAATTACAAAAAAAATGAAATAAGAGGATTTGATTCTAATAAAACAAAATGAACAAAGTTGAAATTTTAACTGGAAGCTTACATTCCACCTTAATTAACAAGAAATATCATTATTTTGTATGGGTTACACTTATTTGTCTTTCTCTGCACAAAAAAAACTAGAGAAAATTGAAGAGTTTAGAAAGTCTCAACTCTGGCAGTTTGTAAGGCATTGAGACCAAGCACGTACGCAGGAATTTGTTTCGGGGGGGCCCAAATCCTTCAAACCCATTATTCTGTTAAGAAAGTCAGAAAATTATGGGAAAATGAAAAAAAATCGTGAGATTTCGGAGGGGGCCCGGGCCCGAAGGCCCCCCCCTGTGTACGTCCCTGATTGAGACACAGTCCTTTTTACAAATTATCGATGCTTCAGTTGTGTTTGTGTCTTCCTGTATTTCGAATAATGTAGGCTACTATTTTTTACACTTAGGGACTTTGCCCTTTTCCTCACGAAAATCCAATAAATAGGAGTACCAAATAGGCATATCACCTTGTGGTAGGACAAAAAGAATGATGCTCTGCTTAGCAATATGGGGTCAAGGTATTGATCTTTACCTCAACAAAGTTGGACAGCAGGCTTGTTATGGGTCCCTGCTAAAAAGGTCCAACCTCTATTCGATACTCAATGGAACAAAAATTACTCAGGAGAGTTTTTATCCGTCATCCTTTTGAACTGACATATAGTACTAGTGTTTGTGGTTTAAAACATTTTTTGAAAAAGAAGAAAATATTGCAGCAGTTTTAAATAACAATTTACAATATTATTTACAGCTTCCGCATAATATAAAATTTTTTGTAGCAAAGTTTTTTAAATGCCCAGTTCATTTTTGCTGTAGTGATTACCATTAGACAAATGAAAATCTGACAATAGAAAAAAATGAATTGGAATTACTATACTGCAGCGTTACTGATTGTATCATGTATTTATTGTACTGGCACAGAAGCTTGGAGTAATGAGAGGGTAATTAGATATTTCGAAGACCCATCTGATACTTTCACAGTCAGTTTTATATTAAACAAAGATGATCAGTTGCTCTGGGATGTGGCAAGCGACCTTACAGAAATTCTAAGATTGCTAGAAATGGAGTCATATACGAAAGCTGGTGTACTAGAAGAGTTACGAGTAACTTTGAACGAAATGGTCGATACACGTGCTGCAAAAATTAAGCATGAGCATGACCAAATCCGTAGTAAAAAAAAACATACAGTTATAACGAAGCCCCCTGGTATAGTAGATTGTTATAAAAATGAGATGAAAATACAATTAACTGAATACACTCCACCTAAACGAACGAAAGCATTATTATTGCTAAGTTCAAACGAATTAAAGGCGAAAAATTCAATGAACGTGGTAGAACGTTACAGTTGGAAGCAAGAGATAACAGAGCAAACAGTAAAAGAAAACAAGCTTAAGGAACAAATTTTTCACAATGGACATTGTAAATCAACAAAGGAGCCCAAAAGACAAATGTATGAAGGAAGTAAGCGGTATTCAAATATTTATCAATTAGACTTCTTTAATTTGATAAACAAAATTCGTGCAAAAATAAAAGATCAAGGGACTGAAACAAGTAGACACGAAGAAAGAACTATTCCCAATGAACAATTAGACTTCTTAATTTGATAAACAAAATTCGTGCAAAAATAAAAGATCAAGGGACTGAAACAAGTAGACACGAAGAAAGAACTATTCCCAATGAACAATTAGACTTCTTTAATTTGATAAACAAAATTCGTGCAAAAATAAAAGATCAAGGGACTGAAACAAGTAGACACGAAGAAAGAACTATTCCCAACGAAAAATTTGGGTCATTGAAGCAGCATATTGACGAAAAATTGGCAGAAATTTATTCCAGTCCAACAGACCAAGTGAACGTAAAGAAGGAGATTTGCACTGCGTTGGCAGGCTGTGTCTCAAAACCTCTATCAGATTTGTTATTGAAACTTGTTTACTGGGAAAACAGTATTCACAACAAACAATATAGGTTGGAAGAAAAGTTTGTGGAAAGTGAGAGATCTTTTGATGCCAATCAAATAGAATCACTAAGAGTAAAAAATACGGTTTTCGCCGCGTTAGCAGATCATGTTTCAAATCCACAAGAATCAGAAGGAAATACGCCAAATGAACAATGTAAAAGAAAATATATTGAAAGTCTTGCCGAAGAAAGTGAGAAACCTTCTAAATTGAAAGCTGATGAAATAGATTATCAAAATATCTTGGCCTTGTTGGCGGATCGTGTACCAAAAAAAGAAGAAAAAAGAAAACCAGAAAGAAGGATTCCTAATGAAAAATATGAATTAAGGAAAGCACAAATTCAAAACCTGCTTGATTATAGTGGGGAATTTTTTAATGATCGTACAGCTGATCAGTTAAATTTTGAGCTAGGTGATGGAACGGCTAAAGCTCGTAAATTCGAAACAAAAAATATTCCCAATAAGCAGCAGCAGCATGAATCAAATAAGTATGATAAGAAAAAAATACATTCAGAAAATGAGGAGCCTTCCAAAGTCGACGCGAATCATGTACATCGTATGATTTTAGAACGTATGGTGCACGCCCTGTTAGCCCGTGAAAGAGCCCACAGGTTGGAGGCAGGAAATGTTCTATATGAACAACATGGAACAGAAAAGCAAACAAAGAGTGATAAAGCTAATGCTGATTTAACAGATAATGTGAATGTGAAACAAAAGTTTTGCACCCCGGCAGCAGATCATGATTCAGGAGTAGGCCAATCAAAAAAGAAATTTCCTGGTGAGCACTTTGGATCAGAAGAACAGCATAGGAATCAAATAGTTAAGAAGAAGGAGGAGTCGTCAGACACTAATTCTTATCCGATTAATGACGACATCTATTACATATTAGATGGCAAAATTGTGCCACAACCCAATGAAGAAGCTACATCAGCCAAAGTGTCTAACTCTGAGCGACAATTGAAGGACTTTCCAAATGAAATAAGAAAACGAGACTATGAAAATGAGGAACCTTCCAAAGTCGACACGAATCATGTACATCGTATGATTTTAGGACGCATGGTGCACGCCCTGTTAGCCCGTGAAAGAGCCCACAGGTTGGAGGCAGGAAACGTTCCATATGAACAATATGGAACAGAAAAGCAGCCAAAGAGTTATAAAGCTAATGCTGATTTGACAGATAATGTGAATGTGAAACAAAAGTATTGCACCCCGGCAGCAGATCATGATTCAGGAGTAAGCCAATCAAAAAAGAAATTTCCTGATGAACACTTTGGAGCAGAAGAACAGCACATGAATCAAATAGTTGAGAAGAAGGAGGAGGAGTCACACACTAATTCTTATCCAATTAATGACGACATCTATTACATATCAGATGGCAAAATTGTGCCAAAACCCAATGAAGAAGCTACATCTGCCAAAGTGTCTAACTCTGAGCGAGAATTGAAGGACTTCCAAAATGAAATAAAAAAACAAGACTTTGAAACTGGCAGCACAGTCGAGGAAATAATTGCAGATGATTGACGTAATGTAATTGACTTAGAGCCAATAGACATACATCTTAGAAAGCCCAAGTAACAAAAATTACCAAATTAACTTTGACAATTGTTTAGGCAACTAGCAATGGTTAACCTCCCTGAAACAGGTTGGTGGGAGCCGGAAGGTTGGAGGAAGAAACATTCCATATGAACAACATAGGACAGAAAAGCATAAGATAAAAACAAATCTGAAAAAGAGTATAAAATGCTAAATAGCTGATAAGTAATTACCAATTCAAAGTAAAATTTATCCCTTTTCTATCTTCATAACAGTCTAATCTAAGTTTGAAGGATAACTCAGTGATTCTCCGACCATTTTCCAATATATTTTCGGTTCAGCTTTAAACAGGGGAAGAGTAACCGGGCTCAGGTGTTTGATTCCTATTCTATTAGGTTTGGCGAGAAAGAGTTATCTCTACTGGGGTCTAAACTAGCGGAAAATTCGTGGAGCTTGTTTGATAATGATAAGGATTTTTCTTGTTTATTTGAGCCCTTTTATGGAACCATAAAAGAGGCTATTCTTAGCATTTGTAAAGTACCACCTTCTAATCATAGGTCTAAAAGGATTAGTCCTCTAAACCCGTGGATGACATCCGGACTTCTCAAAAGTTGGAGAAGGAAAAATAATATCTGGAGAGCTTATAAATGCGCTACACTTTTAGCAAGCACTATTCGTCTTTGTTAATTCAAAATCTACCGGAAAACACATAATCCCTTGTGTAGGAAAGCCAAATCTCTGTATTATCTAAATAATTTTGCTGCGTGATATTTGTAAAACTTGGAAGGTAATAAATTCTGTATTTAAACCAAGTTCTTAATCTAGCTCTTTACCTGCGGGTCTGGTCATTGGGGATAAAGCCGGTGGAGTGAGCTTAATGTCCAAGAGGTATTCACTTCATTCTTCAGTAATAATGCTAAGAATATTGCTTCTACAGTTACTTTGTGTCGGTCTAAGCCGGACTTTAGATCTTACCTCGGGCCGTCTTGTGTTAAGTCTATGTTTCTAGAGACAGTAACAGTAAGTGTTACTAAAATTGTTAATGGCTTGAAAAACTCGTCTTCATCTGGGCCAGATTTTATCCCTACTAAGGTAATTAAATCTATTCTTCCTTCAATAGTTTTGCCTCTAACAAAACTTTTTAATCTTTCATTTGGATGTGGAGTTTTTTCCGGATGCTCTCAAGCGTACTCGGATTATTGTTTTGTATAAGGGTATACCAAGAAATGATCCGGAAAACTATCAACCAATTTCAATTTTATCAGTATTTAGTAAAATCTTTGAAAAGGCAATGCTTTCTCGTCTCCTTACTTTCCTAAAATCTAAAAAATTTCTTCGTAATTTTCGATTTGGTTTCCGAATGAAGCACTACACTGAACATGCCTGTATGACCCTTTTGAATTTTATCTTTCTGCGTTAGATTCGGAATTGATTCCGGCTGCTATATTCCTGAATATTCGTAAGGCTTAACCCATGAAATTCTTCTATCGAAGGTGCCTCATTTTGGCATAATGGGAAATGTATTTTCTTGGTTTCAGTCTTATTTGAAGGATAGGTTAATTTCTGTTGATCCACTTTTCCGGTCACTCTCACAAGTGAATTTTGGCGTCCCCCAGGGATCAGTTTTAGGGCCTATGCTATTTTCGATTTATGTAAATGATCTTTTTTATGTTGTAAAAAAGCAGAAACTTATTAATTGCTGTAGACTTTGTCATCCTGAGCCTTCCCTTGCCCATAGTGGCAACTATAGTTCGCCCTCTTCTGATGTCCTTGTTTGTTTTGCTGATGACAGCACACTTGGCACTTCGGGAAACTGCGAATCAGAGCTTCGATTAAATTTGGAAAATTTGTTTGGGAGGGTAATTTTGTGGCTTGATGCTAATTGTCTTACCCTAAATTTTTCTAAGTCCAGTTTTTTTATTTTTTCGCGTGTTTCTCAGGTTTATCCCCAGTTATCAGAAATTAACCAGCCAGATGGGATAAGTCACAGATCTAAAGATCGATATGTTCGTTTTTTGAGCATTCTTGTTGATGAAAACCTATCTTACATACATCACATTGATTTTATTAAAATAAAGATATGCAGGAGTCTCGGTATTTTTAGGAAACTTAGACATACTTTTCCTGGATCAATTTTGAAAATCCTTTTTCACTGCTTAATACAATTTTACGTTTCTTACTGTCCAATAGTGTGGATGTCAGCCTTTCCTTCTCTGTTAAAACCACTTTCTAAGGTTTACAATAAAGCTAGACACCTCATTCTGGAAACTAATCGCTCATTAGTTATCCCATTGCATGATCTTGAGTCACTATACATTCTTTCATGCGCATGCTTTGCCTTTTCTCAGCTTCATGGTGACCTCTCCCGGCCCCTAAGTGTTCCGCTATCTTTTACCTCTGATCATAATAATTATAATCTTCGCAATATGACAAATCATGTTCAAGTTCCATTTACTCCTTGCATAAGGTCAGATTTTAATCCTTTAATGGCGTGTCATATTGTTTGGAATAAGTTGCCTGAATCGGCTCGAAGGTGCCACTCATTTGGTTCGTTTAAAAAAATTGTTAAAAATTCTTTGGCTTCGTAGAAGTTGTTTTTATCTGTTTTTTTATTATTATAATTTTTTTTATTATTGTTATTTTTTTAGTCTATTTAATCTACTTAATTAATTTAGTATATTTATATCCTATAGTTTTATTTTATCTATATTTTCTTTTCTTCTTCTTTTGCTCTTATGTCTGTGAGTAAGTGATCATTTTAAACTTTGTTTTGTTTTTCATCTCTGAGCAAGTAACTCATTTGTCTTCCCCCTTCTTTACAGGCCAATGAGCCTTTGGGGGAATAATAACATGTATCATTGTATGTGTATTTAATGAAGAATAAATCTTATCTTATCTTAAAAAAAGCTTCTTATTGTTCTAATTAAACGAATCTTGTATTTCAGGAGTCGCTCTTAAAGAATTCGGACAAAATTCAAACTTTAGCGTAAAGAACGAGGTGTTAAGGAGGAGCAACCCCCCTCATATACGCAATTAATTTCTGTTCGTAATTTCTGCTCCTTACTTTCAGATGAAAAAACTGTTTTTTTAAATTTAATTTCTGATCGTTTTTTAAATAATACCAGGAAATATGGCTCCAACTTCACGCAAAAATCCTTCGTCTTCACGGATATATTCTCTAGACAATTCAATCCTCGTAAAATTTATCCCAGGCAATTACCCTTATCTCCACGCGTAAAAGTGAGTCGGCAAAGAGAAAGCAAGCCGTAAGAAGAATTTCGTATAGGAATTCCGGAAAATGTCCCCATTTTAAAGTTTCCCCTGAAGTATTCACCCTCTGGAAGCTTCCCTCACCATGGATAATTTTTCCCGTGGAAAATTAGCTCAGTTGCAAATTCATCCCCCCCCCCCACAAACCCGAAAAATGTATGCATACTTCCCAATAACAAATACTATACGTAAACAATGAGCAAATTTTTTAACTTAAAAACCTTTTCCCAGGGGCTGTGGGAGGTCATGATATCTCCAAAGGCAAAGTTATTTGGCCTTTCAACCATGCTGAACAAAATGACTATCTCAAAATCTTGATTTGACAATTTTGAGAAAAAAAGGAGCGTGGGAGCAGGTCTAGTTGCCCTCCAATGTTTTCGGTCTCTTAAAAAGGGCACTAGAACTTTTTTTCCGTTCGAATGAGCCCTCTCTCGATGTTCTTTGACCACTTGGTCGATACAATCATCCCTGGAAAAAAAAAATAATAAACACGCATCCGTGATCTTTCTCCTGGCAAAAAATACAAAATTCCACATTTTTGCAGATAGGAGCATGAAACCTCTTCAATAGGGTTTCTCTGGTACGCTGAATCTGAAAGTCTGATTTGCATTATGATTCCATGTTTTTAGGAGATGTTATCCCCTTTATTCAAAAATCAGGCAAAGGTTTCCGGCTCATAGCCTTTGATGGGTAATACTAAGCTTAATGAAACTAATATATTTGAAATCAGCATAATAATCCGATTCTTTTAATATATCTATTGGTATCAAAATTCCGTTTTTTAGAGTTTGGGTTACTATTGAGCTGGGTCGCTCCTTCCTTAAAGTTCGTTACTACGAACTGTTTGATTTCAGTACGTACTTGGTGATATCAGCTTAGCTTGAGAGAGATAAATTACAATTTAAGTATATTTAATTAAATATTTTAGTTGGTAAATTGTTTAGGTTAGAAACCATTTAATATAATGCGTTCTGGGGGGCCTGATTTCCATAATTCTCTGATGTAGTTTCCATAATTTTGTTACTAAAGTCTTACGTTTTTATCATATTTTGGTATATTTCATTAGGATTAACCTAACTTCACGGGTAAAGTTCTACCAAATCATATTATTGAGTTAGGTCAAAAGTGAATACACCATTCGATGCCTTTTTTATGCTGATTAAGAATTAAATAAAAAAAAACAAGTTTTTTAAACTGAAAGTAAGGAGCGACATTAAAACTTAAAACGAACAGAAATTATTCCGTATATGAAAGGGGCTGTCCCCTCCTCAACGCCTCGCTCTTTACGCTAAAGTTTGACTCTGTCTCACAACTTTATTTTTTAAAACAATAACAAACTTTAGCGTAAAGAGCGAGGCGTTGAGGAGGGGACAGCCCCTTTCATATACGGAATAATTTCTGTTCGTTTTAAGTTTTAATGTCGCTCCTTACTTTCAGTTTAAATTTTTTTTTTTTATTTAATTTCTGATCGTTTTTTAGTTAATGCAGGGGATGTTTCCCCCCTCTTTAAAAAATCGAGTAAATTTTCTCAGGCTCGTAGCCTTTGATGAGTAATACTAAACTTAATAAAATTCATATATTTAGAATCAGCATTATAAGCCCATTCTTTTGATACATTTATTGACATCAAAGTTCCGTTTTTAAAAGCTTCGATTACTATTTAGCCGTATCGCTTGTTTTTTTATTGTTTTTTTTTTATTACGTATATGTTATTACGTATATGAGGGGGTTCTCCCCTTAGTCAATACCACGCTCTTTACGTTAAAAGTTAAAAAAAATTTTGATTCACAAACCCCTGAATCACAAAGGTCGTTTAATTAGAATAGATAGCTCTTTTGAAAGCACTAAAAAAAAACTGTAGCGTAAAGAGCGAGGTATTGACTTGGGAAAGAACCCCCTCACATACGTTATAATTTCTGTTCGTTTTAAGTTCTAATATTCCTTCTTACATTTCAGTTGAAAAAACTTGTTTTTTTTTTATTTAATTTCTGATCGTTTTTTAAATAATGCTTGGAAATCCGGCGCCCCCTTCATAGAAATGTCCCTTACCCCAAAGAAACATCCTCCACGGAAATATTCTCCAGATTAACCCCCTCGTCTAGCTCCCCCCCTCCAGAAAAAATCCTTCCTGAAAATGGTTGGATACTTCCCAATAACCAATAAATAATGCTGGCAAGTCCGGCGCCCCCTTCATGGCAATTTCCTTTCCCCCATGAAAACTTCCTTCATGAACAGATCCTCCAACATAACCACCGACCCACCCTTCCCTCCCACTACCAGAAAAATAACCTCCTGAAAACTTCTGTATACTTCCCAATAACCAATACTATATGTTAACATTGGATAAAGTTCATAACTTTTAGCCCTCCCTCTGGGAACTTCGGGGGATTAAGTCATCCTAAAAGACATATTTATCATATTTTCGACCATGCTGAACAAAATGGCTATCTCAAAATTTTGATCGGGTGACTTTGGGAAAAAAATAAGCGTGGGAGGGGGCCTAGTTGCCCTCCATTTTTTTGGTCACTTAAAAAGGGCACTAGAACTTTTAATTTCCGTTCCAATGAGCCCTCCCATGATATTCTAGGACCACTGGGTCGATACGATCACCCCTGGGAAAAAAAAACAAAAAAACAAACAAACAAACAAATAAACACGCATCCGTGATCTTTCTTCTGGCAAAAAATGTAAAATTCCACATTTTTGTAGATAGGAGCTTGAAACCTCTAACGTAGGGTTCTCTGATACGCTGAATATGATGGTGTGATTTTCATTAAGTTTCTATAACTTTTAGGGGGTCTTTCCCCCTTGTTTTGAAAATCAGCCAAATTTTCTCAGGCGCGTAACTTTTGATGGGTAGCACTAAACTTGATGAAAGTTATATATTTGAAATCAGCATTCAAATCTGATTCTTTTGATATATCTATTGGTATCAAAAACCCGTTTTCTAGAGTTTCGGTTACCATTGAGCCGGGTCGCTCCTTACTTACAGTTCGTTACCACGAACTGTTTGATATAATAATCATTTCTATCGGAAATGAATTCCCCCCCCCCTTATATATGCCAATTCAGGGTTAGGTATATATAGAGGGGGAGCTGAAACTCATTTCCGATAGAAATAATTATTATATTCGTAATCAGCATAAAAAAAGGCATCGAATGGTGTATTCACTTTATTCCTAACTCAAT
This sequence comes from Artemia sinica, assembly GCA_027921565.1. Taxonomy (NCBI): domain Eukaryota; kingdom Metazoa; phylum Arthropoda; class Branchiopoda; order Anostraca; family Artemiidae; genus Artemia; species Artemia sinica. Next base: position 40,588,342 of record CM051269.1, on the reverse strand, counting down.
AATATGATTTGGTAGAACTTTACCACTTCACGTCTTGATGTGGGGGGGGGCTATTAGACAAAAGTAGCTTAACTCCTTCAAATTTACCAAAGGAAGCTTTGAACAAAAAAAAGACAACATAAAATAATTAATGAGCAAATTAAGATTTCTGAATCAACACAACGTTTTAAAATAACTGTATATGATACCTAGGCATGGTGTAATGGATCGGCTTGGGACTATTGATCGCAGATATTCAGGTTCGTTCCCGCACGGTGCCTCGGAATTCTCTATTAATATATCATAATCATAATTTTTTTATAAATTTCAAATATTTTATATTATTATAATTAATCCGGGTTGCAGCGGTAGCTAGCAACCTAGTAAGAGACGATCACGTCCAATGTTAAGAAATATAAAAAACCATAGTTCCTAAATATCTCAAAGAGCCATATTTCACCCTTTTTTTTAAAAGGATCCTTGCTAAATATAAACAAACAACAAATAATTGTGGTTTGGCACGCTGTTTTAATTTTAGAGTTTTTTCCCTTAAATTTTCCCTCATTGTAAATTTGCTCAAAGTTATACAAGTTGGCGATTGCTTAGGTTGTTTGCATAAGGTCTTTTATTGGGAAAAGGAGGCATTTATGATCCCGTCTCCAAAAAGTGTTTTTGTATTAAAGCGAAACTTTAAAGAAATGCTGAGAGGGATATGGACCGCAAATAAAACATACTATGTGCATGCTCGTTGGCATTAGCATGTATCAGCAATATCTAAGGAGCGACTGAGTGTATAAAGTTGAAACTTTCAAGGTATGACGAATAGTAATCGGAAGGCAATTAGTCTCCCTTGTATTTTTGAATACCTTTTCCCAAAAACACCGTTCGACTTTTTAAAAAGGTCAAAAGATCTCATAGCTGTACCTTCAGGGATGCCAAGCCCCCCACAGCCGCGGCGCAAGGATTGTGTAGTTAGTTCAGTAAAACAACAAAAGTACGAAAAACAACAGGGAAATCTTTTTGTAAGACAGTGGAGCTAATTTGAATGAATATTTCGGCCCTATGTCCAAGGGCCGTCCTCAGCAAGACAAAAATATATATAAGAAAAAAGACTCACAACAACATGGGATCAATAAAAACCAAAAAACCAAAAAAGTGGAAATTTTTTTTTTTTTTTCAAAACAGTCCAAGCATCATTACTTCAGCGAAGTTCAACCAGGACTGATAAAAAGTAAGGTAAAACAAGACGATTCAATGAAATGAAAGAAAAATAAATTAAAAACACGTTCTTATTGCTAATCCAGCCTTTTTGGCAGCTAACCTCAAAGGTCTCTTTGTGACCGGTTCTGTGTTATTGTCTATCGGTTTTTTTATATACTTTGTAAGATCATTTTTAATTAAATTTGTGTAAAGAGCATTTAGTGTATATTCCTCCAAGTCCCTATTTAAGGAAATATTATTATTAATCTTAAGTCTGATTTCAATTGATTCTCGGACTACCTGCTTTATGCCCAGGTCATTGCTAATAAGGGCAGATTCATCGAAAAGTATATTGTGGGTAGGATTTTCAAAAATATGGCTGCCTAATGCAGAATCAGAAGAAACAGTGGAAATATTAGAATTTAAGGCTTTGACAATATCATTTTTATGTTGTTGTATGCGCTTTTCTAAATTCTGGTGTGTTCTACCTATATAATATTTGCCACAATCGCATGGTATTTGATAGACCCCTCTTTGGCGAGTAACTGGGGTTTTATCTTTACCAGAATTTAGAAAATTTATGATTCTAAAATTATTTGTGAATACTACATGCAGATTATTTTTTGTGCAAACTTTTTTAAGATTTGTAGTGATTTTTGGGATATAGGGGAGGTAGATTATATTTAAGGGCTTGTCAGACATCTCACTTGGTAAACTACCATTAATTTTACGGGCATGTCTTTTCAGTCTACAATTAATTACACTATTAATAAATGTCATAGGATACCCATTTCCAAAAAGTATGTCCTTGATAAAGTTTAATTCTGCTGTGATGTGGGAACCAGAACAAATATTTAGGGCGCGATCGACGAGGGATATTACGACTGCTCTTTTAACTTGGGGGGGGGGGGTGGTTTGATGTAAAATGTAAATATCTATTATTTTGTGTTGGTTTTCTATAAATAGTAAAATTCAGTTTATCAAAGCTACGAATAACTAACACATCTAGGAATGGGATTTTATTTGCGATTTCAATTTCTAAGGTAAACTGTAAATTTCTATCGTATGTATTAAGGTGATCTAAAAAACCCTTAAGCTCATTTTCCCCATAGTTCCAGAGTGAAATTACGTCATCCATGTACCGTCCCCAAAAAATATGTTTCAAAAAATACGAATCTAATGCCCAATTTTCAATATGTTCCACATAAATATTCGCCAGTAACCCGGAGAGGGGAGCGCCCATCGCTAAGCCCTTAATTTGCTGGTAAAAAGAATTACGGAATTGGAAATACATTGAGTATTTGTTACAGAGTTTAACCAAGGTCATTAAGACATCACAATCTATTCCTGCAGCTGAAGCTTCTATTAAGTGATAATTTTCTTTGATTTTATTTTCTAATAAATGTTCAGATGCTGTGACGTCAATATTTGTATACATTGAAACAATGTCAAAGCTACTTATAATTGTATTTTCTGAGATATTTACGTTTTTTAGTTTTTCAACTAAATCTACCGAATTACATATATATGATTTTTGAGAGTAAAGCAAAGGTTTAAAGGCTGTACATAACCATTTCCCAATATTGGATGTGGGGGCTTTCGTACAAGCTACTATGGGCCTTAAAGGAATGCCTTGCTTATGTAATTTTGGTAGACCATAAAACTTTGGGCAAAAGCTACCACGAGGGAAGAATTTATTGTATAGCTGCGGAGTAATTTTACCATTTTGTTTTAAACATTTTAATTCATTTATAATTTTGTTTGCAAATTGATCAGTATGATCGTGGGTTGTAGTTCTATATGTTGTCTCGTCATTCAAATGAGAATAAATTTTTGTATCGTAATCTGTCGTATCCATGACAACCAGAGAATTGCTTTTATCTGCTTTACATATAATAATGGATGAATCTTTACGGAGATTAGATAGTATTTTTAGGTCATACAAATTATCTGGTTTTTTATTGGCGGGAAAATTAATCTTTTTTTGATTATTGTAAAGGGTATCTATAAGACTAGCCCTAACTTCATCTGGGTTGGGTATAGATGTATAAAATTTGTGTACAGAGGATTCTAGAGAGGAAATTAAATCTGCCACAGGGACATGTCTTGGAAGAAAAGAGAATTTTGGACCTTTTTCGAGAATTTGAATTTCCTTTGGATCAAACGTTCTAGAGGATAGATTAACAACAGCCGGTCCAGGAGTGAATCTTGGAGTGTAAGTAGGGTTATTTCTCAAAATTCATATCTGAGGTTTTCCAATTTCTTAATAAGTCGTTCCCTTGATAAGCGGAAATCATGACTAAACAAATTTCTTTCCAACCTAGCAACCTGGCTAAAATCAACAGAGGACAAATTTTCAAATAAAATTTTTTTTAAGGATTTCCTTTCAGAGGAAATAATATATCTTTTTTGTTTTTTGTCTTTAATGATGTGTGTTAATGTTTTAAATTGTAGTGTGTGAGCAAATTGCTCTTCTTTCCGGGTATTTAAGTGTAATCTGAATCTTAAAGACTTGGGAATAAGATTTTCAATTTTGCAAGATTCTAAGAATTTTTGCTGGTTAATGAAAAACCAAAAAATTTCCACTTTTTTGGTTTTTTTGGTTTTTATTGATCCCATGTTGTTGTGAGTCTCTTTTTTCTTATATATATTTTTGTCTTGCTGAGGACGGCCCTTGGACATAGGACCGAAATATTCATTCAAATTAGCTCCACTGTCTTACAAAAAGATTTCCCTGTTGTTCTTCGTACTTTTGTTGTTTGTGATGGAAAGGCAGTGTGGTCTTCGTCGCTATTTTCGTCTTGCTTATGGGGAGCAATTGACCAATGATATCTTTTACTTTATTAATTTAGGCAAAAAACATGCTAATATCATTAACCAGCAAAAATTCTTAGAATCTTGCAAAATTGAAAATCTTATTCCCAAGTCTTTAAGATTCAGATTACACTTAAATACCCGGAAAGAAGAGCAATTTGCTCACACACTACAATTTAAAACATTAACACACATCATTAAAGACAAAAAACAAAAAAGATATATTATTTCCTCTGAAAGGAAATCCTTAAAAAAAATTTTATTTGAAAATTTGTCCTCTGTTGATTTTAGCCAGGTTGCTAGGTTGGAAAGAAATTTGTTTAGCCATGATTTCCGCTTATCAAGGGAACGACTTATTAAGAAATTGGAAAACCTCAGATATGAATTTTTGAGAAATAACCCTACTTACACTCCAAGATTCACTCCTGGACCGGCTGTTGTTAATCTATCCTCTAGAACGTTTGATCCAAAGGAAATTCAAATTCTCGAAAAAGGTCCAAAATTCTCTTTTCTTCCAAGACATGTCCCTGTGGCAGATTTAATTTCCTCTCTAGAATCCTCTGTACACAAATTTTATACATCTATACCCAACCCAGATGAAGTTAGGGCTAGTCTTATAGATACCCTTTACAATAATCAAAAAAAGATTAATTTTCCCGCCAATAAAAAACCAGATAATTTGTATGACCTAAAAATACTATCTAATCTCCGTAAAGATTCATCCATTATTATATGTAAAGCAGATAAAAGCAATTCTCTGGTTGTCATGGATACGACAGATTACGATACAAAAATTTATTCTCATTTGAATGACGAGACAACATATAGAACTACAACCCACGATCATACTGATCAATTTGCAAACAAAATTATAAATGAATTAAAATGTTTAAAACAAAATGGTAAAATTACTCCGCAGCTATACAATAAATTCTTCCCTCGTGGTAGCTTTTGCCCAAAGTTTTATGGTCTACCAAAATTACATAAGCAAGGCATTCCTTTAAGGCCCATAGTAGCTTGTACGAAAGCCCCCACATCCAATATTGGGAAATGGTTATGTACAGCCTTTAAACCTTTGCTTTACTCTCAAAAATCATATATATGTAATTCGGTAGATTTAGTTGAAAAACTAAAAAACGTAAATATCTCAGAAAATACAATTATAAGTAGCTTTGACATTGTTTCAATGTATACAAATATTGACGTCACAGCATCTGAACATTTATTAGAAAATAAAATCAAAGAAAATTATCACTTAATAGAAGCTTCAGCAGCAGGAATAGATTGTGATGTCTTAATGACCTTGGTTAAACTCTGTAACAAATACTCAATGTATTTCCAATTCCGTAATTCTTTTTACCAGCAAATTAAGGGCTTAGCGATGGGCGCTCCCCTCTCCGGGTTACTGGCGAATATTTATGTGGAACATATTGAAAATTGGGCATTAGATTCGTATTTTTTGAAACATATTTTTTGGGGACGGTACATGGATGACGTAATTTCACTCTGGAACTATGGGGAAAATGAGCTTAAGGGTTTTTTAGATCACCTTAATACATACGATAGAAATTTACAGTTTACCTTAGAAATTGAAATCGCAAATAAAATCCCATTCCTAGATGTGTTAGTTATTCGTAGCTTTGATAAACTGAATTTTACTATTTATAGAAAACCAACACAAAATAATAGATATTTACATTTTACATCAAACCACCCCCCCCCCCCCAAGTTAAAAGAGCAGTCGTAATATCCCTCGTCGATCGCGCCCTAAATATTTGTTCTGGTTCCCACATCACAGCAGAATTAAACTTTATCAAGGACATACTTTTTGGAAATGGGTATCCTATGACATTTATTAATAGTGTAATTAATTGTAGACTGAAAAGACATGCCCGTAAAATTAATGGTAGTTTACCAAGTGAGATGTCTGACAAGCCCTTAAATATAATCTACCTCCCCTATATCCCAAAAATCACTACAAATCTTAAAAAAGTTTGCACAAAAAATAATCTGCATGTAGTATTCACAAATAATTTTAGAATCATAAATTTTCTAAATTCTGGTAAAGATAAAACCCCAGTTACTCGCCAAAGAGGGGTCTATCAAATACCATGCGATTGTGGCAAATATTATATAGGTAGAACACACCAGAATTTAGAAAAGCGCATACAACAACATAAAAATGATATTGTCAAAGCCTTAAATTCTAATATTTCCACTGTTTCTTCTGATTCTGCATTAGGCAGCCATATTTTTGAAAATCCTACCCACAATATACTTTTCGATGAATCTGCCCTTATTAGCAATGACCTGGGCATAAAGCAGGTAGTCCGAGAATCAATTGAAATCAGACTTAAGATTAATAATAATATTTCCTTAAATAGGGACTTGGGGGAATATACACTAAATGCTCTTTACACAAATTTAATTAAAAATGATCTTACAAAGTATATAAAAAAACCGATAGACAATAACACAGAACCGGTCACAAAGAGACCTTTGAGGTTAGCTGCCAAAAAGGCTGGATTAGCAATAAGAACGTGTTTTTAATTTATTTTTCTTTCATTTCATTGAATCGTCTTGTTTTACCTTACTTTTTATCAGTCCTGGTTGAACATCGCTGAAGTAATGATGCTTGGACTGTTTTGAAAAAAAAAAAAATTTCCACTTTTTTGGTTTTTTGGTTTTTATTGATCCCATGTTGTTGTGAGTCTTTTTTCTTATATATATTTTTGTCTTGCTGAGGACGGCCCTTGGACATAGGGCCGAAATATTCATTCAAATTAGCTCCACTGTCTTACAAAAAGATTTCCCTGTTGTTTTTCGTACTTTTGTTGTTTGTGATGGAAAGGCAGTGTGGTCTTCGTCGCTATTTTAGTTCAGTAAAAGTACGGTTTGACCGGGACAAAATTGCAACAAAAGGTTTTTTTACACCAAAATGTTCAGAAAAAATCGCTGAACAACATATCCAAAATCCACTAAAATCGCCCGCCAGGAAAACCTTCTGGGGCCGCTTAAAGAGGGTGGAAGGGACAAAAAAATCGTTTTTTTTTTTCTTTTTTGACAATTAGGAAGCTTTTTTACACTAAAATGTTCAGAAAAAAATCGCTGAACAACATATCCAAAATCCGCGAAAATCTCCCGCCGCGAAAACCTTCTGGGGCTGCTTAAAGAGGGTGGAAGGGGGCAAAAAAATAGGTTTTTCCATTTTTGACAATTAGGAAGCTTTTTTTACACTAAAATGTTCAGAAAAAATCGCTGAACAACATATCCAAAATCCGCAAAAATCACCCGCCGGGAAAACCCTCTGGGGCTGCTTAAAGAGGGTGGAAGGGGGCAAAAAAATAGGTTTCTCCATTTTTGACATTTAGGAAGCTTTTTTAGACTAAAATATTCAGAAAAAATCGCTGAACAACATATCCAAAATCTGCTAAAATCGCCCATCTGAAAAATCGTCTACGGCTGCTTAAAGCGAGTGGAAGGGACAAAAAAAATCTGTTTTTTCTTTTTTGACAATTAGGAAGCTAAAATATATCATAACAGCCTCGCAATCACAACTAGCCCCCCCCCCACACGCCCATCGTTCCGAAATATATCCAATCAAAATTTTGAGATAGCCATTTTGTTCAGCGTAGTTGATTTTCAGATAGAAACTGTTTATAAGGAGGACACTCTCCCACAGCCCTCAGGGCAAGGGTTGTAATTTATGCCCTGGGAGCATATAAGGTTTTTAATGAAGGCGTTGTCGTAGAAACTTCAAAAAAGGCTCATTCGATTGGAAATTCAAAGGGCTAGTCCCCTTTTTAATAGTTTTCCTAACAGGCTTTCCTAAGATGGTCTTTTTCTTTTCTGACTTAACCCCCCTTGGGCTATGAATCGGATCTGGCTAAGGATACTTTGCCTCCTTGATTTTACTAACCACCTTTTGTGACACGAAAATTAACTCTTCTTCACCCTCAGGACTAGTTTTAAAGAACAGTTCTGTATTTTCCTTTCTTAAAATAGACTTCACCGAACTCATCAATGGTGGCACCCAAATTCTTTATAATGATGCCGGAAGCTTTCAAGCTTTTCCGTTGGCTGAAGTCTTCATGAAAATTCACGGCTTTCGTGAAATTTCTTCTTTTTTGTATGGTGTCGCACAAATCCTCAAAGTCAAAAACATTCCTTTTTTGAATTCAAGACACAATCGATCCATGCCTGGAGTCAGTCCCCATGTGCGTATTGTTCATCGTAAAGTTTATAATTCCCAGATAAGAAGAAAACTTATCTGGGCTTTTAGAATTTCATTAGTCAAGTTAGAAAAAGCTTTCTTTGTTGTAAGTAAGGAGCGACTACTTACAGCACCTGAGCCAGTATACTCCAATGCTCCCCGTTGATCATTTTACTAAAACCTAACGCTTATTTGGAACTGCCACCTTCAATTCCTGTTTCTGCTTTTTTTTTTACACTCAATTTGACAGCGCTGCCTTCCTTTGTCATTTCTGTTCTAACCCAAGCTGATTGACATGGGTTCCAGTGCTAAATTTCGTATTTTCGGAAGAGTGGGACAGATTCCTGGCAAAAAAACGACAATCTTTGTTTTCCTCAAAATCTTATTGTTTTCATCTGAAATCTTAATGAGTCTTGAACATTATACCATTTAACCCTTATCTTTTAGGAATCTTACCCCCCCCCCCTTTACCACCTACATAATGACCGACCGCCCCTCCTTAATAGCTGACAAGCACTTACGCATCACTGTATTATGAAGCAAATCACTTTACCTAAATGAAGCATCAAAATTAACGTCAGGAACATTTTTGTGCAATAAGAGGGAAGGCAGGGGTGAATTTCTAGCATTTATTGGTTGAGACAATAGGGATTCACGTCCGGATAGTGAAGGGGCAAACGCTGTATAATATGTTTTTTCCAGATTATTGGGGGGCAACTACATGGAATTTTTTTCCACGGAAAAATCCTAACAGGCAATTCCCACCCCGCTGAAAGACAGTGATTTTTCCTTAACATTGAAGGCGGTTGTCTGGCTTAGTTAACAAATCCAAAATTACCTTGACTTGCAGCTCATCTGAAAACAAAGGAACGGGGCTTTGAGTCTGTCTATAAAAAGGATTTATTCTAATCAGAAATGACTAACAAGTTAATAAAAGCCTCAAGTTTAATTTAGCATTTCTTCTTTTCTTTTTTAACATCCTTTGATTTGGTTGACTAGTCTATTACCTGACTACCATAATTATTGGCCCATCCTCAATTAATAGACAATGGTTTTAATTTTGTTTTCATTTTATTCTGATAAAAAATTACCCATATGTTAAAAAAGCCTAAAATTCATTAGGATTTCTTCTTTTCTTTCTTAAGATTGACAGTTCGTTTAAAATCATTTTTATAAGCGTCATCATAGTTGCATTATTAATTGTCATTTACAATGTTTAAAATACCAAGGACAGTGAAATAAAATTTGATTATCTGAATGGGTTAATCTTTACCTAAATGAATGGAAATAACAAATGAAAATGTCTGGAAAGAACAAATGAAAATAAACAGAACATTAAATATAAAATGATATTAGTCCCTGGGAGCTCAGCAATTCAAGATTTTTTTTTTCACTTTTATTTTTTAATTTGTCAAAACTCATTCGGCAAAGTAGTTGATTGCCTGATGAAAAAATCCAAAAGTTTAATTACCAAATTTCGTCAGTCGGGTATCAAAACGACGTATCTCCATAATTGCGTATTTTCAGAAGAGCAGAAAAAAGCCTCACAACTGTTTTATTTTCTCTCTGATTACCCTAAAACAAAACGGATTGATATGTATTGATTTTACATATCAATCCGTTTTCGTTTAGCCTACGGTTATTGAAGGGGAAATAAAAATGTTGTGAGGTTTTTTTTGTTCTTCTGAAAATTTACAATTAGGCCTATGGAGATACGCCCTTTTGATATCAGACTGACGATTTACTTTACATTCTTAACATTGATGACAATCGTTGGAATCAGTATTTAGTACACTAATCTATAAATATTACCAAAACTAGCGGTACACCCTCAATCAAGTGACAGGATTACATTCTTAAAATTAATGACATCCGTTGGACTTAGTATTTAGTAAACTCATCAATAAATATTATCAAGACTAGCGGCACATCCTCAATCGATTAACAGCACTTTGAATCTCGTCATGAAAAAAGAAAGTAAACCTTCAGACTTCTTTTTATTGAATTCAGATCAGAAATGACTTACATCTTGAAAAAAAAAAACTTTACTTTAATTAGAACTGATAAATAATTTCAAAAAATCAAAAAGTAATTTCTTTCACATATTGAAGAAACAACAGTAGTCGTAGCATTGTCGGCCATTACAAATGATAAACAACAAATGGAACTTCTACGTCTTCACCGTTTTCATCATCACAACAAATTTCAAATACCAAAGACTTCACATGGGGTTCAATTGGCTTCCTCGACACTTTACGAACTATATCAGGCATCCTGAAAGAAAATAATGGTGAACAGAGGTGTCAATTCACGAAAATTGGGGGGGGGGGCATTATTTTCAAAATCTAGGGGGATTCCTTCTCCCAAATCCTGATTTTTTTTTGGGGGGGGGGAGAGGCAGATTCCCTAAAATAAATAAAACAAAAATACAAACAGATTTCATCAGCGGTAATTTAGATGATGTTTTATTGTAGGTCTACTACAGAAATATTACAGGAACAAAACTGACAATTAGAGTAACAAATTTATGCATACAAAAATTTTATTTAGGCATCCAGGATATGGCAAGGTAATTTTGACATCAACAGCTTGCATTTTTAAAATATTTCTGTGAGGGAGAAAAGAGGATATGAGGAATTCGAGGAAAGAGAAACTTCTAAACATATTAAGTCCCAAATAAAATTGGGAAAATGGATTTACCAGGGAGACCTTGAAGGTAATGAGGCATTAGATCTAAATTGGACACTGGGTCTTGAAGGCATTGGGCTTAAAGCTTAGAACCTTTTGAATCATTGCCTTCGAGTCATTCTTTTCCAGTAAATCGAACTTTTTATCCTCCACTTGGTTTAAATATCCTCTTGGTTAAATATTTATGTTTATAGAATTTTATTTAGAATAAAAACATTCGACATTTAAATTTTAGCTAAGAAGTTAAAAAAATTACATTTTTTTAGGCAGTTGGTGAAATTACTAAGGCTTTTAAGATTATTCATTTTTTAATATTAAAAAGCATTGTTAATCCTTTTGTTTAATAAATAATACTTTGAATATGCATTTTTTGATATTTTTTAAAATACATTCTGACTCCCACATATATGCTTTTAATATTACCTATTTGTAAGGAAGGGAATCATCCCAATGTGTTTTTGACAGTATTGTAAAAAAAAAAAACTGACATACAGTACTCGTCAATTGAACTGTAAAACCGTCTCTAGCTAGCTTCTCCATAAAATGGTAGCCGGCCAGTTTGCCATATATGACAACTTTTTGAAATAATCTTGATTCAGATACTTTACAGTAAATCATTTTACATAATTGGTAAGGTCCCATAACTCTAGAGAAAACTGTTTTATTTCCAAATATAAATACTCTGAAGATACATAAATAATTAACAAGCCGTTAGCATGTAGGCAGTACATCATACTCCCAATCTCATGGTTACGGATTCAAACTCAGCGTTTTTGTCGGTAAAAACAAAATACTGATTATACATTCCCTTTAAGTAAAAGCACATTTTTATTTACTTATTTATAAATTCGAAATAAATTTATATTTACCTATTCCCTCTAAGTAAAAGTAAATTTTGCAAAGCAAAAACAATTCTCGACTAATTTGCACGTCCAGATACACAAGAATTCAAATTTTGTTTCAGGAAACGATTCTTCCCGATCCTCACAAAAGAGCATACATTACGGTTTTATGTCTGTCGTCCGACAAGCTCCCTGCTGGTACTAATGAAACACTAATCTAAATATTTATTAAAAATATCAATTGAATTAAATTATAAATAATTTTTTAGGACCTAACATAGGATTGGTGCAGAAAACAAAATTTTAAAAGGGTACCACTTAAATTTAGACGATATACACTGTAAACAAATTTACTGTGCAACAATACAGCATTTACATAGTACCAATGCACAGTGATAACTATAAATTCAGTGTACTAATCCAATAAACGATACTGTAATTCAATCTGAAATATATTGCAGAAAAGTAAATTTTCCTGCCACAATTTTTAAAATTACCTTGGGGTATACTATAGAAAAACCTCCTGGGGATCCCCCCTTACTCTATTCCTCTGTGCGCGCGCATACGTGTGGGACTTTTTATTTTCATAGCTTACAATCTTAAAGTGTGAGAAAAAAAAAAAACCACTCAACTTGAATGAATTATACAAAAATTATAGTAAATTATGGGAAGATCGTGTTAATGTTAAGATTTTGTCGAGAGGAACGAGATTTTTTTTTTTGTCTTTTTTAACACAAAAATTTATTTTTTACTATCGCCGCCACTATCCGGTCTTGATTTAACTTCAGAGCGTCCCACCAAACGCGTGATAAATAAAATAAAAAAAGAAAATAAATCGTTCCTCCGCTTATGACACAATCCCCGAACGCTTAGGACAATGCCACCGCGCGTGGCAAAATTTCACCATGGTTGATACGCGCCACCTGGTGCCCGTGATTTCTGAAAGTCAGCACCTTCTCGGTCTTTAGCAAAGACATGGGATTGTCGTTAATTTCCCTGTGTTTATTTTAGAACTGAACTCTGCTGTTGAGTGTGTCTCATGAATCTGTCTAATGAGTATGACTAAGTGACTCCATAAAAGATGAGAAGATAATAGCGAAGTCTCTACTTATAGTATATACTCTACTTACAGCACACACAAAATACTCACAGCATTTGCATTCTCTCTTCCCGGGCGGCCTTTTGCATAAAGAAAGAATAGAGAAGGGAAACTCCTTGAGACAACATCGAGATCTTCAACTTGAGGTTTCTTTCAAAGTGCTCAATGAATTCTTTCAACGTCATAGGATGGTTGATTTGAAATCTATCCCAGAGAGTCCACTTTTCGCCGTTGTACTGAAATATAACAACGTTACTAATGTGTCTAAAATAGATAAACCAAAATAATTAGATGACTATACAGACGAACAGATAGTTTTCTTTTCAGAACATCAGAGAAAATATCGTGGTTTATTGGTACAGCGGGTATCTTACTAGATACCTAGATATGCAGAAAGTGCATGTAGCACTAAAACAAACCCATTTGTATAATAAACTAAGTACGGCTAGCTCAGATGGTTAAAAAGTTGCAGGGTCCCACTTTACACTTAACTGTCACTCAAAGTAAAGCATTTGAGTAAATGTTGCCCTTACGGATAAAAGCAACGCAAGACTATTTAAGGCGTGAACATGAATATACAATCTGATTAAAGGGAATGGGGGAGGTTTTTTCTCTTCCGAAGTGACCATTTCGAAAGTTGTAATTCTCTGAAGTCTATCCTGCTTTGCCTCACGGCGGGGGATTCGATTTAAAAATTTCAGTGGCAGTTTTTTAGGGGGGGGGGGGGGCAACTTTCTGCAACTCTCACAAAAAGTTATTTTTTTCTATTCTTGTAGTCTGACAGACGTTACTACTTGTATTGAATAACTTGAAACCTAATTTCTATAAATCTGAGCAGCCTTGCCCCCTCAACTTATTCAGCTCTTTCTGAAATTTTAAATCAACTGAATATAACATTATTTGAATCATGATTTTGATTTTTTACATCTCTTCAACTCTTCTGTTATCTCTGGCTGCAATTCTATAGACAAAAAAAAAAAAAAAAAAAAAAAAAAAAAAAAAAAAAAAAAAAAAAAAGTTAAAACCTAGACATATGTAGAGCCAGAACCAGTCTGAGGGACAGGTGATTTTTCATGTAGGAGGAAATGGAATTTGAAACACAGAAGTGTATTTTAGGGCATTACTTTTCTTTTCTATCTGATGTGGGCTATTTGAGAATAATACATTTTAAATCTAAAAATACCATTCTTTAATATTAATATTCAAATGTTGCATTAATATTAAATTTGAAGTAAACATTATTGCTAAGATTACTAAATCTAAGCATAAGTATATTTAAATCCGCTCAATTTAGATATGACAAGGTTACATCAGGGACGTACGGAGGAGGGGAGTCGGCACTTTTTATTGAAATTACAAGTACATTTTATTGATCCCTCCCTTCCTCGATAAGAAAAATACTACGTATGTGCCCATTTAACGTATCTTAATTGAAAAATGCATTTAATTACATTTGCATATGTTAAATGACTTTTAAATTAACTATTAATTAACATAAGAATTGAACTAACACAGTTTGAGGACGCTAAATGGCAAAAAAAGTGGTTCCTTCGGCCAAAGAATTTGGGAGCTTGATAAGAGAGGACAGTCATGCACTTCAATATAGATTTAATAAAAGATATTTATTAAGAAATATCTCATATTTCATACCCAAGATAATTACTAAGTTGATCTCATAAGGAGGCCAAGAATTAATAGTTAAAATACTTGATAATCTGAAGAAGAAAGGTCCAAAAATTAGGGTATAGTTAGCATTTCAGCGGGGGGGGGGAGTGGGAGGCAGACCCCCCTTCTATACCCAAGTAATTTAGCACAACAGATATTTGAAGCAGATAAGCAACATGGATTTACAAAAAAAATACTAGTTTAGTAATGAATCTCCTACGAGGGGAGGGATCTCGCCATCCCTCCTCTAGTTTAAATGTTTCCAGACATAATATTTGATAATTTTCTTAATTAAATTATAGAGCATATGAATAAGTGCATTCCATTCGTTTTCTTAGACTATATCGCCTGGAAAGTGTTTTGGGGTGAAATCTCATTGTCTAAACTCTAAATCAAAGAGTAAAAAAATGAATAAAAAAAAAATCAAAAAGAAACGGGGTGATATATAGTCCATGATTGAAAACAACCCGACGTAGATATCAGACTTTTGCCCCTCCGATTTAGTCTTAGTTAGTCCGTAAAACGAGCAACAAAAAATTGCGCAAACAAACTTATCACGAAATTTTGGTCAAAATAGACCTTTAATCTTTGCCCCAATATAAAGCAAATAATAGATAGTAACATTTTATTTTTATAAACTACCAAAGCTATTAAGTTATTTTTTCAGGTATTTCTAGGTACCGGAGTCACAAAATCGCGCGTCAATCTTGCAAAAATAAAAAGTTGTTGCAAGCCCATAGAACCTTTGAAACTAACCGCAAGTACTAATAGTTTAAACTAATAGATAAATATTCGAGGAACGTTTTATCTGTAAAAGGAGGAATTGTAGTTTATTGGCTCTTGAAAATGAATAAGCAAACAATCAATTCCAAAGATTTCAACAAGTGCTTTAGAAGGCAATTCAGGCGAACGTCAAAAACCCACAAAAACTCCGTCAACTGAACGTCAAAAACCAAAAAAATCAATTGAAATAAGCTTGAACTCACATCCAAAAAGTTAATTTCAACAACGCCATTCCCCCTTATACAGTCATTTAACCCTCTATACTGCTGATTTTAAAGTCTAAAATACTTCCTAAAAATGCTGCTATCAAAAGCACTTAGTATTTACTTTTACCTTTAAAATACGCCAAAAAACATTTTTGTTCTTACTATATCGCATTTACGGTTTTAAACAGGATGCCTAACTTGCACAATACTTTTAAAACCATGAAAATGTTTAAGAAAACAAAATATTGAACATCTAAACTACAAGAGATTTTAATAAGTTTTTGCTGTTGCTTAAAAGATGGCATTAGAAGTTCTCTGTATAAGGACTTTCAAACAATGACGCATCTACAAGGAAATACTATATATTTTTTTATATATTCCGCTATAATTTTGTATAATTCTCGTATATTTTTTATAGGTAAAGGTAAAAAGAAGGTAAAGGATAAGGCACTAGACCCTTAAGGTCCGAACCGGCGGTGCTGATCTCCGTCTCAAGGCCCTTCAGTCAGGAAGTGCAATGGGTGGATGGGGGCCAGCCATCCTGTGCTTTCGCACCCCCTCCTGTTTACCTTCCCTAGATATCTCTAGGTACCCATTCAGAGCTGGGTTGACTCTGGCTGAGCTTACAGAGTCACGCCACTGGCCCCTGTCCCAAACTAAATAATTGGGTACACTGGGATTCGAACCCTCACTTTTTGAGTTTTTGTCCTGTTTTCAGTTTTGAAAATATCCAGTTTTGGGCCAAATGAAACATGTTTGCAGGGAAATTTATTGGGCATCCAAAGAAACCTGGAGATGAATCATACAAGATTTTTGTTGACGCTTAGGATGACAATACTCGATAGATACAACATGTATAGACTCATTTAAATGCTTAAAAAATAAGGACTTAGAACTTGAGAAGGTTCTGGTGCAGACAACATCTGAGAACAATAGGAGGGATTTCTTGATCAAATAGGAGGGATTAGGAGGTAATAGGAGGAACATCTTGATCAAATAGGAGGGATTAGGAGGGAATAGGAGGAATTTCTTGATCAAATAGGAGGAATTAGGGGGGAATAGGAGGAATTTCTTGATCAAATAGGAGGGATTAGGGGGGAATAGGGGGAATTTCTTGATCAAATAGGAAGAAATAGGAGGAACATCTTGATCAAATAGGAGGGATTAGGAGGGAATAGGAGGAATTTCTTGATCAAATAGGAGGGATTAGGGGGGAATAGGAGGAATTTCTTGATCAAATAGGAAGAAATAGAAGGAACATCATGATCAAATAGGAGGGATTAGGAGGGAATAGAAGGAATTTCTTGATCAAACCCACGTTTGACTCTTTCACCGCTTGGAAAAGAAGCAGAAGAAGCAGAAGAGTCAACAGATACAAAATTTTAGGAACAACCTAAAAGCAAAGACATTGGGGGGCATGAGTTGAAGCCGAGAGTCGTTTAACGGCGTTTTCTCCCTTATGAGAAACTGGTGCAACGGCTACTGCATGGCAGCCAAAAGTGGCAAATCAGTGCTAACCTCCCTGAAAATGCTTAAAGGTGATTCTACCCCACACCTTGCGCTCACAAGACATAGTTCCTTTGGCTTGTCATTTACTCTGCTTGATGATGTTTACCAGGCTGAGCAGTGCTTCGTTTCTCACAAATCTACTTAAAAAGGATAAATTCTTAGATACCCTTAAGAGGCATATCGTTTCGTTTTTTTTTTGGGGGGGGGGGGGTAGAGCCAGCATACTTACAGAAAAGTGGGAGAAAGTAGTACCAAGTGATAGGCAATCCTTTAGGTGACACGTTTCACAGAGCGTCTTTGTCTTAAGAAATGTTCCCGGATGTTTTACATTATTATGAAAGATTGTGTTAAAGTTTTCCTTTTTTTTAAATAAAGCGCTTATTTTGCACAAAAAAAAGAAAGAGGACAACTTGCACAAGGATCTTTTATGCTAATGCAAAACACCCGGGGACATTTCTTAAGACTGTTATACAATATCTACCATCATTAAATCTAAGTTGACATTTTTTTCAGAATACGAGTAAGTGATGAAAAGTTGACCCTTTTAACTTCCCCCTCCCCTTCTCAAATATAAGTTTAATTATACGCAAATAGAAAATGGAAGTATTTCATTTTTATGTACAAGATAATTCCTTATGCACGAATACTTGAGTCCATCTAGGCAAACCACCAAAGCCTAAAGATTTTTTTTTACAATTAGCAACATCCTTCTAACTTTCGTTTAGAAAAAATCTTTGGAATCCTCCCCTTAAGAAGAAGCTTTGACTCTTACCTCTTTTACCTCCTTAAATTAAATATTTTACCTCCTTATAATAAATAGCTGTAATTCTTACCTCCTTTTGCTGAGCTGCTATTGGATCTGAGAATACAAAAAGAGGGAGAGCTAAGTTGATAAAACTGTTCTTGAAGTCTTCTAGTTTGTTGTGGCCCTGGACAATTTTGTAGAGCTCTAGTGAAACCAGGCCAGAAACCACTGAAGTTGTAGTAGCGATAGCAGGAATGATTTTTCCAGCTATTAACTTACTCTGAAACATAATAAAAACTTATCATCAAAAAGTGAAACAAAGCTAATTGACTTTTTTTTTATTAATTTATAAATTTATATTTATAATTATATAATTAAATTATAATTTATAAATTAAAAGCGATTAAGTCGAGTATTTTCAACGGTATATAGATCAAGTAATACAGTCTTATCCTAACGGTACTTCAATACACCAAGGACATAAAAAAACATATTGGCTCTAGACCCGTCTTAGGCGTATTCACTTTTAGCAACCACGACTTCCTAAGATTTTCTTTTGGGTTTTTCAAAAATATTAAGCTTTTAGAGCAGTATAACAGCATGTTACCACGTTAAACGGTAAAAATGAATAAACGAAGGCAATTCATTAAATGGATGCCGCTGGTTCCCATAAGAACTTCAACTTCTTGGGAAAGATTAAAACATAGAAAGCTTAGAAAGCCAAATAACTTTCTAAGCTATTTGGTACCATATATTTTTAGTTTATTTTTCCATCGCGCTTTTTATTTCATTGATTTGGCGTCCGCTATACAGCATATTGATGGTTTTTTCATTAAAAAATTCTATTTAATTAATCTTTGATTAATTTTTCAACAGTTCTGTTGAAAAATCCACTGGATTAGATTAAATTTACCCACTGTACCTCCTACACATTGCAAATTTACCCAGTAAATGATGAACCACTAAACAATCCAAACCACATTAGGTAATATCGAGGTAATAATATCGATGGGTAATAATAGGTAGCAATAGGCAATGATAGGCAAAAATAGATAATAATAGCGATAACATCGATAAATTAATCAGTTGCACCCTTAGGTCTTATGGTCGATTATTTAGTTTTTTTCCAAAAAAGTAAGGGGGGGGGGGAAAGAAATTTTTAACCAATCTAAGGGTAGAATCCACCGATATATCGACTTTTTTTTTAAGGAAAAGGGTGAGTCTAAAAATCCTATTCCTAAAAAATATACCGACATGCAAGGGGGTAAGAAACACTTATTTTGTTAATTTATTAAATTAGTTAATATAACTTATTTATGCATTAAAATCTATTAGTTAACTGAGAACAAGTTTTTTAACTTTTTATTTTGTTAAGATTTAAACTCCATTGGTCATTCTTTAAACTAAGCTAAACCTTATGTCTATCAGCAGGGGCGATTCCGTAATTCTCAGCTCGAAGGTTAGATGCAGCCACAATGAAATCCATATGGAAATTGGAGTCGTCATCTTTTTCAAACTCTTGTGGGAAAACTTTCAGGCCCCCAAGAGACTCAACTGGGGGAAGAGACTTCTTCAAGTCTTCAACAGTTTCTGTATCTACAAAAATAAGGTGAAATAAGTTACAAACGTTCGTGGGAATAAACAAACGTGAAGTATCTAGGGCATATAATAAAAAAAGAGGAGTTTTAGAACAAGGAGGTCAGAATTCTTTTTTTTTTTAGATTAATGATTTTTTTTCTCCGACGCACTTAAATGAAAAGAAACCCGAAAAAGTCTTTATACACAATATGGCGATTTTCAACAATTGTGATATTTTCCATCAACTCCAGGATTCTCTAAAGGAGAAATAGCACGGGGAAACGGGAGCTGAGACTTTGACCCTGTGTGCCCCCTCCCCCCACACAGCAAAAAAAAATGGCAACTTATACGAATTTTCTTTGAATTTCTGAGATTGTTCATAAAATGCAACTATTTTTGCCTCACTTGCTTCACTAGATTCCAAGGACGTGCCAAATATGGTTAGAAACCATCCACCCTCAAAAAGAAGATAAAAACAGTGGCAAAATGCAGTCCAGCGTATCCTTGGCACCATGTCTCAACCTATGGTCCCACCGAACACCATGTGACTTGCCTCGAGTACAAGCAGAGCAAGTAAGCACATTACTACCAAACGGCCTTACATATACTACCTAAGAAACTAATACACTCAATACATGAGATCATGTTTTAGGAGCAACCTCAGAACCATTTGGCCACAAAGGTGTATTTGAAGGGTATACTTGCAATTCGAGAGTTTAGCGTTGGGACAGACATTGATTTCAAATCGGAGAGTTTTTCACTGAAGATATTATCTGAAGGAGGAGACTGTCAGGACGTTGCGTAAGCTCTTTCTTATTCCTATTCCTCAGATTTTGCCATGAAAAAGCTATATTTGTCATTGCCACCTGCCATTTTTCTGTCTTCAAATTTACAGTACGGGAAAACCAAGAACGAAAAACAATACAGAACTAATGGTCCGTTCCGACGCATAGTAAAACCGATCAGTACGAGGGAAAAAATGTCTCTGAGCCAAGTGTATTTTTTGCCAAGTATCTCCCTTATTCGTGTTAGTTTTATATAAAAACATGACTTGTGTTGGATAAAAACTGATGATTCTGGATAAGAACTACCAAATCTCGAACTTTTACGTGCTCAACAGTTGACCTGCTTTCCACTTTCAAAAATGCTTGCTTATTATTATAATGCTTGCAAGAATGATAAAGACTAATTTTCCAGTTTCCTATATTTTTTATAGAAAAGTCAAAATTAAAACTTTCTTGACAAGAAAAAAAAAATCGAAATCATAAGTGCGAGATCGATCCCAATTCATTTTCGTAGGTTGATCCCTAGAGTTATTTAAACGGTCGTTGTCGCTTCCCAAATTGTTCATAAAATGTATCTATTTTTGCTCCCCCTCCCTCACACACACACACACACTGGATTCCTAATACGTACCAACTACGGTTAGAAATCATCCACCCTCAAACATAAGACCAAAAGTAGTGACAGAATGCAGTCCAACGTATCCTTGGCACCACGTCTCAACCTGAGGTCCCACATAACACACTCTGTCTTGCCTTCGAGTACAAGCAGAGCAAGTAGGTACGTTACTACCAAAAGACCGTATACATACTGCCTAAGAATCAATTAAATCTATGAAGAATAGTCTATGAAGGCTCAGGCTTATTGATCTGTCTTGCTATATACCAAAAATTTCAGCGATGTTTTGACAATTAAATGTGTCAAAACTAGGTCACCCCCTTTCAAGATTTAATTTTCATAAAAGGTTCAAGAAAACAAAAATTATCTTCTTACATTCGATGTTGTAGGGGATACGGTACCCTTAAGAATCATTTTGCCTCGCCCATCATAAACTTTTTCAGTTTGTGTGACCAAACTATCAAGAATAGATTGGACGGTCTTGAGACAACTTGTAGAGCTTGGATAAGAAACCAAAACAAATGACAGAAAACTAAAAGCCAACAATTACTTTCCCAGAAATCCTACTTCCTAAAAATGTTCTAGCATATCTGCTAGAACATGTTCTAGCTAGAAAAATGTTCTAGCTAGAAAGATTGACTCAAAACAATTATAATTTGAGAAATTTGGACGCTTTAGGAGTTCCCTGTGGTTGCACTCACTTTGATTGACAAACAAACCGACATAAGACAAATAAAGTTTCATTGCTTTTTTCCGTCAAATTTCACTATCAAACTACAAATTCTCGGTAGCCCTCGATGATGGCTAGCCCCTTGAAAGAATTCGCTGATGAGGTACTTAGTCTTTGTGAAATTCAGCTGAAGCTATAGCTCGCATAATACTTTTAGGGTACAAAATCACCTTCAGACCCAAAGCTACTCTCAAATAAAATATCAGATCACCTTCACAAAATATTAAATCAGTTTTCGAAGGTTGCCTTATTTGGTGTTCGATCTGTCAGTTTTTTATACACCTGACATTACATTGCTTTTAATTTATATATTATATATTTATATATATATTATATTACGCTCCTATTAAGGTACTTAATTAACAAAAAGATGATTTTCGTATGCCTGGCCCCACTCTCCAGTTTATAAGGCCTAAAACCGTTACTACCTTCCTTATGTGCACATACAGTACATACACCAAATTATAAGTTTCCCATGCAAAACGCAAGCTTTTTTCTTTCACTCTTTAAGTCAATAACTCGAAGAGAGGTGCCAGCGTAAAAAGTTAAAATAAATTTACGGATCCCATCTTAAGAATTCAAACAGAATGGCACCATGTTTAGTCTTATTTCATAATTCTGGAAGGGTTTTTCTTTTTCATGGCAAAGGATTGAAAAACATGTATGAAAACATGTTTATAATAATTCTAATCTTTTGGTTTTACTATTTAGCCTAGGGCTATATGACACCATAGAGGGGTTCTGAGGATAACTTGTTTAAAACGCGAATAAAATCAAAAAAGGAGAAAAAAATTATCAATCTAAAAATAACCCTCTTTTTGCTCAAGCATGTCTCCTTTCGAAGAGCCATTATTCCTGACCTTGAACAAATTACTTTTTCATATTTTGAGTTGTCAACTAGATGTAAATAAATCCTCAGGTCTACTTTACGCTACGCTAAAAAGTGACTTTACACCAGCCACTCTTCAAAAATAAGCAAACGAATTTGTTAAAGATTTTACTCATTGCATACCTTACGACATGGACAACACCATTACCGAGTCGATGGGGTTGTTCGCCTAAAAGAACAGAATAATTCCGGAGCAAAAACTGGAACTCTCATTTGGAGAGTTCAGCGTTAAAGTGGATAAAGTCTAATTTAAAATCTAATTTTATAGCTAGAGTACAGACGCCCCAACCCCCACTAATTTAATTCTTTATCCATCTGGCCCCGTAAAAGCGTCTAAAATCTTTTTTCTACAGAAACTGAAATTTTACTTATAACGGGATATACTTTTAATAACTCACCTTTTTCCGACGGAAAAAAGCGAAGAAAAAGATAAGAAAATAACAGCAATAAAAAAAAGGATAACAAACTAACATAGGCTACTACAAAAGGACATAAACATATGAAAATTATGCATACAAAGAAAAAAAAAACAGCAGAGATTCCCAAAAGTAACTTGAGGGAACCTTGTAAGTAACTTGAGCTCAACACTTTCTACATCTTACTTTGTACAAAGCTTCTATGGCCTCTCCCCTCAAAACCTTCTTACAAAAGGCGGCACCTCCAAATGGAACAAAAAAAAAATATTTTCCCATTTTTTTCTTTTTATTTTACTTTTCAACACGAGACAAAAAATAGACAGGTCAACAATAGGTATCAGCCATTCAAGCTCTTATTCAATATCTCGAGAAATTGTTTTTGTACTTTTACTATTAATATAACTTTTATATTTTATTATTTTAATAAAAATAACTTTTACTATTGAGATACACCTATATAACAGTTATTATTCCAAAATCTTATTTAAATGACTTTTTATCACAATAGCTATTTTTTTTTGTTTTTGCTTCAAAATGTATCTAATTTTTCATATAATAATCGGGCGGGGAAGGAGATGTATACTAGATGGGCAACTGTAAATTTCCGGTCAACGGTTTCGACCGTGAAGATTACGATAATACCCCTATTATGCTTCCCTCCCCCCCCTTCCAGAAATGGCACCATAGAGTGCCATTTCTGGTGCCATATAGAATTTACAAAATTTATAAGAGGCACATAGATATAGGCAGTATCTTTTGAATGAGCCATTAAACACCTTTCTCCAATCTTGCGGTAGTCTGGCAGCCTGCCAAAGAAAAAGGAGCCACCTTGATTTTCTTTATTTTTCAGGAAAGGGGGCCCAAAACATCTGGTTTATGGTTTTCAGTTTCCGATTTCACGGTGCATCGGCATGCTTTCCATTTCGACCCACTGGTGCACCACTTTGATGAGTTTCAAGCTATTTTCAAAGTTCTATAAAGCTAGCTTTCGGAATCAAATTTTGTCACTAAGATAAACCTATAGAATTGCTATCATTTCTGAATCCCTTATACCGAAAATTTACCTTCATTGGACAGTAGCTGTATGTGCTACTGGCCGTGGTTCAATCCTTACTAGGTTGCAGCTACTACTCTTGCTTACTACTGGCCAAGATCCAGAGTGCTCCTTCAGAGTTAAAAAAAAAGTTTGGAAGAATAAGAAGATAAGTCTACAATGGTCTGCAGACTTATCTTCTTATTTAAAGCTACACTTCTTATTTATTCAAAGCTAGATTAGACTATTTAAAGCTAAAGTGATGACAGTGATCAAGCATGGCTCTAAAGCGTAGGCACTCTGTAAGACGGAGGTATATTTGCCAGATGTTTTCCAGAGGAATTACCTACAGACTGTTTTGGGTGCCCGACCGACTGACCGTATCTCAGACAGCAAGCTGTACGACATATTTGGTTCAGTCCCACTTTCTAGGGCTACAATGAGAGAAAGGTTGAGGCGACTAGAACACGGATGAAGCCCTTTCTATAGCCCTTTGAAGGGCTATAATGAGAAAAAGATTGAGACGACTAGAACTACAGATGAAGGATGACAGATTGTAAAAGATTGTCCTTGTCAGCCAACCATCTAGGGTCAAACGAAACCGGGTTGTCCCCGACTGGGGTACGAGGATGTCGTAAGGAAATATTCAAGGGGAATGGTAACCTCCTGGGAGGGTGTAAAGAAGGAGGCTTTGAATAGTTTGAGATGAAGGATAAGCGTAAGTAGCTGTATTCAGTCAGTGTTCACCTCAGGTGGCCTGGTGCCGCAGTGAGTTATTAGTAGTATTAGCTATGCAGTAACATTGATGACATTTGAATATTAATATATAAAGTACTATTAATTTATGCTAATATATTAATAAACCATATGCTATACATAATGCCGAGCTTAAAAGTCTGAAATAAAGCAAAGATATACCTGTTTGGCCTTGATTAGCAGCCTGTGCCTCTGCATCCGTAATAGCAATTCTAACACCAGATTGAGGTACAAAAGTTGGAACTTCAACAGAGTCGACTAAATTTTTGACCAAGTCTGGGTTTCGCTGGGGTTGAAGGCCATAAATAACCGCTTTCAAATTGGCAGCAGAAATAATGAAATCCAAATGTGTTTTGTTGGTTGAGTCAAAGTCAAGAGGATGAGGGCACCTGAAAGAAAATTTTGGACTAGAATCAAAACAATAACGCAGAATTTATGTCGGGAATTTAAACGTTCAGAATAAATTTTAATTATGATACAATTTAATAAACACAGTCGTAAAAATGTAGAAAACGTGTAGTTTTCTTTTTATTTTGACAAAAAGTTAAAAATTAGATTCTATTTCGTCATAACGCCCAGATCAAACAAACGATGTTAGGCTCTGCCTTGAACCAATCACTCAAGGGGCGACTAGATTTTGGAGCAATGTCATATCCTGAACGGGTTACTGGGTTTGGCCCCCGAAATTTTTTCCAACTAGTGAAGGGTAACAAAAATACATATAAAAAGTATTGACATGTTTTGAAAAAAATCCCTGATATGCCCTTAATAAAAACAAAATTGAACTTTCCTTACCATTCCCTGCATTTTAGAGTAACGTTAAAGACAAGTATGGAGCAGTTTAGGTTAAAAATAGTCACCAAACATAGATGGCACTGGTGATTTTTCTTTTCAACGCTAGCTACTTTCCACTCTTACAAGTTTTCCGTGCTGTTGGTGTAAAACAGCAATTTAATACTATAATTTCCGTATCGTTTAATAATTTCCGTATCGGTAGCACTGAGGCTACAATCCAACAGATTTATTGATTTATGATAACACCGGCTTCGCTCTTACTTCCAGCAGACTTCAAATTTCTAATTTCTATTAAATGTGGAGTCCTCAAAGCTAAGCTACAGGAACAAACTTAGGTTTCAAATATGTTTTATATATAGCCGTTTTCAAATATGTTTTATATATAGCCGTTCCTGGGGGGGGGGGAGGCAACCGGAGTAGTTGACCAGGACGCCGTGACTTGAGGGCACTGTGGCTTGGGAATTGCCCATTTTTGTCCAATATTCCCCTTTGATTCAGATATTTTTTCTTATATTTGAGTCGGGAGAGGGGGGTGGTGATTAAATTTTCCCCGGGCATCACCAAACCTAGGAATGACTCTGGATGTATGCACCTATGACACCTCAGTATTGAAAGTCGAAAACTAGAGAAACAGAGAGGTAAGTTAAGAGGTAAATCGAAAACTAGAGAGGTAAGTTTATTCAGCGCAATATTATTAATTGTCCTTATCATTTATCAGAAGATTTGACTAAAGATTCTCACGCAGGTAATACATTGTACCCAGAATGTTGGCTGGTCGTGGGTTATAGAGTTATTGATGTCGGGAGTGAATTGAGAAGTTTTAGCAATGAAAATAGTGTCACAGATCCATCTCGTTTTGTTGGTCCGAAGAATCCTCTTTTCGGAGGTGGTGATCTGTCCTCAATGATTGGACCTGCGTATCACCGGGTCGTTTGATGAATTGGATTATGCAAGATATAACGTCAGGCGTCAGATAAGTAGCTCCAATCGAGATCTGAGGAACGCAACGAAAAAGGTTTCATCAAAGGCTGATAAAATCCATTTACCGACGATTGAATAAACGAGATTTCAAGTGGATTCTCAGCAGTCCACGGACCAATATTAATTTGAATGCTCCCTGGGACTTTTTGGCACGGTTTTATAAAAACCTTGATTTGTCCAACTTTGTTCAGAGGACTACTCACCCCACTACGAACAAAGCTGTGAAATTAGATATTGTGCTCAATCTCTGATGATCAATCTTGATGATCATCATGATCAATCAATGATCATGATCAATCAATGATCATGATCAATCATGATGAATCTTGATCAATATTGATGATCAATCTCATCATCATGATCATGATCAATCATGATGAATCTTGATCAATATTGATGATCAATCTCTGTTGCTACAGTTGCTATTTACATGGCGTCTCATGGATCCAAGAGTCGATGCTCCTCAAAGGATATTGGTTAAGTTGCTGGTGGCACTGAGGCTACAATCCAACAGATTTATTGATTTATGATAACACCGGCTTCGCTCTTACTTCCAGCAGACTTCAAATTTGTAATTTCTATTAAATGTGGAGTCCTCAAAGCTAAGCTACAGGAACAAACTTAGGTTTCAAATATGTTTTATATTTAGATTTGTCTTGGTTTAAAAGTATTTTCAAACAATGTATTATTTCCAGATTTTAAAAAATTCTTGAATTTAAAATAAATCGGCTGGTGCAGTGTTTAAACTTTAAGTAAAGCTAGTATTTCCAAGCTCGATTACAGTACATGGCCCCTTCTTTATCACGAGTTTCAAGAGATTATAGACGTTTCTGAATAAGGAACAGACTTCTATCTAATATGAATTATCTACCTAGATTTGTTATTTACTTAAAAGATTTTAACATTTCCATGTTCAATATATTCATATTATTGTATTAAAACTGTAATTGACTCTATTAAATTAACGGCATAATGGCAGTTATTTTAATAAAGATAATAAAAAAATAACGGTAATTTATTTTATTACTGTTATTGTTTCAAAAACGGTTAAACGGCAATAAATACACACAATAAACAATGACAAAATAGACACAAATTAATAAAAAAAAGAAAACAAAGAAAAAAAAGGCAAAGAAAAAGAAAACAAATACCGTTTAGGTGGAGCCCAAAAAGGAGCCCCTTCTTTTGTCAGCTGATTTTTAGGGAAATTATACAGCAGTTGAGCAATTTGATTGTGGTATAGTTCTCCAAATAGATGACGGGCCCACTTGACACAGTCCTTGTAATCTTCTGGCCTCTCCTCAACTAAAGCCTTCACAACCGATTGCAGTGCTTCCACCTTGAGGAGATAAAATAACAAAATTGAAGCTTTAGCTAAGCATTGTTAAATACAAGGGTTTAACAACAGGTTAAATTTGATTGGACAAACCCCACTTGTCTCTTTGCTCCTAATTTGCTTGTTGATTAATTCTCGTCTAATCTCGTGTCATATTTGGGACAAAACTTCTTACAGTACCCATCCCATCGAAATAATTAAATTTTTCTACACAAACTATATATTGTTTTGTGGATTTTTAACTGAAATTTTGACTTTTTATTCTTAATTTTTCACAGAGGAGAATTGAGCTGAGTCCTGGAACAAAATATTTACATTATATCCATTTGAGGAATTTTAAACAAAAACTTCATCAAAAGCGAAAAACGGCGAGTCTAGTAAACAGACACGTATGTAACATTTTTTTTTAGGATTGGGGAGAGGGGCTGGGAGGGTGGAATAAAAACACAAAATTTATTCGTAATTACAATTAGAAGTTCCCATAAATTCAGAACTTTTTTTTATTTCAGGGGGAGGAGTGTGCCCCTATGCCCTTCCTGCCTATGTAGGTGGCATTTTTTTTATTTTGTGTTGCACTATGATTGACATTTTGTTTAAGACAAACCGAAATCTAATTCTTCCATTCGAACATTGACTCTTTTCTAAATATATATCAACTTCGAATGTTAAAAAAAAACTAAAAAAATAAAATAAAATTGACACATCAATTATTGTCAAGGAATTCACCTTGCTACTGATCTAGATTAACAATCTATGTAAAAGAATCACACGAAGTGCCATTTTCACCACTTCGTTTCTCCACGCTATTGGCTAATGGCTATAGTACATTTAGACGTTAGGTGACTGAACCAATGCAGCGGGTTAAGCCAATCAATACAACTTGATATTTTCCCCATGCATAGATCTTTGATTTCCAGAGACTGCCACGTAATATCTTGTAAATTCTCCCAATCAAGTTTCTAACCTATCCGAAGTGAAATTCCTTCAAAACCATAAGTTCATTTCCGAGAAATGAAAAATCTAGACGTCTTTGAAGACAAGACAAGAATATGATAAGCGAGATTAATATAAACGAGGCGACTAATACAAGCGAGGGGACTGAAGCAAAAAATTAAGGCGACTAATACAAGCATTAGATCATTCTACAAAGAAATTAACGGAATTCAGTTGGAGGAGAGGGACAGGTGGCTCACTGGACAAGCCAGTCAGTTTCGGAAATGATCTTTACTGTTTCGACTACTATGTAGATAATTTTTTTTATAAGATGACAGAATTCATATAAGATAAGACGAGAATTAAGTTGGGGGAGAGGGACAGGTGGCTCGCTGGACAAGCCAGTCAGTTTCGGAAATGATCTTTACTGTTTTGACTACTATGTAGATAATTTTTTTTATAAGACAAGAATTCAGCTGGGAGAGAGGGACAGGTGGCTCGCTGGACAAGCCAGTCAGTTCGGAAATGATCTTTCCTGTTTCGACTACTATGTAGATAATTTCGGAGACCACACTGCCTTTCCATGACGATAAATAAAAGTTCAAATAGGGATACAATCCTTTTAATAGACAGTGTTTCACAAACAGTGATTTCACGAAATATCTGGTATTTTTGAGAATTTCCATCACTGTTTGTGAAACACTGTCTATTGATAGGATTTTATCCCTATTTGAACTTTTATTTATCGACTACTATGTATTAATTTACTTCTTTTTAGATCAATGAGCTACAGACATACTTGTAAGCAAGAGCGTTGTTTGATGCTTGGAGGAGGTCAATGGGTATTTACACACAATAGAACTTCAAAATTACATCATAAATTTATTCATATCTATTTTTGTTGTGTTTCCGAGTCGGATAAAAATTTTGAGGTAGGAGGGTTATAACTCGACACCCCCCCCCCCTGGATATGGCCTTGCTTACAAGTAGCCCTATTAATCCTGAATCGCTAACTGGTTATTATCCAGGGAGTTGACAAGTTTTATACTTAAAATTAAGGGTCACTGCACAGAGCTTCACTTGTGCAACTAAGAATGAAAGCTATTAGTAGATCAATCACCAAATATTTGATTATTATAAAAAAGTCAATTTTTAAAAAGTAAAGTATCCAATTATCATTCCATGAATTATTAAAACTAGTTCAATTAATTATAAAGTGGATTATAAGTTTACTATTATGGTATAACAATGTAAAGCACCGCCAAATATGAGCCAAATTATTCTTACGGCTTGTGATTCAGAAAACAGATAAGTTCCATCCTCAAGATTAAAATCCCACCCCATACTTCCAATTCGGAGAAATTAGAATGGGTAATTAATTAAGGAAGTTAATCATAAATCACAAATTGGCTCAGAAGATTATCGAATTATAATGAAAGGAATTGTTGAATTGGCTAATTGATTATTAATTGAATAAAAGAGCCAGGATCCCAATGTAGCATCACTATTTACACTTATCACAAAATACATCACCAAATACATTCTAACGAGTTATAATTTTGTGTATATATATATATATATATATATATATATATAATATATATATATATATATATATATATATATATAGATATATATATATATAATATATATATATATATATATATAGATATATATATATATATATATATATATATATATATATATATATATATATATATATCGGTAAATATCCGCAAATTGGTTAATGTCGACATTCACCGGTGAATGTCCGAAATACCCTTTTTTCTCCTTGGATATAGTCACCGTTGCCAGTCAATTTTTTCAATTTAGTGCAAGGTTTGATGATGGGAGGTTGGGTTAGGTTAGACTAGGTTTGGCTAGACAAGGTTAGGTTGGTTTAGGTTAGGTTTTTTACCCATTTCTGATATTTAGAACCAAATTTAAACCTATATATATATATATATATATATATATATATATATATATATATATATATATATATATATATATATATAGACATAAAAGTCCCTTGTAAAACCCTTCCTAGTCTCCATCCAAACGGCCTTTTTAAATATTAACAAATCAATAAACAGTTTTCTCAGCCAATGTTCTATGAGCATGAAATTAAATATGTATTACAAAACAGATGAAAAAATGTCTTTCTTTTCACCGAGCGAAGCACGGTCCCCTAGAACTAAATTATTAATTGAACAAAAATATTGCAAGCATTGTATAGCTATTTGTTATACAATTAAGATATGAAAGAAATTTACATTAAATTATAAAATATTATATAAAAAATACAAATCAAAATATACCTGGCAAAACAAAATATTAAAACATAAAATAATAATATAAAAATAATCATTAAACTGGCAAATTAATGATTCATTGAATTAAAAGCTTGCCAGTGTGGCAGCTAATGGCAACTGTATATGACAAAAAACACTTGCCAATCTAGATTACTATTTGGCCATTAAGAAATGAAACAAAGAAAGGTAATCGAAGGTATTGATCACTGCACACAAGTTCAATCAGAAATTAGTGGGGAGAACGGGTAACTAATTGAAATAATTGGTAGGCTAAAAATTATTAGTTTTTTCTGAAGTTTATTAAATAATAAAATGATCACCCAATAAAAATATAAAACGATCATGTAATAAGCAATGATTAATCTGTTTAAGTTAACTATTTATTTCATGGAATTCTAAGCTTTCCACGATAATCTAACTAAATTTACTTACGGCAATATACAGGGCAAATTAAACTTGCTAGTCTAAATTACTATTTTGTCATTAAGGAAATAGTAAATCAAGCTTACTTATCATTGTATATAGCTTCAAACAATAATCAGAGGAATGAATAGGTAATTAACTGGCCATAAATTATTAATTTGATGAGAATATTATTAAATAACCAAATAACCCCAAATTAGAAATAAGCTATTGTCGCTGCAAAACCTGAAGGGCGTATTCTTATATCTTTATTCTTCTCAAATCATAAAAACACCTGTTTACTAAGCTGTTCTCCAGGGTCAGCAGGGCAATCAAACTTTGATCCGCCTGATTTATATTACTTGCACAGTTGAGAAGACTTCAGCAAACGTGACTGGCCAATTATCTCGTAAGGGGGAAAATCTCAGTTAAGACCTTTAAGCAGAACAACAACGATATGCATGGTAATAAACACGGGAAAATGGCTTTTGGAAATTAATTCTCATGTAATAAAATTTTAGATACGACCTTTAGACCTTACAACAATGATATACTCCTATGGTAATGTAAACAGTAAAACGGTTTTTAGCAATTTGTCTTAATTACGAAAATGTCATATACGACCTTTAGGCGTAACAACAACGATATACTCCTATGGTAACATAAAAGTCAAACATTTTTGGTAATAATCACCAAAGCGTGAAAATGTCAGATATGACCTTTAGCCGTAACAGCGACGATATACCCCTATACAAGGTAAATTGATGTTTGTGGTACAATTGCATCATTATAAAAAGAAAAACAAAATAAAACTTACCGGCTGCGATCCAGGGAGTTGACAAGTTCGATCTACAAAAGTGGGATCCATCAAATACAAAGCTGCATTCTCTGGAGCTTGTTTGAAAAGGCCAGCAAAGAGGTCGCGAGCCCATTGCAAAGTGTGCTCAATAGCATTCGGAAAATTCTTCAGAGTACAAATTGGGATCTCCTTCTCTGGGGGATCTTGGGACGCACCATAGGATTCAGTCAAATGAGGGATTACAACCTGAGTGTTCCCTTTCGTTCCTAGAGTCCCAGACTCTAGCAATGGCTTCTCGTAGAAAACACAACGCCTGTCCATGTACAAACCTAAAAAAACAGGCAGTCAAAAGCAAATAAAGATCTTCGATTTAGATTTATTATTCCTGAAATTTCAAATATTTTAAAGCATTTGTCTTATTTCTGGCCATGTAAGCAGAGGACACTTAATCGTCTAATTAATCAGAAATACAGAAAATGTCTTACTACGTGTATAGACTTCTTAAACTTCAATTTTCTTTGAGTCAAACAGAAACCTGAGAGCTAAAAAGTTTGTTTTCCTTTAGTACTGTAGCAAAAGGCATGCTTCAATTTCATTGGTTTATCTCTGCGAGGTATTTTCGCAACCAAATTATTTGGCTGAGATTGCTGTGGTTAAAATAAAATTTCAAACAATGGTGGAGATTTCAGATATGGGTTTGTGACAAGGGGGCAAATAAACTTGATTATTAATAAAAAGCTAGTTAAAATAAAATTGCAAACCCAGCCTAAAGGAATCGAGCTTAATATGTCAACTTAATACATAAATAAATATAAGCAACATCGAGTACCACAAACAAAACAAAAAAAAAGGAAAGGAAAATATTCAAAGAGAAAATAAGACAAAGACGGAAAGGAAAAGAGAAAATAAAAGAAAAAGACAGAGAGGAAAAAAGCAGAGGCGGCGGCTCAGCGCGATTATAATATTAATCCAAGATCAAAGCTCAAC
The DNA here is from genome assembly GCA_027921565.1 of Artemia sinica. Taxonomy (NCBI): domain Eukaryota; kingdom Metazoa; phylum Arthropoda; class Branchiopoda; order Anostraca; family Artemiidae; genus Artemia; species Artemia sinica. The sequence continues at coordinate 40,555,248 of CM051269.1, read as the reverse complement.
CTATCGCTTTGATTCAAAAATATATTTTATATATTTTTGGAATGGTTATTTCAACTTTTAATTTCATATTATTTATTTCCCACGTAGAAAATGTGTTCAGCAAAACAGAGGCGGTTTTAGGAGGGCGAGAGCAGAGTATTTGCCCCGGGCACAGAGATTTTAGGGGAGCAAAATTTCCAATAAATAACCTAGTGGTTATGCCAATCTTATAATTTGGAATATATTTTTTTTTATTACAAATAAAGTAGAGGGCACAGTTAGCAAGTTATTGATAAATGGATATTTCGTTAAAATTTGACCTTCAAATTTTTGGGAGGCAGGGGGGGGGGGGAGGTGACTAAGCAAGATTTTGCCCCAGATTTTGCCAAAGGAGGAGAAAAGGGGCAGATAATGCCTCAGTGTGATCATAATCCGGTCTAAAATTAAAGCTCTATGTATCTTCCACAAGTCCCGATCTGTGCTTAAAAGCTAATGTAAAGTGAACATAACACATATCTAGCACCAAATAACAAATAATTTCCTTCTTCCTTAAATCATTGTACACTTATTTCTACTCGATTTCTTCATTAGGAATCTGATTTTTACAAATTTATACATAGTGTAAGAGATACGTTATTCAAATAATTCGTATTTATTCAATTCGTTTCATACAGAGATTTCTAAAGAAATTATAAACTACCAATTATCAGTGCTTTTGCAAGCACAACTTACAAACAAAGCAAGGTGTTACAACTGTGCCATGCTTATGACGCTAACAAGGTTCATCAAACCTTTAGTAAACAAGTCCTAAAGTGCATTTTAGGATAAATTCTATAATATTTATAATTCATAATTCTATAATTTTTTATTATTGAAGCTGAGCTTGCTCCATGGCTCATCAATAGTCTTCATATAGCAGATCCAACTATAGCTGTTGCCAAACTTCTAGAAAATACAACTGAGATTTCAAAATATGCATGGATCCAACTCCTACACTTTTTTACACGTAAAACCTTAAATTAGGAATCCTTTTCTCAGGACACACTGCCGTTCTATGACGAACATATAAACGTTTAAACGAGGGTAGAACTATTTATTTAGACTGTGAAAACGGGTACAAATTCTAATATTTCCATCACTTATACAGCGACCGTCATCAGTAGAAATACTAAAGTATTAAAATTGAAACAACATACTTATACAAAACAAAATAAATAACTTTCGGGTCATTCACAAAATAAGAACTTTTTTTTTGTTTTGCATAAAATTTTAAAACTTTAGTATTTCTACTGATGACGGTCGCTGTATATATGATCGAAATATTTAGATTTTTGTACCTGTTTTCACTGTCTAAATAAATGGATTTATCCCCATTCAAACGTTTACGTGTTCCTTCTACACCAGTTATACTACCATAGTGTGTGCCCTTTTCTTTTTTTGTCCCCCGTCTCTTTTTTTTTTTGTGCTCCATCATTTTCTTTTTGTATAAAGACGGGTTTCCAATAAATAATAACAATAATACTAGGAGGGTCTTAATCCCCAAGGGTCTTAAACCACCTTTATCCCCAAGGAAAGTATGAAACACCAATAAGGGTATTCATACCCACTTTTTGATCCTATGATGAAGGGTATACCTTCATGAATACTAGACGTGTCCATCCCTGCAAGATTGCTCAGTAAGCCTTCTTTGTGGAAAAATAAGAATTAGCTGCCTAAGAAGTTACTTGATATTGTGTCCAGATATCCTTTTTATCAGAGTACGTTCCGATGAATACTGGTTTCTCATCAGCACTGTATATAAATAATATAGCAGTAAGATCACGGCTCAGTGTTTTTTGGCACTACATCCTCGGCGTGTACAAACGCTCCACCCATTTAATCTGTCATTAGCGGGTCAGTGTACAATTTTAAAGCCAAGTTTCGCGTTCAAAAGAAATCTGACTTGTCTACCCGTGAAAAAAATCGATTATCGCTTATGTTTATAGTTGTTTAAATGTTCTCCGGATCACTTGCATCTCGGTCCAGGATTGTATAATGGTTGAGATAGGGTATGATCTTACCGTATTATATCTATATACAGTGGTATCAACAAAAAATGTCCTTTACTTTGCGTCTCTTACCAAACATGATTATTCTAAACAACTGGATCCTCGACAAATCTTTTGATATCAATGTTAGCAAATAAGGGTTGATTTTGAGTATAAAACATTTGAAGGGTGGTCTTTTAGGGTTGAATGCAATCCCAAAAACTAATGTAATTTGGCTGCTAAATATGCAAAATTAGTGTTAGTCTAAAAAAACGCTCTTCATACTAAAAATCATCATGCCCAGCAATGGGCATCATCATGCCCATTGTTCCTCTTGTCCCTTTTTGGATTTCCGTGGTGGAACAGACAGACATGGTATTCACTTTTAGAAGTACGAAGAAACTTTGTATTCAAAAGAATTTCAGGTTGCACAACTATGAGACTTACTTTTAAAGCTATCAATGAAACTTGTTTCAATACAATTTGCAGTTCGTCTGCTGAGAGCGGTTTTGCCAAAAATAACAGTTTTTGTCGAAACTGAGTTACAAACACTATGTTGTGTGAAAAAAAATTCTTTCGAATGGTCTAACTGACAGCGCTGTAAGACGTCAGCACTCTAGATACAGCCGATTCTGAGATACAAATGTCAATGTTTTCAAACTCGTTTATCTCGGAATCTTGGAGAAAACTAATTCGGAAACGCTATCTTGCGTAAAAACTCTCTTTCGAATAAAATTGCAAATTGACATTGACATTGCTTTAAGAGGTCAGCGCTCTAGATACAGCCGATTCTGAGATACAAATGTGAAAGTTTTCAAACTCGTTTATTTCGGAATTTTGGAGAAACTGATCCGGAAACACTATCTTGCGCAAAAAAGTCTCTTTCGAATAGTATAATTGACATTGCTTTAAGACGTCACCGCTGTAGCTACAGCGAATCTGCGATACAAATGCAAAAACTTTCAAACTCGCTTTTCACGGAATTTTGTAAAACACAGATTCGGCAAAACCACTCTCAGTAGACGAGTTCACTACTACTTCAAAGGACATCCAATCTTGTAAGCTTTTATTTTACAAGAGATCAGTGGGATATCCACGAGAAAGATATTGTCCATAGAGCTAATGCGTCCATGTCTCTCCTTAAGCTCTTGAATAAATTTAACGTCCGCCCATCCCATTCTTTAAGGATCTATACTTCCTTTGTCCGCCCGCATCTTGAAAAAGGGACGAAACGCGGTGCCCAACTTCTTTAAATTTCGTGGATCAACGTGGCAACACTGATGAAAACTTGATAATACCCTAAAAACTTTAGGATTTTGAAAACCGAAAGAAAAGTCTTAAAAATCTTGGTTTCCAGGTATTAAAAGATATAAAATGGGTACAGGAAAAAAAAAAACTATTTCTTTTCACAATATCCTTGATTTTATTATACAACACCTCAAGATGTAGTAAGTCACCTTGAAAAGACCACTAAAAAGAAAAGCTTAAACAGTATAATTTACAGACATCCGTAACTTATACGAAGAGGTTGTAGGATTTCTTCTCCATGATTAAAATAATAATCACTTTAAAAAAAATGTATTGTTAGACTAATATATATATATATATATATATATATATATATATATTATATATATATATATATATATATATATATTATATATATATATATATATATATATATATATATATATATATATATATATATATATATATATATATTATATATATATATATATATATATATATATATATATATTATATATATATATATATATATATATATATATAATATATATATATATATATATATATATATATATATATATATATATATATATATATATATATATATATATATAATATATATATATATATATATATATATATATATATATATATATATATATTATATATATATATATATATATATATATATATATATATATATACATGGAAGAATATGAAACTAAAGAAAAACTTACGAGCATCTATGTTATCTAGCGCGTTAGCCACACCATTGAGTTGGCTGAAAAAGTCGTCGTCATAAATACCCTCCGTTTCTAGTCCAACCTTATTTTCTTGAGGAACAATATTGATGGCAGGATTCATTACTTTGACCTGCAATCGAAATGATATTCAATTCTATTATCTGACTGAAACATTTAATTCTTAATTTAATAGCCGACTTCTTGAATCTTTCCTTCTTTTTTTCTGCCCAATTTGGTCAGATGACTTAGACCATTGACCAGACGAAAATGAAACTCGATTTTCTTTGATTTATAAATAATTTTTTATAGTTGAAATTATTATAATTTAACAATAGTACAAGATACTTTATTCAGAATCAGTCATAATATGCGTAATTTTATGGTTATACAGATGATTGACCAAAGCAATGTTGAACAAAAGCTTTTGTTGCCTTAGTCCCCTTCCCTCTGAAAATGAAACTTTTGAGCATTTCTTTAGATCTATCGCTTTTGTCGCACATATTTATTTTTTGTTCGATCTTTAAAACGTCAGTTTTGAATTTTGAGTCTTGGAATTGATAATAAGCACCTAGATACATACTTGCTATTTCAACGTCTTTTTAAATAATGGTCTGGTCCTGTAACTTTATTCTGAAGAAAACGGAAACGATAAAAGAACAGACGGCTTAAGACAGCAATTTAGAAAAGGGCATTAAGGACTACCAGAACCACTGACAACGCAGCGTTGTCAAAATGGACCAAATGGACAAATTCTAAATAAGTCTAGTTTGGACAAACTAGGATGTCCAAATGGATTCTAAATGGAGCCAAAATGGACAAATTCTAAATCAGCCTCGTTTTACATTATATTACTTTGGATCTCTATAACCTGGCAAAGTTCAATTTCGGAGAGCATACTGACTTTTTGGTTCTAAGTTATTATTTTGTTTATCGTTAATCATTCTGAACAAAGTTAGCATCCAGAACATGATCTATTCATAAAAAAGAAACAAAAATAAGATGTACCCTTCTTACGGTAGGTACAAGTCTACCATTCCTTTTAACAAAGGTGGTTCATTCCGATTCGAATAAAATTGAAAAATATAAAAAAAACGATCAAAATGGTTTTATTTAATGGCCAAATGAAAATATTGAATAACCAAAGCAAATATTTCATTAAAAAAAATTAAAGAATAAAATTTGAAATTAAATAACTACAACTAATAATTTTATTTAGGCGCTAGCTAAAGAGCCGATCGGACGACAGGCATAAACAAGATAAACCACAGTGTATACTCATTAGTGAGAATCAGAATCCCTTTATCAAAACAAACTTCAAACTTCAACTACTTACTTACGAAGAGAAAAGACCTTGCCCTTCTTTAATCGAAGTATTTTACCATCAACACACGAATACCTATTCGGTGCAGCAGCTTAGGTAGGTAGTCTGTTCGACTATTAAACCCCTACGTGATCTGAGTTCAGACCGGCGTAAGCCAGGTTAGTTTCTACCCCCAAGACAAATTCATCTAGGACAGTACGAAAGGACCTCCTGGGGTTTTATATCAACTTGGCAGACAAATGCATTAGATTTAGGATCTATTTATGAGGATACCTTAGTTGATAGCATGGGCATAGATGATTTATTTTATTTTTCTCCAAATAATTATGGTCTTAGTTTCGGTCGCTTTTTTAACACTACAAGAACGAAGGGTATTAGGTTATATTCAATTGTCTAATATTTAACGGCAACTTAAAAAAAAAAAAAAAAAAAAAAAAAAAAAAAAAAAAAAAAAAAAAAAAAAAAAAAAAAAAAAAAAAAAAAAACGTCGGCTCGAAACCACAACCCCAAGATCGGGAGTCTTGTACTGTAGAATCTGAGCTGGTCATGCTTGAATTATTGGATTTCCCATATATGGACTATTTCACCATTACTATCAATTATGCGTCAGAAGTCAAATATTTTTAATTATATACTTGTCAGGTGAGACTACTTCGTGGTATTTTTTTTTCTCAGAGACAGACGTGAGTTTCCTTTCTTATTTATTTCCTTTTCTGTTTTATGTGTTCCATCTCGAAGAATATCAAACAGTTCGTGGTAACGAACTGTAAGTAAGGAGCGACCCGGCTCAATGGTAACCGAAACTCTAAAAAACGGAATTTTGATACCAATAGATACATCAAAAGAATCAGATTTTAATTCTGATTTCAAATATATAAGTTTCATCAAGTTTAATTACCTATCAAAATTTACGCGCCTGAGAAAATTTGGCTGATTTTCGAAAAAAGGGGGAAAGACCCCTTAAAAGTTATAGAACCTTAATGAAAATCACACCATCATATTCAGCGTATCAGAGAACCCTACTGTAGAGGTTTCAAGCTCCTATCTACAAAAATGTGGAATTTTGCATTTTTTGCCAGAAGAAAGATCATGAGTGCGTGTTTATCTTTATTTTTTCCCAGGGGTGATCGTATCGACCCAGTGGTCCTAGAATATCATCAGAAGAAAGATCATGGGTGCGTGTTTATTTTTATTTTTTTTCCAGGGGTGATCGTATCGACCCAGTGGTCCTAGAATATCGTGGGAGGGCTCATTGGAACGGAAATTAAAAGTTCTAGTGCCCTTTTTAAGTGACCAAAAAAAAAAATGGAGGGCAACTAGGCCCCCTCCCACGCTCATTGTTTTCCCAAAGTCACCTGATCAAAATTTTGAGATAGCCATTTTGTTCAGCATGTTCGAAAATATTATAAGTATGTCTTTTAGGATGACTTAATCCCCCGAAGTTCCAGGGAGGAGGGCTGAAAGTTATGAACTTTACCCAATATTAACATATAGTATTGGTTATTGGGAAGTATACAGTACAGACGTTTTCAGGGGAGATTTTTCCTGGTAGTGGGGGGGGGGGGCAGGGACGTACGCAGGGGGGGGGCCTCCAGGCCCGAGCCCCCCCCCCGAAATCTCACGATTTTTTTTTTCATTTTCCCATAATTTTCTGATTTTTCTCACAGAATAATGGGTTTGAAGGATTTGCCCCCCCCCGAAACAAATTGCCCCCCCCCCCCGAAACAAATTTCTGCGTACGTGCCTGGGGTCGGGGGTTATGTAGGAGGATCTTTCCATGAAGGAAGTTTTCATGGGGGAAGGGACATTGCTATGAAGGGGACGCCGGACTTCCCAGCATTATTTAAAAAAAGATCAAAAATTAAATATAAAAAAACAAGTTTTTCAACTGCAACAGCAGCAACATCAAAACTTTAAACGAACAGAAAATATTACATATATGATTGGGTTCACCCCCTAGTCAATACCTCACTCTTTAAGCCAGAGATTTTTTAGTACTTTCATAAGAGCTATTTATTCTAATTAACGGCCTTTGTGATTAAGCGGTCATTTTTAAAGAATTGGAACAAAATTCGAACTTTCGCTTAAAGAGCAAGGTATTGACTAGGGGGCGAACCCCCTAATATACGTATTAAAAATATATGAATATAGAAGTTCGTTACGTAAGTTAATTCGTAAGTTACGTATATTTATTACTAATAAAAACGTTCGTAAATAAAATGAAACAAGTTTCGAGAAAGCCATTTAACCAAATAAAAGTAAATTAATATGAAAATTTTGTTTTAATTATTCATGTACTGTGAGCCAAGATCAAAACCTGCATTTATTCAAAAACGTTCAAAAATTAAATAAAAAAAAACAAGTTTTTTAAAACTGAAAGTAAGGAGCGACATTGAAACTTAAAACGAAAAGAAATTATTCCGTATATGAAAGGGGCTGTCCCCTCCTCAACGCTTTGCTCTTTACGCTAAAGTTTGACTTTCTCACAACTCTATTTTTTTTAAACAATAAAAAACTTTAGCGTAAAGAGCGAGGCGTTGAGGAGGGGACAGCCCCTTTCATATACGAAATAATTTCTGTTCGTTTTAAGTTTTAATGTCGCTCCTTACTTTCAGTTAAAAAAAACTTGTTTTTTTTATTTAATATCCAATAAGATACACAAGTGCTTTGTCACGGACACTTCCAGGATTTTTATTCAGAGAAGGGCTACAATAAAACTTTGAAAAATGCATAAAAAATTGTTATATCCATTTTTGGGTACTTTTATGAAATACCCCTTACCTAATATTCTTCAAATATGTTTTTCTGACGCTCAATCCTAATGAAATATACGTAAGTATGATAAAAATATAATACTTTAGAAACAAATTTGGGCTATATGTTTGCACATTAGGGGAGAGGGGGAAATATGACGGGTCTGCATGCCTAATTTGTTAGGAACAATTATTCTGCATATTATGTAGTAAGAATTGTTTTCTAACTTAACATTGTCCAAATACTTTAACCCCCCCCCCCATCCAATGTGCAAATATATAGCCCAAATTAAATATTTCTCATTTATTCTCACTTCTCCTTGTCTTGTCTCACGCTAAGCTGAAAGAAACTAACAAAAAACCGGTTCTGCAATGCGTAAATCAACGAACAACTTGAGCCGTAGGGGGGTATTTCATATAATAACTTTTTTTGCGTTCGATCGTCTTTGAACGTAAATAGCTACAAATAACTAATCATTCCGATAATTAATTATCGGGATTATTGATATTTAATCGTTCCAGCGGAAATGTCCCAGCAATATTCTGCAATAAACCCTAGATTTACAAAAAATTGTCGAGGCTTTTAAACAATGCCCGTAAAGTCCCATTTTTCCCCTTATTACTTTTAGTTTCAAAATGCACCACCATTAGTGTTGTAATCAATAACGCGCAACCTAATTACACCAAAAGTATACATACAGCTTCAGCAGCAGTGACAGACTTTGCTTTTTGGACGTCCCAAGGACGGAACAAAAACTGCCTATTCAAATTTGATCTCTCAATCAAATCCATGTCTGTGACAAATATCTTCCCATCTCGGCCACAACCAAGGCCCATGAGGGCAAAGTTCTTCAGCAACTCACAGCCAATGGCACCAGCACCAACCACAAACCATTTCTGGGCCTCCAGTTTCTTCTGGAAATCCCGTCCGAAGACGGCAATCTGCCCGTCGTAACGTGAACCTTGCTGTAATTAAGATATTATTACTATAGCTGAATTATAGCAACAAGGAAAATCAAATCATTGATACTAGCTATTAATAGTCAAAGAGCCACAAAACATAAAATGCGATTTAACTTGAAACAAAACCATCGCATCTTGAAAATGTATTTGGAGAAGCCCTTCCGCTCTCCCACTTCCTGATCATCATCAGTAATTGGAGTATTTATAAAATTTTATGTTAAATTTCCTAGCAGGTAATTCTTTAATTATACATGAATGAAGCATTGAAAACTGAAGTTTTGCAAGTGCTGTTTTTTTTTTCCGACACTAAAGTTTCTATGCAAGTACCTGACTGTAATTTCTCTTTGCAGGGACATTGCAGTATGATCTAACTTGTAACTAGTGATGACGGCGATGTAAGGGGAAAGTAACTGAAAATCATTGTAGGATAATTTATAACAGGAATTGAGTAACAGGAGAGTAACAAAAAAATAGGGTGCACTGATTTAGCTTATGTCCATCAATATGTTCTGCTTTACTGAAAGTGCTGCAGTACTGCTTGAACAAATGTTACGCAAGGAAGATTTTTTATCAAGCATTCAGGATAAGATAAACATAATTCCAATGTCATTCCTATGTTAGATTAGAAACAATCTAAGACATAACCAATAAAACATTAAAGGGATAAAACATAAAATCAAAGACAATTAAAAATAGAATTAAACCAATATATTATTTTCTTTATTTTATGACTTTTTCTATTTCTATGTCTTAGATTATTTGTCTTTAACGCTGAAGGCACCTAGTTTTATATAGGTAAAATATTCATCGGGATTGTTGTCTTTTCTTTCTACTTCCCATTCACCCCTTGTTTTTTCTCCAGATTTTGCTTTCTTTGTCTTGTCAGGGTAGGCCAGTTCGGTTTTAGACATTTTATAACATAACGAAAACACCCAACACTTTAAGTGACCTAACTAAAACAAAGTGATTTCACAAAGTAAAAAAAAAATAAAGAAAAAAAAATGTTCTATACCAAAAAAGCCTGTATCCCAAAGCGCCGTTACGGTCCATACATCGTAATGGCACCTGAACAACAAAAGCGAATTAACTTTAGCAAAAAGAAAGCAAAAAGTAAATTTTTGGCACGAAAGGTCGGCTCTGGATGCCCAGGATGAGAAGTTGCAAAACTACATTTTTTCCCAAAGAGTATGGGTAACTCTGAGAGTGGAAAATGACGCTCGTGCAGACAAAAAAAAAATTATCAACGCCATCGAGTGTTTGGGGACACTTGGCCCTTTGTTCAAGCTCTGTAATCGTTCTTGGCAAGGAACTGAGATCAGACATTTAATCCTACTCTAATTTTTAACAATTCCACTAATCAAAAAAATTACTCTTATTATTAAACTGGAAAAATGTCAAATGTCACTAAATGCAGGACGGCATTTGGTAGTTTTGTTGTCAGCATTAGCACCAGCCCCCACTCTTATATGTTACCTATACTCTTGGGTAAAACACATAAGAAAGAAGTCAAGTCAAGATCCCATTTTTGTTTCGCATGTTTGTGTTGGATTTATCATGAATATTAGTTAAAAAAAACTTTTTCTACAAAATAAGTTTTTCAAAGAAAAGTTAAGAACTCCATTTAACAAAAAATGAGCAAAAATAAAATCAAATAACCTACGAAGCGTGAAACTACCACAAATCAGCATCGATAAATAAACGAAACCCAAAACGAACAGAAATTACAATAAATAACCGAGTCAAACTTAAAACGAGCAGAAATCAACATAAGTTGGGCTCAAAACCCCCATGCCTTCCCAAGGCCAGAACATAGTTTGCACTTTACTGAAAAAAATATAAATGTTTTTAGATAATTTCGGAGACCACACTGCCTTTCCATGACGATAAAATAAAATTTCAAAATAGGGATAAAATCCTCTTTAATAGACAGTGTGTAGAAATTCACAAAAATACCAGATATTTCGGTCACATATTCAGTGACCGTCATCAGCAGTAAAACTAAACGAAGTTTTACTATTGATGACGGTCACTGTATATGTGACTGAAATATCTGGTATTTTTGTGAATTTCTACACACTGTCTATTAAAAAGGATTTTATCCCTATTTTGAACTTTTATTTTATAAATGTTTTTACTTTTATAACTTTAATAAATCAAATAATATTAACATTGTGATTACTAAATATCAGTATATGTATATTAAACTGACAATGCACATTCATTTGTATTTTTTTTTTTTTTTGTCATTCTAATCATCCTCATTCTAATTTGGTTAATTTATTTTTTGTTTTGCTTTATAGCATAATTCATTTATGTAATTTCTGTTCAGCGATGAATTAAAACGAAATATACACATATCATACACACCCCCATCCCCAAAGGCTCCACGGCCAGAGACACAGGAAAAAAATAAATATAAAATATATCGTACAATAATCCGTAGCCTATAATTTACTAATACTTTTAGGACCAAACGACGCAAGATGCCAAAATGCAATACTCACACATTAAGAATGATATGAATCCAAGAATTGACTAATGTATCCAAGAATCACAATCTGACAATGCACATTCATTTGTATTTTTTTTTTTTTTTGTCATTCTAATCATCCTCATTCTAATTTGGTTAATTTATTTTTTGTTTTGCTTTATAGCATAATTCATTTATGTAATTTCTGTTCAGCGATGAATTAAAACGAAATACACACATATCATACACACCCCCATCCCCAAAGGCTCCACGGCCAGAGACACAGAGAAAAAATAAATATAAAATATATCGTACAATAATCCGTAGCCTATAATTTACTAATACTTTTAGGACCAAGCGACGCAAGATACCAACCTGCAATACTCACACATTAAGAGTGATATGAATCTAAGAATTGACTAATGTATCCAAGAATCACAATCCAAGAACTGACTAATGTATCCAAGAATCACCAACAAGAATCAAACGGAAAATGGATGAAATCAAGTCAAAATACGAGTTGTCAAAAAAGTCTCGCAAAAACTTGACCGAAAAGATGCACCAAATGGAAAAAAAATCGTTAGTTTGAAGGATGTTGTTGAATATTTACACCAGAAAGATATGATTGTGATAGAACGGATGAGCTTCTCCAAGAAACACTACATGGTGGTTCTCTAGAGGTGGTCAAAACGAAAAATTAGAAACAAAAGATAGACTCACTAAACAGCTGCCAGTTGCCCGAGGAATAAAGAAAAGCAAAATTTGAACAGGATGCGAGATACACAGACTGAAGATTTAGAAGAGGCTTGATTAAAGAAACATTCGTATCCTTAATTACCTTTCTGGCCTCTCCTAGACAGAAGAAAGCGAACGTAAAGAAAATAGAAAGGTGAACTTCGAAGAACACACATGGTGCGCTCATCGCTATAATTCTACTTTTCGAGAATTCCCCAATACTTAGTACTCTCATGTCTCTGACGTGCCTTCTAGAAGAAATTCTGCTGAAATAATGATTTCCTGAGCCATCAGTCCTGACCTGAAATAAGTCCTGAGCCATTCATAAGGGAGCCCACCGCCTTAACGCAGCTCACAAATTTCTGGAATCCACTATGAGGAATGACCACATTGGAAAATTTGGATGGATGAGATATGTGGAGGTTGTCGATAATCTCATAGTCGCGAGATGTCGACTGAGACGGTATACTTGCAGCTACTTTCAGACTTATTTCGGGGATTATGAAGAAACTTTTCCAAACAATCATTGTGGTGCCTCATATCCTTAGCTGGTAGTTTTCTATGAACATTTCCGTTAGCATTGATAAGAAAGAGGTAACTGTGGATAATCGTTACTGACTTCTGTTTTTCAATATATTTTGTTAGGTATATATTTAGGCATATTTAGGTATTCCCGACGAAACATATTTCTCCAATGATAGAAGAGTGATTGTCCCCTTGGTATTTTTGTTTTTGAGTTTTTGAGGCAATAACTCTGGGCAGCTGATAAGTTTCGAAACTCATAGAAAATCCTGATGTTCTCTGCTTTTTGAATTTTAATGAAAGCCATGTTAAAGCTACAGATTCCGATTCTTTTATAGTTTCCTTTATAGATTCCGATTCTTTTATAGTTTTCCGTTAGTATTGATAAGAAAGAGGTATAACTGTGGATATATTTTGTCGTGGTGACTGTAACACTAAAACCGCGAAAACTGCTTTCTAAATATTCCACAGATGAAGCACTGCGTAAAGCCAAAGAAATCTCACTCATATGAGCTCTTGTGCTCGGCCGATTTGGTACTTCTTCGCATAGAATGAAGCTCACAAAATTTCGAACACTAGATGGCAAGTTCTAACGTTCAGTGATTCTTGTTGGTAAAACTCTTTCTACAAGTTTCATATTCCCAAGTATTGATCAATAGATTTGGCAAAACTGTGATGCCAGTCGTCTCGTCTCCCCTGCGGGTCGCTCATTGTTTTTCCATTAATCCTAATTAAACGTCCCTTTCCTTTTTCACAGAGGACACTTCAAACTGTTAACATGGCGATTACAGCCTATAACCTATAGTCGATTGCAGATCTTGACAGGAATTGGTCCGAACGACATACTTCACCAAGAATACTAGCTTGGGAAAAAATACATTTAGTTAACATCAATCGTCAAGAAAACAAAGTCTAGTGAACTTTAGTTAACATTGCTTGGTGAAAAACAACTCAAAGTTATAAAGCCTATAGTCGATTTAAAAAGACTTAGGGAAGTGAAACATCAGCAAGTTGTGCTAGCTCCAAATTAAGCGCATGGTGCAGAAAGGAATTCGCACCAGACACAACTTTTGTGGAATCCCCGTTATGTTGGCTGTTGCTTCCTAATCCATAAACATCCACGTGATCCAAGCACTATTTGTAAAAATCTAGTTTATCAAGTGCCCCAACTTTTTTTTGTATACTCATTCGTATCGGTGATTAAATGTTTCAACTTCCAACCAATCAGAATCATATATTAAAATCATTGCGTGATTCCGATTGGACGAAAAAATTAATCACAGACAGCACAATAGCGCTGCTTTAGTAAAGAGCGAAGTGAGCTCAATGTATTTCTTTTCACCAAGGCACTTCGTATGGAAAGAGTTGTCGTAGAAACATTGGATCAAAGGGGTCATTTGATTGGAAATTGAAATCTCTAGTGCCTTTTTAAGGAGTCACAACTAATTGGAGGAATAATATGTACTAATACATAGAATCTGTGCATAGAATCTTGTGAAAATCAATAAGAATTGAATTTTTAATTTGAATCAAAATCACAAAAGCTTGCCATTATCAAAGACATAAATTATTAATATGTAATATATATTTATTAAGATAAATTTGATTCAGTTCAACTTAATTAGTCTAGTTCAGCGCCTTTTGATCTAACTCAAAACTCCCTGAACATACACTGAAAGTTGCAAATTAATACTTTTAGCTTTTCCTGAGATACTCATGATAGACCCTTTTGAAAACAATAATGTACACAGTATCTTTTGATTTAGTTTAATACCCCTCTCATAATGTACCAAAATATTCAACTTAATACCCTTAGTTGTTCCTAAAATATTGCAGGTACACCCTTCTGACAACTATACCCAATATCTTTTAATTTAGCTCAACATCCTTTCAAACATTCTCTGAAAGGCACAACTTAATATTCTTAACGTTGCTAAGATATTGCAAATAAGTTCTTTTGACAATCTGAATACACATAGCGTCTTTTGATTAAGTTCAAGACCCCCTTTCATTTTCTCTGAAGTTTTACTTTAACTTTTTTTAAACGCCCTAGACCCCCCCCCCCCCTACTTACCAACGATAAATTTTATAGGCAACACAAAGGAAATTATAATAATTTACAAACGTTACCGCAGGTGGACCATGTTATTCCATAGTTGGTGATAATTCCGACAGTTGTGAATAAAATCTATATTTCAAAATTTTGATCTGTGTTGAGGAGGATGGAATCTAAAAAAAACTAAGGGGGGGGGGGGGTGAATGTTTGCCCTTCAATCACTTTTGACTCTTAAAAAGGTACTAGAACTTTTAATTTTAAATTAAATGAGCCCCTCAAAAGTTTCTACCACAACTCCTTCCATACGAAGTGGCCTTGTGAAAAAAAAATTATACATAGAGCCAACTTGGCTCTTTACTTAATGCTTATGATATAAACAATTACTTATAATATGTTATACTAATCCTACTTTTTTAGTGTATTATATTATAATGTTATGGTCTTTCATTAGAACCCTTTAAAAGTGCATAAAAGAAAATGTAAGGTTAAGTTGAAGTTAGCAAACTTCAACTTATTATAGAGAGTGGCCAGCCATTGCACAAAATACACTACTATTTATAAAAACAAAACTTACCGGAGCGCAATTTTCTTCGGTCAAAACTGATCTATCACAGGGTAGGCACTCTAACGCGTCAAAATAGAACCACTGCACAATTGGGTGGAATTTCTCTGAAACAGCTTTCATGACTTCTTGGGCAACAACGCCCCCCATAAATGCATCCATAGGACACAAATCTCCAGCAGAAATATTGGCAAATTGTCGCATCAACTTCCCGTCAACTTCATCTACTTTAGCTGTGCCTGTAACTGAAGAGTTGATCTCAGCAGCCAATTCTGCGAATTTATCCCCATCAGCCTAAAAAGCAACACCATGTTATTTTAAATTCATAAATTATTTAGTCAGGAGTAAAGGAGGGATGTGTTCTATCGCCATTACTTTTTGTGACAATGGATGATTACATCCTGCGGAACACAGAGACAGGAGGCATCAGATTAGGCCCTGAAGTCCAGGCCAATGAAACTGACTTCGCAGACGACTTAGCAGTGCTTAAGTCAAGCAAAAAGCGGCTTCAAGGATTACTAGACGAGGTCCTGGTAAAGGCAAACCATCTTGGCCTACGTGTGAATGCTGAGAAAACCGAATGCATGGCGACTAGTGACTCTCCTCAGTCCATTAAATCTGGTAACCAAGATGTTGAACAAGTTGTCCAGTTCAAATACCTAGGAAGTATCATCGAGAAAACTGGCCAGACTGGCTCGCTGAAATTAGTACTCACCAGAATAGGACAGGCAAATGGCGCCTTCAACAAACTATGTGAAGCATGGAGATCTCAAAGATTTTCTCTGCGCATGAAGCTACGCCTTTTCAACAGCATTGTTATGCCAATACTACTCTACGCAGCAGAAACTTGGCACCTGAATCAAGAACAAGAGAGAAGAGTCCTGGCTTTTGAAAACTCGTGTCTCCGTAGAATATTGAACACCCACTGAACACAGAAGATGACAAACCAGTCCATCTATGAAATGACGTAACAACCTGTAGTAACCGACATCATCAGAAGGTGGAGACATTTGGGATACGTCCGACGTATGGACGACCATAGATTCACAAAAACCCCTTTACACTGGCAAACATCAGAAAGTCGTAGTCGGGGAAGGCCCATAAATATACTGTGCCGGACCTAGCAGAGGGATCTACGCAACCTGCACACCTCCGTTCTACCAGAATTGGAGGAAATCAATGCTGTAGCCAGAGGCAATCAGAGGCAAGATTGGCGGCTCCTCCTTGATGCCCTGGGTACTTCAGGAGGTACAGGCAAAACTAAGGTAAAGGTTTTGTAATCAAATTTTAAACCTCAACTACCGTGTTGCCTTTTTTGGGGGCGGTAATTCATTTATAATTGCATAACAATTATAATTAAATAACAGTTCATTTATAATTGCACATAACGATAAAAAGAAAAATAGAACTTAAGAAAATATAATAAATGAAGAGATGAGAGGGAGAGGAAAAGAGAGAGGTAGGAGGGGGGCTTGAGCTTTCTCAAATAATTGATGCATATCAAGATATCAATTAATAGATGCCTGTTGATACTGGATTACAGGTTTAAAGGTAATATTGTCTTCATGCGATGAAATTAAAGGAAGCACCATGAACCTTATATCTAGCATCCCAAGTAGTAAACTATACACCCTCAATTCAACAATATACTTTAAATCCTCCTTTACTAAGTTCACTTTCAAATATAACCCTTCACCGTAAAGGTATAGGGTACTGAATCAACAGTATAAAGAAAGGCTGCTTTATACAGCCAAACTAGTACCTACTGATCTCGGAAAATATTTCCTATCCTCTTTGTCACCTTATTATCTATAGGCCTATCTAATTCATTATTCCAGATTTCACCCACTCCCCAACCTTGCAAAATTCTCCTTATCTGGAACGGGAATGAACTTGTAGATAAAGATAACAGTTTTTTTTCTGTTATATCATTAAAATATATTATTGTATTATTTCAGTATATATTAATGTACCTAATTTTATAAATGTATACATATACATCATAATATACTGCAGTTATTGTGTTCTGTAAATATTTTGATTTTTATTATATTATATTTATTGTAAATATAACGATCAGAACTTCGCTTTCAATTATATTTTTTTTTTGTGACTCGAAACTTAAATGGATCTAAGATTATCAATGATTCAGGATTAATGTCCATTGCAAACCCTGCTTTAAGCTCCGATTATTTTTTTTAAGTAAAATTAAGCCATGGATGTACCAAGAGTGTATTTTTTGGGGGAAGGAGTTGGGGGCAAATTTAAGGAACTAGATGAAATTAAGAGAATTTTATTGGAAACACAGGAAATTATAGGAAAGATTTAGAAATTCAGAGCTATCAATGAGCTAACGAGATGCCCCCCCCCGCTGCATGTATATCCGATTGAAAGTTATCTCCACTTGAAGGGAAACACACTAAATTTCTAGCATAGACTAAAGGATAGCATAAGAACAGTCAGCCAGACTTTTTGATGAAAAGCTCATACTTTTGTGGCAAACATGGCAAGACTTGTTAAGGATTATAAAAAAAGCAAAAAAGGATTAAATAGTATAAAGGGTAGGCTTACTTTGCACCATGGTTTCGGGAGACAACCCTCTTTCTTAACGTATTCATGTAAAGTCCTGTATGCCAAGTGTAGTTGTGGAGGTCGGTCAAACTTGGAGAAATCACTTTCCAAAAACAATGGTTCATTCAAAGCTTTCTCTAAGGGTTCAAAGTGAACACGCTTCGGCATTTTCGCTTCAGTTGCAATACCACCTAAAAATATTTTGTTTTTTTTTTTTCAAAATTGTACAAGTTGTTGAGCGAAGGAAAAGAAACTTTCAGAAATCGATATTCAGTCTATATTAGTTCGAACCTAAATGATGATAATGTTTTTTTTTTTAGCATTTTTCAAATGGGTACAATCTATCAATTTTGATTGTTTTTTTAAATATAAATTTTTGGTACTTGTATAATTCCCGACCAAACTCAATAAGTCAAGTTAGGTTAGGTTAATCATAATGAAATGTACTAAATATGATGAAAATATAATACTTTAGTAATATACCTGCATAGTATTTTATATCGCTCAAGCTAAGCTGATTATCTCCGAGTGTACACATAGATACAGAGGGAAACCGGTTTTATTACAGAGGTGACAATAGAATTTTTTTTATTTAAAAAAATAAATAAATAAATAAATAAAATAAAAAAAAACAACAAAACACTTGTCTTTCAGTAATTTCAACTGCTTCAAGATCCGTTTTTTTTTCGCTACTGCTTTTCTAAAAATATCTATGGTTGCTTGGATCTTCGATCAAACGATTCAAACAAACAAACAGGATTTTACAACAATTCAAGATCTGATTTTCAATGGAATTGGTAGGTTTACGAGCTATTACTGAGACTTTGATAGTTGCAGGCTTGTTTTTTTTGTTTTGTTTTTTTTTTTTTGCAAGAAAAAAACACGGCTAATAGTGTCGAAAAATTTAAAACACTTTTCAGAAAAAAAAAATGTCAATTGAAGAATGCATGCCATTAGCATGCCATCAGAAATCAAAGGTAACTTTGATTTCGATTAATATTAATGGCAAAAGTTTGCTGTGAAAACAAGTTTACGGAATTTTGAAAAATACCCAGAAAACCCTCACAAATGGTGTCGGAATTGAAACGGAAATTACTTCATTGGAGTTGCCGTTTTCAAAACACATACAGGAAAGTTAAAGCCGTCTACGTTGAACAATAAGCGAAATCATTTTTTCCTCCACTGCATCTTTTTTTTAATATTTTTTTTTTCTTTTTTGTCACCGTTAACAAGGAACTGAAAAAACATACAGAACTGTTTCAGGGCTCAATTGAAAGACATTTGCAATATCTAGTGCCTTTTGTAATTAACAAAACATTTCCTTGTAATAAAATAGAATTTTGACTTACCCTCCAAAATTCCTGGAAGTTTCGCCTTAATACTCTCACCCTTTTCGACACATACAAAATTAAACCTTCCCCAGTGATAAATCCTTCCTGACAACAAGAACCATTTTGTATACTACAAAATCCTTGCCCCGCGGCTGTGGGGGGGCTTGGCATCCCTGAAGGTACAGCTATGAGACCTTTTGACCTTTTTAAAAAGTCGAACGGTGTTTTTGGGAAAAGGTATTCAAAAATACAAGGGAGACTTATTGCCTTCCGATTACTATTCGTCATACCTTGAAAGTTTCAACTTAATATACTCTGCCGCTCCTTAGATATTGCTGATACACGCTAATGCCAACCAGCATGCACATAGTATGTTTAAATTGCGGTCAATATCCCTCTCAGTATTTCCTTAAAGTTTCACTTTAATACCGAAACACCTTTTGGAGATGGGATCAAACACGGCCCCTTTTCCCAATAAAGGACCTTATGTAAACAACGTAAACAAAGGGCAAATTTAAAATGAGGGAAAAAACTCTAAAATAAAAAAAGGGTGCAAAACCACAATTATTTTTTGTTTGTTTATATTTAGCAAGGATCCTTTTAAACAAAGGGCAAAATATGACTTTGAGGTATTCATTATAATAATATAAGATATTGGAAATTAATAAAAAATTATCATCCAGTACATTCTTAGCAAATTCCCAGGTACGGTGCAGGATTAAACCTCACAACCGACGATTGGCAGTAGCAAGCAGATCCACTAGACCATACCTGGGTATTTGTTATATATATTTTAAAACGTTGTGTTGATTCAAATAATCTTAATTTGCTCATTGATTACTTTGTATTGTCTTATTTGGTTCAAAGCTTCCTTTGGTAAATTTGAATGAGTTTAGCTACTTATGTCTAATAGCCCCCCCCCCCCACTCCAGAAGTGAAGTTAGGTTAATCCTAATGAACTAAAATAAAAAAAAACAAGTTTTTTCAACTGAAAGTACGGAGCAACATCAAAACTTAAAAAGAACAGAAATTACGAATATGAGGGGGGTTGCTCCTCCTCAACACCTCGCTCTTTTCGCTAAAGTTTGAATTCTATCCCAATTCTTTAAGAATGACTCCTGAAACACTATGTTCTTTTAATTAGAACAATAAGAAGCTTTTGTTAAAAGTACTAAAAAAACTTTAGGGTAAAGAGCGAGGTGTTGAGGAGGAGCAACCCCCCTCATATACGCAGTAATTTCTGTTCGCTTTAAGTTTTAACGTCGCTCCTTACTTTCAGTTGAAAAAACTGTTTTTGAAATTTAATTTCTGATCTTTTTTAAATAATGCTAGGAAATCTGGCTACACCTCCATGGAAAAATCCCTCCTCCTGACCGACATATTCTCTAGACCAGTGGTTCTCAAATTGTGGTACGCGTACCCCTTGGGGATACGCAAATTTTTTTAGGGGGTACACGGCCAGCCAACAAAAAAATAAAACAACCCTTTAACTCAAGGACTGGTAATTTTATTTATAATTTAGCCATAGTTTACTTAGTAGGCCTATCGGTAACTGAGAAGGGGTACCTAAAATGCGTTGTGGGTAAAAAGGGGTACAGTGTCTAAATAAGTTTGAGAACCACTGCTCTAGACAAATCAATCCTGGTGAAAATTTACCCCGGGCACTTACCCTTAACTTGACATAAGAAGAATCTCGTATAGGAATTCTGGCAAATTTCATCAGTGTAAAATTTTCCCTGAAAAATTCACCCCCAGAAAGCTTTCCACCCCACGACAAATTGTCCCCGTTGAAAATCCCACCTGTAGAAAATTCCCACACAAAACGCATCCGTGATCTTTCTTATGGCAAAAATTACGAAATTCCACTTTTTTGTAGATAGGAGCTTGAAACCTCTAGAGTAAGGTTCTCTGACACGCCGAATTTGATGGTGTGATTTTCATTAAGATTCTATGACTTTTAGAGGGTGTTTTCCCAAGGCCGTATCCAGAGGGGTTAGGGAGATTGAACCCCCCCCCCCCAAAAAAAAAATGTTTGTCTGACTCGTAGAAACTGAACAAAAATGGACATAAACAAATTTTGTATACATTTTTTTAGGTTTTTTTTGTGTAACCCCCCCCCCCAAAAAAAAATTGTAAAACCCCCTCCGAAAAAAATTCTGGGTATGGCCTTGTGTTTTCCCGTTTTTTCGAAAATCAGGCAGATTTTATCAGGCTCGTAATTTTTGATTAGTAAGACTAAATTTAATGAAACTTATATATTTGGAATCAGCATAAAATACGATTCTTCTGATATATCTATTGGTATCAAAATTTCGTTTTTTAGAGTTTCGGTTACTATTGAGCCGGGTCGCTCCTTACTTACAGTTCGTTACAACGAACTGTTTGATAACCTATTCATATGAGGTTAAAAAAGTTCATAAAGAGGTCTGGTTTTTCCATGTATCTGAAGCTCAGGGTTCAAAGTGTAATAATTGGTGCGATAAGCAATATTAGTGAATGGCGCAATAAATAATCAATTGTAATTGCAATTATGTCAACACAGCACATTGTCTTCTACACCTATTGATGTTGTTTAGAAAAATCAAAACAATAATTTACAACTTCTGCAGAAGCAAATCTCTAGCTGCCTGATAAAGTTGAATTTTTCTCAAATGGATAATTGCTTAGCCCAAAGCCCAAAGTCACTAAAATTGCCCGTGTGCAAACATCCGTGACGCAAAAAGGACACAGCAGTCATTGAACATTCTAAGTTAATAATTTTTTATAATAATAGCTTGGATCATAATAAAGATTTTAGCATAAAATTTTTAATAATAATTTTTAAGCAAGATTCGACTTTTAATTGTAGATATTTTTGTGCATATATGTGTATATTTTGTGTATATACTTTTGTGTATATATGTATATATATATATATTATATATATATATATATATATATATATATATATATTATATATATATATATATATATATATATATATATATTATATATATATATATATATATATATATATATATATATATATATATATATATATATATATATATATATATATATATATATATATGTGTAAATGTGTATATTTTGGCTCAATAATAAGGTTGGTACTTTCAAGTAAGTTCCTGTGGTAATGTTTTTGGTAGCAAATTTTAGAATACAAATTTGAATAAGAAACGTAATCTTTTACAATAGATTAGACTGAAACTCACGCAAATGAGAAGATAGAAATTCACTGCCGCATAAAGAAAACCCCCAGTTGCATCAAAACTCTAAAGATTTTGCTTTCCAATTATTAGTCTGTTTACTGATGCTGGTTATAATTTCAGGAAATAAAAGCCTTTTACCAATTGTTCTTCTTACGGTTCTTTTTTTTAGCCTAAATTGAAAATATTTTTTACATAAATTCTCTTTTTTATTATGCCACAGCTAATTGTGACATAAAACGGTATTATTATCTCCTAAAACGATTTTATAGTATGAGAAAAAAAAACAATTATACAGTTAAAACTGTAAAATTGGCACTGGTGCCCCTTCTCCCTGCCACAAGGGTCACACGCCCCCTCCCTCAGAATCGGTACCAGCTATCACAATCGGGATTTATTTTAAAGCAAACCTGCTTTTGTGTTAGGGAACCTGCTTTTTGTGTTAGCAAACCTGCTTTTTGTGTTAGCAAACCTGCTTTTTGTGTTAGCAAACCTGCTTTTTGTGTTAGCAAACCTGCTTTTTGTGTTAGCACAACCTGCTTTTTGTGTTCCGTAAGTGCGGTAGACCTATATTTGACAAAATGTTAATAACACGCTTAAACTATTAAGCAAATTACGTGTCCCTATACTTAGCTAGAAGAATAAAGATCAAGTGCAACTCACAAAATTTACAAAAATTTAAAATAAAACTAGAAAGACGCTCGAAAGAAAGAAAAACAAACCAAAAGCTTCGACACCACAAAGGGTGAAGGATAGAGACGAAAAGAGAAGAATAGTATAGATGTAAATTACTTAAATGAATTTAGGGAACAAAAAAAAAAGATTTGTGCAATTCTGCATCAGCACCTTGGGATCTTTATGGATGGTACCATCAACCTTTAATTGCTAAAAGTATATTGTAGAAAATGAGCAACTCACCAATCTTATAATCTGAGAAGTCCCTTGTATCACCAATTTTGAATGTGTAGGGGCCAGTAACTTCTATTCGACGGGGTTCTGCGCTATTCAGTTCTTCCATTCCTTGAACTTCACTAAATGTAACATAGTCACCATCAACGAAACCATGTCGAACTTCATCCAAACAAGTGACAACCCCTTGTTCATCCTATTAAAGATGAAAAACAAAGTAATAAAAAACTAGAAATAACAAAAAAAAGTTTAGTTTTCAACCGGCACAGCTGTGGAGTCAATCAAAACAGTTTAATAAAAAACTAAAATAATAAAAAAATAATAAAAAAAATATTAAAAAAACATAGCCCTTCCGTTTTTGCTCAGAGTAGCTATGGATAAAATTTGTGTTTCATACAAATTAATAACAACCCTGGTCTATTCAATCTAATAGATCCCTGCAAGGAATAGATACCTGGTTCATTCTATCAAAAAGTAAAAAGATAATTAATAATTAGAAATGGCGTTCTAGTCTTTCCTCGGAGAAGCTATAGATTAAATCAAAACCGGTAAAAGCGGCATCTACTTTTATGATCAAAGAAAGTTAAAAGATGTGTTTCTCATCTACATTTAAAATATGTCCAGGCTTTCCAATATTTCATTTTTTATAAATTGGGTATTCAGCAATAAATAGAATTGCCAAATAATGGTAGTGAATCTACCCTAATATTCAAAATACCGATGACACCGCAAAACATCATTTGTTGGTGGGAATTTTGACTAGATAAATATTACAGTAATTTCCTAATACGATGGGGCAACAACTGCAGCTGAAAATAGTTGGTCAATTTCTGTTAGCAGTTGAATTTCTTATCAAAATAAGAACTTGCCCAACATCAATCATCTTCAATTATCTATTATGGTATGAATAAAGTTATATAAACAAATACGATTAGGTTTGAACAAGCTAGCACTCGGAGGCCCTTATTACAAAGAAGAAAGAACTACCAATTCGCAGTACAAAATCGCCTGAGGCCAATATGGCCTCACAAAGGCCATATGGCCTTTATGGCCAAACAATGTCGCCTACAAAATCGCCTGAAGCCAATATGGCCTCACAAAGGTCGTATGGCCTTTATGGCCTAACAATGTCTCCTACAATGTTACCTACAAAATCGCCTGAGGCCAATATGGCCTCACAAAGGCCGTATGGTCTTTATGGGCTAACAATGTCGCCTACAAAATCGCCTGAGGCCAATATGGCCATATGGCCTTTATGAGGCCATATTGCCTCCCAATATGGTGGCACAAAGCTATGTCTCCTAGTTATATATATTTCAAGGGTTACCACTTTCAAACTTTCCACCGTAGTAATTTAGCCGACAATTGAAAAGTTGAGTAAAAAATGACAAAGCATTTTCTTCCCGAGACATACAAATAGTACTGGGCGAGAAAGCATATTTAAGTTTCTAGATTTCAACAAAACATGTTCCGTTCAGGAATAAATGACGAGGAAACGTACTGGATCGTTATTGTGGCATTGCTAAAAACAGTTACTTTTTTTTACTCTCAATCTCTTGCAATTTACACTGTGGTTTGTTATTATTTGATTTATATTTACATTTTCTGATTTACTTATAATGCGAACACTGGAATCGCAGTTGCCGTTTCTGGATGTCGAGTCATACACTAACTTATCTCATCAAATTTAGCATATTTTTAGATATTTATATATTATATAAAAATAAATGAATTTTAAAGACCAGGACCATATTATTCATGCATGATGTTCATTTCCCTAAAGATGTACTGTGCATTACTATTTGCCACAAAACTTGTGGAAACCTTATTTTATTTAAGACTTGAATCTTTCCAGCTCCATCTTCAAGGAAGAAAAAAAATTAAACGAAACAAAAATTTAATGAAAAAAAAATCCAGAAGAAGCAAAAAAAAAAAAAAAAAAAAAAAAAAAAAAAAAAAAAAAAAAAAAAAAAAAAAATCGAAGTCATAAAACTAGCTGAGAGGATAGCAACGTCGAAGAAGATTTGAGGGCATTTTTTTTAAGACTTGAATCTTTCTAACCCCATCCCTTCAAGAAAGACAAAAAAAGACTAATAATCATTTTAGTACTCAATTGAATATGAAAAAAATTAAACGAAAAAAGATCCCGAAGAAACAATAAAATGAAAAAAGCAAAAAAAAAATCGAAGTCTTAAAACTTTGGCTGAGAGGATAGCAACGTCGAAGATTTGAGGTCAGAATACCTTTTTCGCCCTATTTTCACAATTACTATTTGCCACAAAACTTGTGGAAACCTTATTTTGTACAAGACTTGAATCTTTTCAGCTCCCCATCCCTTCAAGCAATTAAAAAAGACTAAAATTAATGTTAATACCCAATTGAGCATGAAAAAAAAAAAATCCTGAACAACAAACTGAAAAGAGCCAAAAAAAATTTCAAAGTAGTAAAACTTCGGCTGAGAGGATAGCAACGTCGAAGAAGATTTGACGGCAAAATGCCTATTTTGCCCTATTTTCACAATTACTATTTGCCACAAAACTTGTGGAAACCTTGTCTTTCTTGTGAAAACCTTATTTTATACAAGACTTGAATCTTTCCAGCTCCCCATCCCTTCAAGCAATTAAAAAAAAGACTAAAATTCATGTTAATTGAGCATGAAAAAAAAAAAATTAACAATAAAAAAAATCCTGAAGAAACAAACTGAAAAGAGCCAAAAAAAAATTTCAAAGTAGTAAAACTTTGGATGAAAGGACAGCAACATCGAAAAAGATTTGAGGGCAAAATACCTTTGTAATTGATGCAATCATGGCTGTCTGGGGCGCATCACCGGTAGTGTCGATAACTGTAAACTGATCTCCAAAATCACAGAACACTTGACCAAAGAGACCTCGGTTACTAGCAACAATGAATGCAATGTTATTTTCGCGACATTGTTTCGAGATTTGAAGCTGTTCATCCAAAGTGGAGGAGGTCAATACAACCACCTTAAACTTTTTTATGAACTCAGCAGTGAGCTTGTCTTTGGAAGCGGTGGTGGGGACATAACTATTCAATTCACCTAGGCGCTTGACACAAATATCTGCACGACTCTGGCCAACTTCTTCTTCTCGGAAGAAAAACTGAAAAAGAAGAGAAGGAAAGATGTAGTAGTAGCTATGGATCAATCCTAAATTCTTCTTTCCTTCCTTTCAACTACTCATATTTATCGAAGTTAATTTTTTTTTCATCCATGGACATGCTATTTTTGTTTGAATTTTGTTGTTTATTTTTTGTTGTTTATTTTGTTGAAGCTGTTCATGCTATCCATGGACATGCTGTTTTTACTAATTTTGTCTGTTGATCATTTTGTGCATTTGACAGTGATTTCTGTTCAGAGCCGGGTTACGGGAGGGACAGAGGGGGTACTTACCCTGGGCGCATAAACTTTAGGGGCGTTAAATTCCAAACAAATGGTCAAACGGTTATTATCATTTTGCAATTTGAAATTGTATTTATAAAGTAGAGGGCGCTGTTATTAAATGCAAGTAATTAATAAAATAAAAGTAAATTAATAAACAATTAGACAATAATAATTAAAATAATTAAATTAAAACAATTAATAGAATTCCATAATTAATTAATTTAAATAGTGGATTAACAAATGATTAAAAATAAATTATTAGTTAATTAATAAATTGAAACAAAAATTGTTAATAAATTAAGATTTTGTTTAAATCTGGCCTGAAAATTTTGTGGGAGACAGTGTGGGGGGCTAATCAAGATTTTGCCCCAATCGCAAGAGGTCGCCACAGTGCGTGTTGAAACCATTCAATGGCACCAATTCACGAACATACAGGGACGGGGGAAAAGCAATTATTTCTTCCGATTTTTTTTTACTAAGACACAAAAACTACATTTTTCTAAATCTATTCGGGGGGGGGGGGAGGCATTTTCATTTTTCTTTCTTTCAAGTTAGACCACCAAAAAGAGTACTTTTCAAAATCTAGCAGAGGCGGTTATTGGAAAAAAAAAATTCTCCCAACCATCAGCGTATTGAACCCTAAAACCCATAATATATCAACTATTTGAATATTTCCCATTATTTGTAATATAAAAGCGACAGGGTTTCTGAATTAAAAATGGTTACAAAATTGAAATACATATTGTAAAAATCAATAGAAGCACATTTGCAAACAGGACATAGTGATTCCTTCTAACATTAGATTTAATGTGACTCATCCCCAAGAAAATAGGTAAAATAGACACTCCATGTCCTTTCTTTTCAATAATGTGTGCTTTACACCCGAGCCGAATCATAATCAAAATGCAAAATTTGAGTTGGTGGGACTATGGTTGGCAAAGAACAGGCTTTGTGCCCACAAAGTTGCAATGTCCCATATTTATTTTTTTTCACGTAGGCGAAAAAAAAAAGATAATCCAAGTTTAGACAGATTTCTAATCCTAATTAATGATGCTTTTCGTTATACCCTTAAGAAGTCTATGCCCTTAAGCAGGGTTAACCTGTCGATTACCATGAATTTAAAAAGATGTTTCAGAAAAACTGTCAAATGAAGACGAGTCACCATTTGAAGCTGATCCAGAATTGGTAAATATTATTCCGATTAATCTCAATGATAAAAGTTTGTAGCGACAACAAATTTATGGGAGTTTGAAATACCGGTTGGAATTCAACAATATTCTGTCATATCGAAATGAAAATTTATCATTAGAATTTCTATAGCCGAAAACTCCACATAGGAGATTTACAGTCAGGGTTGCCACCGAGGTTACGTTCGTACCATTTTTGTTACGTTTTTGAATTTATGTTACAATTATGTTATGCTTTTGAATAATGAGTAAGTTTCACATTTTCTGAGTAATCTATTTTTCGCCCCGTCAAAAAATCTGCTGTTCCCATTTTAAGTACACTGACATGAGTATTGATATTCTTTCACATCGCGGACATTTAATCTTATTACACAATCACTCAGTTATTAGGATGAGAAAATACCCACTTCGCTTACTCGCATAGTAAGTTAAGATAACATTCTCTCTCATGAGCATAAGATTATCATTTGTTTAGTGACAAGTGACAATAGTCAGTTAGTCACCTCACCAACTTTCAATTTCATCAGTGTTGAGTTTGAATCTTGTTCCGTCAACAGTCAGACTGAAATTATATGCAAAAGGAGCTAGCTGAACTCAGGAAGGAAAATCTAAAATAAACAGGTAAATAATAATAAAAGTTATTTTCTTTATAATTTCTTTTTAAATAAGTGATTATAAGATGATGTGGTACTTGTCAATTAACTGGTACACACGCGAGAAGTCAAGCTTGGTTAATTCTAATGAAATAAAACAAAATAGGCCTATGATGAAAATATAAAAGTTTAAAACAAATTTGGGCTATATATTTGCACATTAGGGGGATGTAGGTGGGGGGAAGTAAAGGATAGTATATATTAAATATGTAACCTAACCTAGGTACTTTTTTCCCCTAAACCCCGAAAAACAAGAGTTTAAATATTGTAAACTCAATGACAAAACAGGCTTTGCGATCCAATTCTCTATTGACTGATACCGGTTTGACTAGCTTCCCTTAGCATCTATCTTGCGTGTGTACCAGCTAATTGACAAATGCTGATGATATATATATATGTATATATATATATATATATATATATATATATATATATATATATATATATATATATATAATATATATATATATATATATATATATATATATATATATATATATATATATATATATATATGTATATATATATATATATATATATATATATATATATATATATATATATATATATAATTATTCTTTGCGTAACAACCTCACCCCCACCCCTTCTGATTGGTTGGACATAATGACGTTATATACAAAACCTGCTCTTTTTATATGGGATTATGAACAGCTGATATTGAGAAAATATATGAAACTGTAAAAATGAGCCATTTTTGGTTATATCTAAGCATTAGTATTGATGAGGGGGTGGGTTAGTTGAGCCGGAATTTTGATTTTATGCTAAACTTTTTCCAAATATAATGGTCACATTTTTGTCATTATACCCCCCTCCCCATCTGAGGTCCCACATATAACTGTATAAACACATTTCATCGTTGTGTCGAACCTTGTGGTGACATTCTTTCTTGTTGTATTCTTTCGGGTTCTTTCATATTGTAAAGTAAGAATTTTATTGGTTGATCTTTTTTAGTATATTCCTAGGGCTATATCCCGGACCATCAGGGGGGTGGGTGTATTTTCAGAAAAGGGGCCATGATATTTGGAAATAGTATAAAATAAAGATTTTAATGGTAACGCTTGTGTGTTTAGCATATTCTCTTCAGAAATGACAATCACTAAATATTTAGCTTTAGAAAAAGACAACTAGACTAATTCCCATTTTTATGAAGAAGATAAACAGTCTTGTATCTGTATAGGATAGGCTTACAGTCTACTTAGAAACTGATTCATAGGGACCATGCAGGCTGGACTGGGGCCCCAACCCACTGAAAATGTAAATTTCTCGGCGTTTCTTTATTAAATTATAGGTTTTTTATTATCCCCCCTAATTTCTATTAATTAAATCATTTCCAGTTTATTTTTATTAACTCACTGATCTTTTTGTTCCATCTTCAATTAATTTCTTTGTCACACGATTTTTTAAATTTGTGAATTGTTTTTCTATATATTATATATATATATATATATATATATATATATATATATATATATATATATATATATATATATATATATATAATATATATATATATATATATATATATATATATATATATAATATATATATATATATATATATATATATATATATATATATATATATATATATATATATAATATATATATATATATATATATATATATAATATATATATATATATATATATATATATATATATATATATATATATATATATATATATACTACGAAAACTTTACGAAAAAGAAAGTTTTTTTAAAGAAAAGTAAAGGCCATATCAAACTTAAGATCAGTAGAAATAGAAGCCTACAATAACTCAAACTCAAAACGACCAGAAATCAAACAGTTCGTGGTAACGAACTGTAAGTAAGGAGCGACCCGGCTCAATGGTAACCGAAACTCTAGAAAACGGGTTTTTGATACCAAAAGATATATCAAAAGAATCAGATTTCAATGCTGATTTCAAATATATAACTTTCATCAAGTTTAGAGCTACCCATCAAAAGTTACGCGCCTGAGAAAATTTGGCTGATTTTCAAAAAAAGGGGGAAAGACCCCGTAAAAGTTATAGAACCTTAATGAAAATCACACCATCATATTCAGCGTATCAGAGAACCCTACTGTAGAGGTTTCAAGCTCCTATCTACAAAAATGTGGATTTTTGCATTTTTTGCCAGAAGAAAGATCACGGATGCGTGTTTATTTGTTTGTTTGTTTGTTTGTTTGTTTTTTTTTTTTTCCCAGGGGTGATCGTATCGACCCAGTGGTCCTAGAATATCGTGGGAGGGCTCATTGGAACAGAAATTAAAAGTTCTAGTGCCCTTTTTAAGTGACCAAAAAAAATGGAGGGCAACTAGGCCCCCCCCCACGCTTATTTTTTTACCAAAGTCACCCGATCAAAATTTTGAGATAGCCATTTTGTTCAGCATGGTCGAAAATATGATAAATATGTCTTTTGGGATGACTTAATCCCCCGAAGTACCCAGAGGGAGGGCTAAAAGATATGAACTTTACCCAATGTTAACATATAGTATTGGTTATTCGGAATTATACAGAAGTTTTCAGGAGGTTTTTTTTCTGCTAGTGGGAGGGAAGGGTGGGTCGGGGGTTATGTTGGAGGAGCGACCCGGCTCAATGGTAACCGAAACTCTAGAAAACGGTATTTTGATACAAATAGATACATCAAAAGAATCAGATTTTAATGCTGATTTCAAATATATAAGTTTCATCAAGTTTAACTCTAACCATCAAAAGTTAGGCGCCTGAGAAAAGAAAAAAGGAGGAAAGACCCCGTAAAAGTTATAGAACCTTAATGAAAATCACACCATCATATTCAGCTTATCAGAGAACCCTACTGTAGAGGTTCCAAGCTCCCATCTACAAAAATGTGGAATTTTGCATTTTTTGCCAGAAGAAAGATCACGGGTGCGTGTTTATTTGTTTGTTTGTTTTTTTGTTTTTTTTCCCAGGGGTGATCGTATCGACCCAGTTGTCCTAAAATATCGTGGGAGGGCTCATTGGAATGGAAATTAAAAGTTCTAGTGCCCTTTTTAAGTGACAAAAAAAAATGGAGGGCAACTAGGCCCCCTCCCACGCTCATTTTTTTCCCAAAGTCACCTGATCAAAATTTTGAGATAGCCATTTTGTTCAGCATGTTCGAAAATATAATAAGTATGTCTTTTAGGATGACTTAATCCCCCGAAGCTCCCGGGGGAGGGCTGAAAGTTATGAACTTTACCCAATGTTAGCATATAGTATTGGTTATTTGGAAGTATACAGACGTTTTCAGGGGAGATTTTTCCTGGTAGTGGGGGGGTGGGTGGATCGGGGGTTATGTGGGAGGATATTTCCATGAAGGAAGTTTTCATGGGGGAAGGGACATTGCTATGAAGGGGACGCCGGACTTCCCAGCATTATTTAAAAAAAGATCCGAAATTTAATATAAAAAAAACAAGTATTTCAACTGCAATAGCAGCAACATCGAAACTTTAAACGAACAGAAAATATTACATATATGACTGGGTTCACCCCGTAGTCAATACCTCGCTCTTTAAGCCAAAGATTTTTTAGTACTTTCATAAGAGCTATTTATTCTAATTAACGGCCTTTGTGACTAAGCGGTCATTTTTAAAGAATTGGAACAAAATTCGAACTTTCACTTAAAGAGCAAGGTATTGACTAGGGGGCGAACCCCCTAATAAACAAATTTAAAATATATGAATATAGAAGTTCGTTACGTAAGTTAATTCGTAAGTTACGTATATTTATTACTAATAAAAACGTTCGTAAATAAAATTAAACAAGTTTCGACAAAGCCATTTAACTAAATAAAAGTAAATTAATATGCAAATTTTGTTTTAATTATTCATGTACGGTGAGCCAAGATCAAAACCTGCATTTATTCAAAAACGTTCAAAAATTAAATAAAAAAAACAAGTTTTTTTTAACTGAAAGTAAGGAGCGACATTAAAACTTAAAACGAACAGAAATTATTCCGTATATGAAAGGGACTGTCCCCTCCTCAACGCCTCGCTCTTTACGCTAAAGTTTGACTCTGTCTCACAACTTTATTTTTTAAAACAATAAAAAACTTTAGCGTAAAGATCGAGGCGTTGAGGAGGGGACAGTCCCTTTCATATACGGAATAATTTCTGTTCGTTTTAAGTTTTAATGTCGCTCCTTACTTTCAGTTAAAAAAAACTTGTTTTTTTTATTTAATTATTATTAAAGAATAAAAAAGGAAAGGAGAATAATTGGTATGGCTGTAACACTGCATATAAATTTATATAAATGTATATATAGTGGGCTGTAATAATGCAAAAGGTAAATATAACATTGGTTTAAGAATGGAAAGAAAGACAAAGAATGAATTTACAACGATAATCAAGTTAAAAATAAGTTTTATTTGAACAATGCCATAAAGCGATGACATTTGATTATGATATTTGGTGCTTCACATTGATATTTCAGTTTTAAAAGTTTTATCAATTTTTTGAAAACTCCCTAAGAATTTTACGAAAAACACTTCTTAACAGACGTTTGGTATTTTCTTGGATAGGGCTATTGTGGCAACTTTTACCCGATAGGGCTATTGTGGCAACTTCAAGTCCTAAAATTGGTCTCAATCAGGAACCCTTATCGCTATCTAAATTCACAAAGTGCAAAGATTTTCAAACAGAGGTGTTTATTGTTTAAAGTTCAGGAAAGGTCTGCCCATTTCATACGAAAACATTGATTGAAAACGAAACTAGTCTTATCTCGGCTGTCCACCAAAACAGGTAACTAGCCTTTTCAAATATCACAGGAACTACAATCTGAGAAAATAAATATCACGACGTGAAAAAAAAAGATAAACCATCCAGTGGCGGATCCAGAGGGGGGGAGGCGAGAGGTGCCCCCCCCTAAAGTAGTCTAAAGTAGTGTAATTTACCTAATTAACGCAAGTTTGCATTAATTAAACTTGCTCCTAACGTAAGTTTATCGGATCAACCTATTTTGCCCCCCCCCCCTAAAAAATCCTGGATCCGCCCTGAAACCATCACACCTATTCCACCAGTTATTAGAAGAAAAAAATTTCCTTATTTTCACAAATTTCATCAACCCGCCGCCCCCTTTTTTATAAAATCCTACATAGGGCAATCAGTTGAGCCCACTGTATATAAATAATAGATTAAGTCATAATTTGTATATAAATTAAGTCATACCTGTGAGATGGGACAGTTGCAAACCACTTGGCCGGCTCACCAAGTTTTTTACTGCTTTTGCAATTACGAATAATGCAATTTCTAACCATTTCTTATTGATTGACGCATACACACTAACCCGCTAATGCATAAATAAGTGGGAGGAACTTTTTGTTTGCACCGAGAATGAAGAGCCAGAAATCATCTGCGGTAAACTTACTGCCTGATTATATAAACTGTGGTTAAAAGGTTCAAATTTTAACCAAAATATTTTAAACTTATTCTCTTTGTTAGTTATCATCGAATAAAAACTGCACAGACATTTATAACAGTCCCACAGTCTGATACGTCCTATACCTATATGTACCTATACGTATACAATAATGTACCTATACAATACAATAGTGTTCTAAGCAACAGCATCGTTCAGACTTTTCGTGCGAAATTCGCCCGACATGGAGAGCGGGATTCACCATCCGTCACACTGGGCCAAAAATCTGGAACTCAATTCCAGCATCAGTTCGAGAATGCAGCAACAAGCGGTATTTTCTAAGACTAGCGAAGAAATATCTTATGACATGCTAAGCATTTTGTTCATTAGGGTTTTCTTTTTCGTTTTTGTAAAATTTAATTAGAAAATGGCAGTGTATTTTCGTTTGCAGTATTTTCAGCGCTAAAGTATGCCACCAGGCATGTGCGCTGTTTTGTGACATTTATTTATGTATGTGTTATAAATAAAAATATTCTACTCTAACAGCCGATTTTTTTCTTGATTATTCGAGATAGTACATATCACATATTTTTAAACAAAATAACTTGAAAGTAGATCCATAAAGTCATTCATATTTACCTGAGAGGAAAGATCACTTATAACAATGTTTCCTTCATCATGAACGGTCACGGATCTAACTCCAGCAAGAATAACGTTCTTGGCTACTTCAACACCAAGTCCTTTCATGCCACTAATGAGGACGTCAGCCGTGGCCATCCTGTGCATAGCTTCATGACCAAGTACATATAGTTGACGACTGTAGAGGCTTTCATCAATATGGGCGTGGTTGTTGCTTCCATTGGTTCCGTCGGCCATATCCTGTAAATATTACGGTCGTAATGACAAAAAAGCAACTACTACAAATGTAACCATTAGTGGCGCGGTAGTGAAAAACTTTAGGCAATACATATAGTCAAAATAGGAAAAAAAAACGAAACCTAATGTCATACTGTGAAATTAGAATAGTAGATATTGGCACCGCTTGCTGCCAGGGTTGCCAACTTGCACACTTTTCCGTGTGAAATGCATGATTTCACTCCACGGACCGGATTTGCATTCTTTTTGCCCGTTATTTGCTCTTTGTACTCTTTTATGAAATGATGATAGAAAAAGTATTAAGCAAAAGAAAAAATATCAAAATAAATTATTTAAGGGCAAAAGTTAGAACAGCTAGCCGGTATGACCTCTGTTATCTCTGTCTGGGCCGTCCCCCAGGCGTCCTTCTGGTATTTTCAACCACTTACGAAGAAGTAGATCAAAGTATAAATAGCAAGTAAAAACGTGGTAGATTCAACATCAATTTTTGCAAAAGGAAGTTAAAAATTGTTGGGCACAACAACTCAACCCCTTACTCTTAACGCTAAAGTTTGACTCTGTCTCACAAATTTTGTTTTTTTTAAACAATAAAAACTTTAGCGTAAAGAGCGAGGGGTTGAGAAAAAATTTTATCTAAACATTTGATGAAGTCAACTATAGTTCAGTTAAAGATACAAGCAATCAAAACAAACACCAGCAAATTCCAAGCAGACCATTACCTTTTAAACTTAAAAAAAGAATGAAAATCATTACCTAACCATTTAGAGGTTGATTTTAAGTAGGGAATCCTCCTAACTTCATTTTAAATACATTTGAAAAATTAAAAGGTAATATGTTTATTGATCGTAGGATGATTGATAATTATTTGTAAATAGCGTAAGAATGGTCAAAACAGTGAGGGGTTGCGCGCGCGGCGATAGCCCCATTCTTTTTTACTTACACTCTTTATTAACAATTTGCACTCTTTGTTGGCCTTGATTTGCACTCTATTTGACATCAGCAATTGGCAACTAAGCATGGGCACTGTTTCTGTTTTCTGTTCTGTTTTTAAAATACCTGTTTCTGTTCTGTTAATTCAGAAAAAACAGAAACAGAACAGAAACAGATGACCTGTTTTTTATTTACCTGTTCTGTTCTGTTTTTATAATAGCTATTTCGTCCTGTTTCTGTTTTTTTTTTTCTACCTGTTTTTCTTCGGTTTCTGATTTTATTCTAGTGATACGAGAATAATATATTCGAGACTTTCGAACTTACAAAATAGTGTTTTAAATCATAATTTGAAATTGTGAAGAAGCGTGGTTACGCCTCATACAATTCTAAAATCGGAATGTAAGTAAAATGAAGGAACTCAGTGTGTCTAATATATCAAATAGTGATACTATGTTGTTTCATCTAGGCAGAATTAGAGCCTAGGAGTCAGATGAGAGTAGGTGTGTGTGTAGATAGGAGGCTATTAAAGATGTAGTTTAGTTCAACTAAAACAACTTGTTTCTTGCTGTATATTATTCAGTAAATTGAGCAGCAAAGTTATACAGATACTGTCCAGGAGACAAGCGACCATTCTTTATTTCCAATTGACCAAAACAAGCTGCTCTACCGAAACTCTGCTGCAAAGCCCTGTTTACGGACAAATTGCAACTTTCTGTGTTTGATAAGCCAGATATGAAACATATTATTTGAAAAAAAAAACACGGGGCTTCACCATCCTGGGAAACCATCCATCATCACATAAATGTTCCTGCCAGAAAAAAAGTTAAACAGAAGGCTGCTTTACGGTCTGCCATTAAGACTAGGTTGACTTGTGACAGCTGGTCTGCAAAATAATCTGCTTTTATTACCCCAGGGAGATTACCCCACTACCTATTACCCCAGGAAGATGAAAAATAGCCGAGGTTGCCCCAGAGTGTTTCATATTTCAAGAGGCTTAATCATTCTCATGCTACTACTAATATCCTTCCAGTAATCTAAGTTGCAATCAGTAAGCTTTCAGTGACAGGTAAGATGTTCCGCATCGTGACTCTAGGCTATGAGCACTTTCCTGATCTTCATGTTTTGAAAATAGTCTTCATTCATCTGTTACGCAAGCTCTTGGATTTTAGTCCACTCGAAACTTAGGCGATGACATCCCTGAAGAAGATTGCTTGGAATCCTTTGATAAAGTCGAAGATGCCGATACAACTGGTAAAAACTATTCAGACGGCCTTTCTGTTCCTTGTTCTGAAAACTCCGGAAGTAAAGATACTTTTGCTAAAGACTCTGATGAAACTGATGCAGTGTCTACGGAAGAGGGCGGCGAAAGTAATCGGGAAGAAAAGTGGGGAGCTGGGGGTCTGTCAAAAAACGATGTTGCAGCACAGGCCATCCGAAGACACTTAACGCTTGCTCAAACATTTGAAAAAACTGCGAAAATTATTTAGAAAACTAAAAGTTTCCACTGTCCAGCATGGTAACTTAAAAAGATGTTGTAAAGAGAGTGGCCTTCGGTCTCGTATCCCTCTTGACATGAAAGTGCGATGGAGTAGCAAATTGGATATGATTAAATCTACAAAAAACTTAGATAGCCTGGAAATAGTTTTTTACATTTGACGTTTGCAACGGTTCTATTAGGAGTCCCTTGCTTATGTCTAATGACTGGACTGTACTAGAAGCTGCTATTACCGTACTTTCTCCTATGCACAATACCACTGTAATGGTAAGTCCCATTGCCAGTCCCATTGCTGAACCCCTCAAAGAATTAAAAAAAAAAGTACTTTGTGACAAGCCTTCATTTTGCAATTAATCTTTTCCAAAAGGCAGCTTATCTGGATCCTTCAATATTTGAAAGGTTGTCACTTGTGGATCGTTCTCTGGTCCCTCAGTCTTTGACCCCATTAATAATGGATACATTAAGTAATGGTGCAGAAACAGCCAGGGAGCCCACTCCAACTCGCCTTCATGGGCACCCATAAGGAGGGGGGGCAAGGGGGGCATCACCCCCCCCCCCTGGCTGAATGACAGTGTCATATATTTGTATTAATTAAAAAAAAACTTTCCACAGAATAAGTTTTCAAAGAAAAGTAAAAAGCTCTATTAAGCCAAAAATGGGCAGAAATAAAGTCAAATAATCTTCCAAGCGTAAAACTACCACAAATCACTATCAACAATTAAATGAAACTCAAAACGAACAGAAATTATAATAAATAGCCGAGTCAAACTCAAAACAAGCAAAAATTAACATTAGTAGGGCTGACAACCCCATGCCTTCTCAAGACCAGAACATAACTTTGGCTTTACTGAAAAAAATAAAAAAAATAAAAAAATGACCGTGGATTGTCAGTTTAATTTACCATACTGAAATTTATTCCTTAAAATAAAAAAAATGGGTAAAAAAAAGTTTTTAACTTATTTAAGTAAAAAAAGTGAAAACATTTAAATATATTTTGATTCCAGTAAAGCGCAAATTATGTTCTGATCTTGAGAAGGCATGGGGGTTATCAGCCCTACTAATGTTAATTTTTGCTCGTTTCGAGTTTGACTCCGCCATTTATTCTAATTTCTGTTTATTTTGACTTTCATTTATTTATTGATAGTGATTTGCGGTAGTTTTACGCTTAGATGATTACTTGACTTGTCCATTTTTGGCTTAATGGAGCTCTTTACTTGTCTTTGAAAAGCTTATTTATGAAAAGTTTTTTTTGATGAATTTCTGTTCGTTTTTTATGGACAAAGTCATTTTCACGAAAAAAAATATTTTATATCTTTTCATTTTTTTTCTATAAGAATCCATAGTTATAATTGTGGGGGTTTGACATGCCCAATATCCCTAAAGACATAGTTGCTGGATCGTTCTACTATGCTGAACAAAATAGTTCTCAAAATTTTGACTAGATGTGTTTGGGAAATAAATCGGCTTGAGAGACGGGCTGATTGACCTCCAATCTCTTTTTACTCTTATAAAGGACCCTAGAACTTTTTAATTTTGAATCGACTTAACTTCTTTAAATGTTTCAATGATATTTCTAGCTATTTTAGGGTGGTGCTGCCTATGTTATTGCTTATATGCCTTTTTGGAAACCTGCATGAATACAGTTTTTCGTCTAATTGGAACGCCCCCTAAACACTTCCTAGAAGTTTCACCTTAATACTCTAAGCGTCATTAGTTACAATAACTGTAGTTGTAGTACTAAAAGTATATTACATAGTGCTTTCTGGCTAGCTCAAAATCCCCCACAAATTACTCTTAAAGATCTAACTAAATATTATATATAGTTCTTGAGCTATTGCTTTGTCACCTTTTTGAAAGTTCACATTCTCATAGTTTGTTTTGATTTAGTTCAACGTCCGCCAAAATATTTCTTATATTTGATTACTGAAGACATTGTTATATTCTCTTTGGACTATTGGCTACAAAATGGCTATCTCACAATTTCGATCAAATGTGTCTGAGGAAAAAAGGATATCAGGGAGAGGGGGGGGGGCTATTTTCTCTCCATCACCTTTGACTATTAAAATGGAACGAGAAGTATGCATTTCCAATCAAATGAGCCTCCTCCAAAGTTCACAAAACCACCTGTTCATAAAAACCTTACATCCCCCCGGGGCATAACTTAAAACCCTTATCCCCATACTTTGGGGGGTTGTGTAAACCCCAAAGGCTGTGTTATGAGATCTTTGGATTATTTTTGAACAAATGGCTATCTTAAAATTTCTATCGGATACATTGGGGGAAAATACGACGTGGGGGGGTATAGCTGACCTCCAATAAATTTGACTCTTAAAAAGGGCCCTTCAACTTCCGATTTACAATACAATGAGCCCCCTCCGAAGTTTATACGACCACCGTTTCCATAAAAACCTTAAATACCCTTGGGGCACACCTTACAACCCTTGCCCTGAGGACTGTGAGGGGGTTCTCATCCTCAAAGACATAATTTCTGGACTTTTAAACTTAGTCAAACAAAATAAATATCTCGAAATTTTGACTGGAAGTGTTTGGGGAAATGATGGACGTGGGGAGGAGGTGGTTGCCCTCCAATCACTTCGGACTATTAAAGAAGGCACTAGCCCTTTCAATTACCAACCGACTGAGCCCCCTTTTCGAAGTTTCTACGACAAAAAATGGCCATCTTAAAATTTCTATCAGATCCGTTTCTGGAAAATACGACGTGTGTGTGTGTGTGTGGGGGGGCTATTTGTCTTCTGATCACTTTGACTCTTAAAAAGAACACTATAACTTCTGATTACCAATCCAATTAGCCCTCTTTGAAGTTTATACGACCACCGTTACTATAAAAACCTTATATGCCCCCAGGGCATAACTTACAACCCTTGACCTGAGGGCTATATGGGGGGCTATAGAGGGGGGGAGGGTTATCCTCAAAGACATAATTTCTGGACCTTTCAACTACACTGAACAAAATGGCTATCTCAAAAATTATGATTAAATGTGTTTGGGGAAATGATTGGTATATGGGGAGGGGGGGGGGGTACATGACCTCCAATCACTTTTGACTGTTAAAAAGGCCAGTAGAACTTCTCATTACCAATCAAATGAGCCACCTGTGAGGTTTATACGACCACCCTTTCTTTAAAAAACCTTATATCCCCACAGGGCATAACTTACAACCCTTGTTCTGAGGGTTGTAGGGGAGGGGGTTGTCATTCTCAAAGTCATAATTTCCGGACCTTAAAACTCCACTGAACAAAATCTCAAAATTTTGATTGGATGTGTTTGGGGAAGAGATTGACGTGGGGGAGGGGGAGCTGGTTGCCCTCCATGAGCTCGTTTGAAGTTCCTGTGACATTTCTTTCTATAAGAAGTGCCCTGGTCTGAAAAGAACAAAATATTGTGTCCACATCGCTCTTTACTTAGGCAGCGCTGTAGCGCTGTCTATGATATTTTGTCTTGAGATTTCAATTAAACAGCACTAGAAGTGCCGATTCGACCAGGTAAGCCCCCCACCCCTAAAATTTAGTTTATGGGCGCCCATGCTCACCTTTGTACTGCTGAAGTCCTTGAGGCTATGGTAGAGTCCGGTGAGGAAAACTGGCTCCAGTCGTTTCTGGATGCAACAGGTTTCAAAATTGTAAGACGCTCCTGCAGCGTTAGCAACTCTGCCGTAAATGCCTTAAAATGTTTTGAAAAGAAACTACTAATCTATCTTTCAGAGTGACGTAGAGCTTTTACTTTTTTCAGTAATTTACATAAATACAGTAGTACGAATTTATATGAATCCTGGGGAGGGGGCAAAAAGTGCATCTTTTCTTAAATTACACCTTTGAAATACTGGAAGATCCAGAGATTCTGGAGGGGGGAGGAGAAATCGACTAAGAAACAGAATTAGAATTTTTGGATTGTGTAATTATAGTTCGTCATAGTAGAGGGTGTCACTACCCCTTTTCCTTTTGGAATGGACCATGAGAAACGTAGCTACCTACTCAAAAGCATGCCCGCTCCTATTCTTAAAATAAAAGTTTGAAGTAGTAGCAATTTATATGATAGAGCAAGTGTTTGCATTGGAGAAGGTATTTTCCGCTGCAAAGCCACGGAAATTTTCGAAATAAGATACCAAAAAGTGCAATTGTCCTTATATTTGCACCCCTTTGAAAAAATATTTAAGAGAAGAGAATACTTGAAGAAAGTATGTATCAAATAATCTAAATTTCACTGAGATTCGGAATTTGAGAAATTTCCATTTACTTATTTACTTAAGAATGTATTTGGTGGAGGGCCTAGAACAATATTTTCTAGCACGAAGTGCCGTAAAAATATGCGAAGTACCTTTAAACCATCAATTTTCATTCAAAAAATTTTTGACACGCATTGACTAGGATATAATTAACCTTCTTTCTTCTTTCATACTTTTGTTTAAGATGGCTTCCGAAGTCCAAACGTTCCGAATGGGGGGGAGGGATCCAAAGTCCAGATGGGGGGTAGTGGAAAGCATGGTCTGGAAGGAGAGGCTGCCCCCTCCCAAATCAACTATAGGCTCTGCTGAAACACTAATGACTTTGAGCTGACTGCACAATTTCATGCTGAAAATCGTTTTATTTTCGAAATGTCCGGGCATTTCCGGGTAGTTTGAGAAGATGCTGTATAAACATAAATACGCATTTTGGAAAAAAGACGGGAAATGAAAGAAAATAAACATAAAGAAAAAAAGATGGCGATATTTGCGTACAAAGACAATTTTTCGCCCCTTTTTTAGAAACACTGCACTTTTTAGCGAAAAAAACGCTGTAATAGTACTTGGTTTTCTCAAAAGTGTTATCGCCAGAGAAAAGTACTACCAGTGGCAAGTGAAAATCTTGACGAGAAGTTAATGAGAGACTAAAATAATAATGTTTTCATATTGGAGACCCATTCATTTTCTAGACTAGAAATTATGAGATCTTTTCGGAGCTGTCAGAAACCGCTGTAAAGCATCTAAGCGTACTACTGCTAGTATCGAGCGAACAGGCATTTTTGATCTCTGAGTATTTCATGCAAAAGGAGTATGCCCGGACAATGTCCAAACAAGGGGAAAGCGCAATTT
Organism: Artemia sinica; assembly: GCA_027921565.1. Taxonomy (NCBI): domain Eukaryota; kingdom Metazoa; phylum Arthropoda; class Branchiopoda; order Anostraca; family Artemiidae; genus Artemia; species Artemia sinica. Next base: position 40,512,846 of record CM051269.1, on the reverse strand, counting down.
TTAAGTGATAAGCTATAAGGTTTGAACAACTGATGCTATAATTAACTTTCTGATAATAAGCCAAAACTTATCATTTACATTTTTTCTTTAACCTTTAAGTGTTCGTAAAAAAGCTGTTTAAACAGCTGTTTTTGGAATGAAAACAGCTGTTTTCTGTTTTTACCAAATAACAGAACAGAAACAGGACTTCTGTTTTTTTGTTGGCCTGTCCTGTTTCTGTTCTGTTTCATTCAAGCCCTGTTCGTTTTTTTTCTGTTTTTTCAGGAAAACAGAACGGTGCCCATGCCTATTGGCAACCCTGCTTGATGCCACAAGAACTAACAGATGCAGAAAAATAAAGGCTGTCAGTTTTAAATTAGGTCGAAAAGAACAAGAAACTTACAAGAGTTGGGAACTCGGTGATTTAACAAGGGGTTTAGTTTAAAAACTACAAGCGTCATTGACGGTGTATTGTGAGGCGGCATCATCAAAGCAGTCGAAAATTTCAAAGAAATTTATACAATTTGATAAAATTAAACTGCGAAGTTTTAGGATTTATTTTACTACACTTTATTGAATTTATTTTGGTACTTTTGCAGCAAGCTATAAGAGCGCGGAAAGTGAATTTTCGTTAACGCTAATGAAATAAAACAAGATAGAATAAAAATATAAAAGTTCAGAAACAGATTTGGGCTATATATTTGCACATTAACGGGAGAGGGAAGGGGGGGGGGATAAAGCATAGCATATATTAAATACGTAACCTAACCTAATCAACCCAACTTAGATACCTTTTAGTCCCCCTAAACCCCCAAAAAATAAAATTTATGTATAGTTCCCGGAGTGAGAAACCCTTTGTAATGCCAATCTTTATACAGCGTCTCATATAAGTACCAGGTTTTATCCTATCTGATCTTCAATACAATTGTCGCGCGCTTACCGCTTTCTACGAAAGTAGCAAATTAAACTGCGAAGTTTCAGGATTTATTTTACTACGCTTTATTGAATTTATTTTATGATAGAAGTTGATTTAGTTGAACATCTGCCTAAATATTCCTTGAAAGCTTCACCTTAACCCCTTTAGCTTGCGTAGAAGCAATAGCTGAAGTAGCAGTAGTAGCAGCATACAAGTTGCACCTTTGATTTTCTTCAACATCCACCTCAAAACACGCTGAAACTTATACCATAAACCGTTCCTGAAGTATTACTAAAACGTCCTCATGACAACCTGTATGCGCATACAGTGTTATGATTTAGCTCTGCACCGTTTCAATATTCCTAAAATTTTCGTCTTAATGTCCTTAGCTTTAGTAGCAGTAGTAATAGTAGTAACAGTAGCACTAGTAGTCAAGGAGGCACACTTGTGCCTCTATAAAGAGGCGACCCACCACAATGTTAAGCGATTTCCGGTCCTAGCGGTCGCAGAGAGACAGCGGTAATCGCATTTTGTAGCCCAGGCTCAAACTAAGATACGTGCAAAATTTCACCCCCCTCCGACTTTATCTTCATGGGTAAAAGTGGGCCGGAAGTTTCGACCCTCCGACCACAGCCCCCCTTTAACGTTGTCCGATAGGGTTGAAATTTAGAGGTCAAGCTTTCCTAGGGCCCGGGAGCTTATCCTCGAAATTTCAGCTCAATCCGATCACTCCTTCCCTGTTTTCCAAAAACCAAATATAGCCACTTAAAGTTCAAATTTTTTTTTCTTGTTAGCCACGCCTACAGGCCACAGTTGGCAACTGATCCGGGTGAATGAGGACTCATTCGAAGCAGAATTCGACCTGTTAGGGCCTTTTGATATTTTCAGACCGAAAAAATTATCCCCCGAATTTACATTTACGAAAAACCTCGTTTTCCTATAAGAGCCCATGTTAATTTTCCCACCACAGCCCCCCTTTAACGTTGTCTGATCGGGCTGAAATTTAGAGGATAAGCTTTCCTGGGGCCTGGGAGCTTATCCTCGAAATTTCAGCTCAATCTGATCACTCCTTCCCTGTTTTCCAAAAACCAAATATCAAGTTTTGTGGGGATTTGCTTGCGTCAAAAATAGATTCCACTTACTAAAAAACTATTACAATTGTGTCTCTTTAGTACAGCGATCGATACTCCTGACTGTCAGGCGGAAGACCCGGGTTCGATTCCCCGTCAGAGGAAATTTTTTATATACTGAATTTAAAGTTTAAAAAAGAAACTCAGTTTCTTTTTTAAATTATTTGAAAAAAAAACGTTTTCTAAAGAGTTAAAGAGGCTGAGTTACAAGATCGACCCTTAAAACACCCTGTCGAGAAACTGTACAAAACGCGCAGAAATTATTTGAAAAAAAACTACGTTTTCTAAAGAGTTAAAGAGGCTGAGTCACAAGTTCGAACCTTAAAACGTACAGGGATTAGAAGGTACAGTTGGGGGGCTGCCGCCCCCCAAACCCCCCGCTTTCGCAGCCTTTAAATAAAAAAAAAAATTAAACTGAAAGTAAGGAGCGACATTAAAACTTAAAACGAACAGAAATTATTCCGTATATGAAAGGGGCTGTGCCCTCCTCAACGCCTCGCTCTTTACGCTAAAGTTTGACTTTCTCACAACTCTTTTTTTTAAACAATAAAAACTTTAGCGTAAAGAGCGAGGCGTTGAGGAGGGCACAGCCCCTTTCATATACGGAATAATTTCTGTTCGTTTTAAGTTTTAATGTCGCTCTTTACTTTCAGTTAAAAAAAAAAATTTATTTAAAGGCTGCGAAAGCGGGGGGTTTGGGGGGCGGCAGCCCCCCAACTGTACCTTCTAATCCCTGTACGTTTTAAGGTTCGAACTTGTGACTCAGCCACTTTAACTCTTTAGAAAACGTAGTTTTTTTCAAATAATAACAGTATAGCATTAGTAGTAGTAGTAGCAGTAGAAGTAGTATGATACAAATAGTACCTTATGGTTAGTTCAACATCCGCCACATCAAGCCCTGTAAATTTCAACTTCACACACCAAGCCGTACCCAAAATATTGCTAATACACCCTTTCAGAGCTGTTCTTAGGGGTGGTGGTGCCCGGGCAAAATTACTTACAGCGCCCTCTTCCCAAATCAAATATAAGCCAAAAAGAATCAAAGTGATTTTTTTTTTATAAAGTGGATCCCCCCCAGCTGCGGCACCCCCAAGCCACCCAGGGTAGCGGCCCCGGTTGCCCCTCTCCCTGAACGGCTCTGCGTCCTTTTGAAAACTAGCATACAGACGATAAGTTGCGATTCAGTTCAACTTTCCCTCTCAATGTTTCATGAAAACTTCACCTTCATACCATTAGGCATAGGTGTGATAATAGTCACAGTAGTAGTAGTACGATTACTAGTAGTACTAGCTGTAGAACTAGTAGTAGCATTAGCAATGATGGCACTAGTACTAGTAGCAGCCGTAGTATTAACATGTTGCCTTTTGGTCAGCTGAGCCTCCCCTCATCAAACCCTGGAAATTTCAACTTAATACAATTAACCGTTGGTATGACATAGCCGATATGCCCTTTTGATAACCTGCACATTCAGTTTTAATTAAGCTCAACTTCCCCCTCAACACTTCCTGAATTTTTCATCCTAATGCTCTGTTAGTAGTTGCTGCAACAAAAGTAGTTTAAGCAGTAGCGTGCACATATTGCCTTTAGGTCAATTGATCTTCCCCCATAGGCATTCCCTGGAAGCTCCAAGTTTTGATTTAGCTCTAATTTACCTTAATGTTCTCTCATAATTTCCCCGTTCATACCCTTATTCTCAATAACATTGGTATCATAGTGCTGGCGGTAGAAGTAGGAGCTGTAGTAGCAGCAGCACTGTTGTAATAGTAGTAACAGTAGTAGCACCAGTTATTAATAGTAGAAGTAGTATGCATATGTTGTTCGGTTGATTACCCCCCCCCCTCTCTTGATGTCCTGAAACTTTTAGCTTGATACGACAAACCGTTCCTAAGATATTACTGATACGCCCTCTTGACAATCTGTGTGCATATAGGATGTTTTGATTTAGTTAAACTTTTGGTATTCTACTTCCGTATTATATGGTACACATTCGAGAAGTGAAGTTTGGTGAATGCTAATGAAATAAAACAAAATATGATGAAAATACAATATTTTAGTAACAAAATTATAAAAACTATAACAAAGAATTATGGTAGGGGGGCCGCACAGAACGAATTATATTAAACACATGACCTAACTTAACCAAAATATACCAACTAAATATTTAATTAAAATATAGTTACAATGTAGTTGTCGACGGAGCCGAAGCTAATTGTTTGGTAAGACCGTGAAAACCGGTTATTGTCTCATCTCCCCGATCGAGTGTGTGCCATATAATACGGAAGTACCAAACTTTTCGGTACTGTTCTATTAACCCGGCTCTTTTATCACTCAAACTCGAGACGCGTTGAAAAAACCGTTTTTACGGGTTGATACAAGACACCGCTGCAGAGAAATACAATGTATAGCGTAGTTTTAATTGCGTATACGATATTTAAAGTGTGGTTTTTTGGTTTTTTTTGGGGGGGGAAGGTACTTAAGTTAGGTTAGGTTACGTATTTAATATATGCTATGCTTTGCCCCCCCCTAATGTGCAAATATATAGCCCAAATTAGTTTCTAAACTATTATATAGTCATACTATTTTATTTTATTTCATTAGCATCAACCAAACTAGCACTATAGAAGAGCCCGGTTAATAGAACAGTACCAACTTTTCCATCAATATTTCCTCAATTTCTCATTTCAATATCCTCAGTCTTGGTAGTGCTCGCTACAGAAGCATCATATACACTCAGTCATTCAATCCCCCCCTCATCATATACACTTAGTCATTCTTGGAATACACCCTCTAGACAACCCGTATGCGCATAACGTGTTTCGATTTATTTAAAGACTCCCCTCAACAATCTCTAAAGATTCACGTGGATGCCCTTCTTCTGTTTGGACACTAAAGGTCAAAAACATTGCTACCTTTCTCAATAATAAATACAATATGTAAACAATGGGCAAATAAAGTAACATACAACCCTTGCCCCGAGGGCTCTGGAGGGGACATACCCAAAGACATAGTTACTGATCCTTTCAACTGTGTCTAAACAAAATGATTATCTTAAATATTTTGACTGGATATGTTTGGGAAATTGATGGGTGTGGGAGGGGGGGATGGTTGGCCTCTAATCACTTTTTACTCTTAAAAAGGATACTAGAACTTCCGGTACTTATTTAGAATCCAGAAAACACACGAGAATTATATTGGAAAAATCAGATAGCATTACCCGGTACTTGTATGAGAAGCTGTATAAACAAAGGCTTTCTCACTCCGGGAACTGTGTTTGGTACTCTTGTACTAAACGGACTCTTTTATATACGGCAATGCATACCAGTCACAAAATAGACCAAGACGCGTTATGAAAAACAGGTTTACTCTGCCTTCTTGGATATAAACAAAGGCAAGAACTGTATTTAAATTGTTGTTTTTTGGGGTTTAGGGGGGGGGAGGGTACCTAGATTAGGTTAGGTTATGCATTTAATATATGGTATGCTTTGCCCCCCACCCCCTCCCTAATGTGCAAATATATAGCCCAAATTTGTTTCTAAACTATTATATATTCATCCTATTTCATTTTATTTCATTAGCATTAACCAAACTAGCACTATATAAAAGCGTCCGTTTAGTACAAGAGTACCCTATATTTAAACTTTATATTTTTGGGGTTTAGGGGAGATAAAAGGTACCTAGGTTTGGTTAGGTTACGTATTTAATATATGCTATGCTTCCCCTCCCCTCCCTCTAATGTTCAAAAATATAGCCCAAATTTGTTTCTGAACTATTGTAATTTTATCCTTTTTTTTCATTACTATTACCGAAACTTCACTCCTCGCGTGTTTTCTGGAATCTAAATAAGTACGGAACATTCAATCAAATGAGCTCCTTCCAAAGCTTCTACGGTAACTCCTCCTATACGAAGTGCGTTGGTGAGAAAAGAATAAATAAAAAGCAATAAATGATATATTGTGCCCACATTGCTCTTTACTTAGACAGCGCTATTGCGGTGCCTAATGATTATGTTGTTCCCTCAGAAAATCCCATTGATTGCTATGTAAAGAAAATACTCTAAACCAGAGTTGTATTTTAGTCAGTTAGTTTGTCCACCTTTCTTTAATGCATAAATTAATTACAAAATGCAATAAAGCGTCATATAGATATCCCAATTATTGCCTATTAGCTTTGGAATAAACATCTGAAACTCTTCTTTCTTATATTTAATCTCACAAAAGACCAAACCATGCCCATGACGTTATCTAGATGCAATTAATCGAGCAAACACCCTTAGAAACCAAAAGTGCTAGTGTAAAGCCAGGGGCTGGCAGAGGAAAGTGACCCCAGTCCAATGGCGGTTCTAATTTCTAAACAACTCAAGAAAATATCATATAATTTGAGGTTAATATTTAATGATTGACCTCTTCTGAAGGAAACACGCAATACAAAAAAGCGGTAACATTAAATTCCTTACTTAATGTTATTTCTAGATATTATGGTCATTTGATTTACGATTCACCCCCTCTACCCCCTGGTAGTCCCAGACATAACTCTAGGAAATACAAAACGAGAAGAATCTAAACAAATTAAACTTTCAGTATATGCAGCATTCAAGGCCGTACCCAGAGGGAGGGGGTTATGGGGTTTGAACCCCTCCCGAAATGTTTTTTTGACTCGTAAAAACGTAACAAAAGTGGATATAAACAAAAACCCGCCTGAAAAAAATCTTTGAGTAAAACCCCCTCCGAAAAAAAATCCTGGGTACGGCCTTAGCAGCATTCTCTAGATATAAATTGCGGCCAGGATTTATTTTGTATAATATTTTTAAACGTACATTTTAAACGAGAATTACCTTCAAATGAAGTCTGAAATTAGGCCTATTTACCTTTATTTCAAGCATAAATGTAAATCCAGAACACAGATTAAAAATTCATAGCAACTATTCTAATATCAAAAAGTTTGTTCCACCTTCCCAATAAACTAGTTACTAATTGCGGGCTTCACGTCTTATCTTTTAGTTGTTTTTATAGAATTTCAAAAAGACTCAATCCTTCTGAGTCACTGTTAAAACTTTTTTTTTATCGATTTCGTGGCGTCATTGCTTCCCCGCGCTTAAGCCAAGAGCGTTATGAAAGGAAAATTGACGCAATAAGTTTCAAATCTTTAGTCATGGCTCAGAGCAACAAAGAGAAAATTTGGCAAGGGTAACTTGACAATAAAAAAGAGAAATGAAAAGGGTTGGAAACGCTAAATGCTTCAATAATGCAATCATTCTTTTCATACTAGAAAATTATTTTACGAGCATAGCTTTTTTGGGGAAATACAGGGTGATATATTAGAAGCTGGGGGGGGGAGGGGGAAATTAGACGAATAGCTATATCAGTGGTAATCGTAGAAAAAGAGCATTTCATGTAAGAATATAACGCCTATAGGAGGTGGGCGAGGTTTAGAGGCCACTATCTATTACATCATCGGTACTTGTGCATTATAACTAAACCAGCGTTATACACGAAAGAAGTCAAGGTCGGTTCATGCTAATGAAATAAAATAAAATAGGATGAATATATTTGGGGTATCATCTGAATACTCTTACCTATGTCTATGTGTTGTTTTCTATTTTATGTTCACCTTTTTGCAAATAATTGCGAGATTTAAATACAACAACCTTAAACATTACAAAACGCTAGGAACATGGCCTATATACGGGTAGGCGAACGTTAAGGGAGCGTAGTAATATTTAAGTTCAAGTTTGGAAACAAATTTGGCCTATATATTTACACATTAGGGGGGGGGGGGGGTAAAGCATAGCATATATTAAATACGTAACCTAACCTCACCTAGGTGCCTTCCTCCCCCCTAAACCCCAAAAAACAATCGTTTAAATATTGTAAACTCAATGAGAAACCACGCTTTGCAATCAATTTATCTCTTGCAAATAGCTGTTTGACGGGTTTCGTGTCTGGTTTCCTTGTACAGTCTATAGCACTGGTTAAGTTGTAATGCACCAGTCCCATCATCCTTCAATTTAACAATTGGGGTACTTGTGTATTATAGCAACCTCACTCAAGAAGTGCAGCTAGGTTTGTCATAATGTAATATACCAAAGCATGATGAAAATACAATACTTTAGTAACAAGATTATGGAAACGATAAAAGAGAAATATGAAAAACAGGCCACCCAGAAGTTACCAGGACTGAGATTAGGCTTAGCCTAACTAGTTTCAGATAGGAGTTTGCCCAGAAATTAACCTTTAGCATTAAAGTAAACGGATTCTTGAGGGAGAAGTTTAAAAGCTAAATTTTTATCTAATTTTCTTATGTGCAGAATGCTGACATAGGACAAGCCTCACTAGAAATGTTTCTGAGTCGATGCTACATTAGATTTAAGTTTGATATTCCTGCTTTGGCCTATTATATTCATACTATGGATTAGATTCAAATCATCCACATTCCCTGTGCTTACTGGACTTCGGGATGAACTAACTTCTGTATAGTGTTGTTTTATTATTCCTACAGTTGGCAAGTAATCTTGAGACAAAGAGAGGATATATACTTTATTCCTTTCCTTCTAGACCCTTTTCACTGTTGTTCATGGCCAGTTATATTGTATTACCATTTGTGTTTTGTATTCAGCAGATGCGATCAGGAGTGTAAAGTCAAACAATTTACATGGCTGCCAAATAAATGTTTTATGTATCAATAAAGACAAATCTAAGTTACTGACAATAAGTTATTAGTAGTTCATTGGTCTTGATTTTTAACGCCTGACATCTATATCTTGAGTGCATTGGTAATTTTGCAGACTTTTAGGCCGTTTTCTTGCCTAGGTCATAAGGCTAATGCTCAAATCTTGATCATCATCTTGTAGTTTCTTGTCGTGAAGTATTGTCAGCATCATTGATATGCTGTCATAGATCAAGAAAGAAAAGTACCCTAACCTTGACATTGATGATTTGAACAGAGTTTCGATCACTGAAGCACACGCAGACGACGCAATCCGTTCCAGAACTGGCGACGATCCAGCAAAATGTTGGTCATTCCTGTCTGAATGTAAGAATGGAAAAGGCGATTTTCTTTTTCCTACCTTGCCGAAATTCATGGTTATCCTGATGGCTTTGCTACACTCAAGTGCTGCAGCAGAGAGGCAGTTTTCGCTGCTAAAGATCATCAAAAGTCCCCTCAAAAATAAATTAGAGCCAGAAACTTTAAGTGCCCTGATGCATGTGCACAGGTTTGTTGAAGACCCAGCAACATGGGAAATTTCCTCATCACTAGTCACAAAGGCTAGGCTGTGGAAAAGGGAAGACCAGTAAAACAAAATACGTTCTTTTGGGATGACCTTTAATATTTTACCTATTTCTATATCAGATTTGAAGAGCACAGAACTGTTTTTTCATTTAAATCTTCTGCCCAAACTTCTGCAACTTGATATGAATAATATAATTTGATATGGTTTATTATGATATACTATAATATTTGATTTGAATTACAGATTTTGATTTGATATTATTTGAATATTGACAAATTTGGTTTCCTTGTGTTTAATTTGTACTGCCATTTAGGACTAGTATATGATCAATACAAGGTTTTTGCTAAATTGTGGTAGAAACAAGAACGGTTAATTAAAGAACATATATTTCTGCTTAATATGGAACTAATGAATAATAGTAAACGTTGCTCTGTACTTCAAATAGTTTGCTAAAGTCGTCCTTCTCACTTCGAATTTGAGGACAGGACTCACGGATAGCTATTAAGATACTATAGGTATTCACGGTCCCTTAATTTATGTCTACACTGCTTATCTAACTTGTCAGCTTAAAGATAAACTGTAGCATTAGACCTAAAATTCTTGAAGATTCAAAGTAGGTCTTTGGAATTCATTCCCGAGGTCACGAACTGACGCATATATTAACGGAGCTAGTAACAATAAATGTATTACAGGGTGAGGGGGGGGGGCAACCCCACCAAGTACATTTTGTGAAGTTGTGGGTTCGTAACAGGAATGCTGTTAAAAACTTAATGATCAAATCTGCTTCTGCTGGTTGGTAGAATTGCGTGCTCTCTGGCCCTTACGTTTTTTTGCTAAGATACTTCTTTTGTATGATACCTCCACATCACAGTATTTAGATGGTCGGCCAAAGCAGGGCTCATGTCAAAGGACCCAGGGAAATAAGATTTATCACCGCTTGTCCGATATTTCAGCTTAGACTTGACCCATGAAAATTTGCCAGAGGTAAAAGAAATATATAAGAAATCGACACCATTTGAGTGGTCTTTTTCAGAGCTAAAGTTTACCATTAAGGATACCAACTGTGACAAGGGAATTAAAAACGCCTAAAGCAAACGAAATTCGATTTGAGGTCGAAAGAGGATTATTGCGGTTATTCTTTTCAATGGAAACCTAGAAAAAAGAAAAAGAAAAGATTTTGCAAAGTAAAGACAAAGAAAAGTAAAATAATAGTTAAATAATTAAAAAGACTCTTTATGTCCAGAAACAGGATTTTAGGTCACAATTTCAGTTTTGGCTGGAATTCCGGTTTTTTGTATGAATTCTCGTCCTTCTTGAGCAGTAGCCTTTGAAAAACAATGTCTTAGCTCAGGGTGCCCAACGCGTTTTTTTGGTGTGAAGCCTATCATGATTGACCACTGATTTTTAGTGATTTTGGTGATTTTCTTGGTAAAAAACTGGTAATTTTTATTTTGTTGTGGTGGCAACACTCTCTGTGCTCATTCAGAGCGCTTCATTGGACGAACATCTATCTTTGCAAAAGCAAGTTAAGATGTGCTGGACCATATGCAAAGTTGTAACGACGTTCTGTCACACGAAAAGCATGAAAATTGTAGTAGAGATACACTAAGACCACACAAACGAGTAAATCATAGTCAATGTCAAACCATAATACTACCAAGGTAGGTATAATCGGTTTGAGGTTACTCGGGACATCACTAATGACATACCAACTCACAAGAAAAGCGCCATTGTCCAAATAGGTTCAAAAATTTAAACCTAGCCAAGACATAATGCTAGTGATACGTTTAGACTAAAGTGGAAATTCTTTAAAAAATTTTATTTTGCCATTTCTCTTTAATTTATTCCTTATGAAAAATTGCGACCCTGTTCCTATATTTTACAGGGACAAGTTCATATTGACCATTCCCTTTCAAGTTCGATATGTAAGTAAATACTTAACTATTATGCCGTCTGACTGCATCTTCCAGATCTTCAGTAATTGTATCTACAGCCTCCATTTCATACCTCCTTAATTCATTTTTTTAATGCTTTCTCCACTCTCCTTACATTTCTCATATTTTCACACGATCTACCATTCAAATACACACGAGCTTCCAACTGCCGCACCTATATCCATCACAGCTATGGATGTGTGCTCTTTCAGAGCGCATAGCACTTCATTGGACTAATATCCTAAAACCACGCTAACGAGTAAATCATAGTCAATGTCAAACCATGGCACCACCTCAAGGCAGGTATAATCGGTTCGAGGTTACTCAAGACATACTGGTAGTGACATACCAACTCGCAAGAAAAACGCCATTGTCCAAATTAGTTCAAATACTATAGCACATGTATTTTGAAATTCAAACCTTATCAAGACCTAACTCTAGTGATACATTAGAGCAGTGGTTCTCAAACTTGTTTAGACACTGTACCCCTTTTTAACCACAAACCATTTTAGGTACCCCTTCTCAGTTACCGGTACTAGGTACTCTATAGCTAAAATATAAATAAAATTGCCAGTACTAGAGTTAAAGGGCTGTTTTTTTTTTGGCCGGCACCATACCCCCTAAAACTTTTTGCGTATCTCCAAGGGGTAGGCGTACCACAATTTGAGAACCCCTGCATTAGACTAAAGTAGAAATTCTTTAAAATTAATTTTAACTTACAATGAATCGTATTACAGCCACGGTACTTAACTAACTTTAAATTTCGAAGCAATCGAAGTGGTCGTCAAATATAAGGAAAAAAGTCGCTGACTTGTTCCTAAGGTAACAATAAAAAACAATAACTTCTTATCCATTGCATCAAAGAATCTGTTAGTCTAAGGAGAAGAATAAACAAGTCATGAATGGATCTAATTAAATTTCAATGAAAAAAAAAATTGATAATAACAATAATGGAAAACCCAATCCAACAGCCCCGTGAGGAGGGAACCCTGAATGTTAGAATAAAACCTCAAAAACCTAAATATCTTATTTGGCATGCAATTTCAGTTCAAAACATTACCATGAATTAAGTGAAGGAAGAGCCTCCCCAACTGTAGAGGAACTCTAGAGGTCAGTGGGTATAGGTTCTGGGGCAACTGAGAGCCTAGAGAAATTTTGAGTTTGAGGATACTAGTTCAGAAGCTACTCGAACCAAGTCGAAAAAAAAAAAAAACATTTGTTTCGTCAACGTTGTTCCAAGCAGGAGGTTCAACGATGAAATACGACATAAAAATCCAGTAAGGTATGACCAAGTTTTCACGAAAGGTCAGTGCTAATAGTGACTTAATTACTATGGATAAGCACCAAGTACTTAAGTATAATTACTTATGTACCAAGGATAGCAAAAATGAAACCTGTGCTTGAATTGGTTATGCAGGAATGTGCACAATTATATACATCTTGAAAAATTAGAAAACTCGGGAACTCAAATAAAAAAGTCCTCCATATGCAGTTTCTGGTAAAATCAGGCACCAAATCAAAAAAAAGAAATATCGGCGACAAATCAGCAAAAAAAATTAAACATACTGCCCTAAACAACTTAAGAAGATGTAGCTGCCCTTTGAAGAGCGTACCTGTCTTTCGGAATCAACAGATTGTCAGTGTTGAAGTTTTTACAGACGAAAAGCGTTAACAGATTTAATTAATTAGTTAAACTAATTAGTTCCACTTTTACTAATTAGGTTGTACTTTGTAAGACGACGATTTTCTGAAGCTAAGACCTGTGTGCTTTCTCCCCTAGGTTATTCCTCGTTTTATCTTACTGTTTCAGATCTTAATTTTGTTTCTCCTAAATAATCGTTTTGTAGATGATTTGTTAAAAAAGTATTATTAACATTCGATCAAGGATCAATGAAAAGCTGTGTACTTTGCATGTACCTGTCTGGTGCCAAGAGTGTTAGCCAAAAAAAAAAACTGTTCGACTTGAACCTTGATATATTCATCTCCATACAGAGCCAACTTAAGGACTAACTATATACTTACCATACATTTTCGCATGCCCAGCACCAGCAATAACATTAGCAAAAATTTACTTAAATTTTTGCTAATCAAGACAAGAACAGAACTAACAAGTAAGAGCCACAACAAGACAGAAAATAGTGCACTTAGATACTAAAGCCAATAACCAGTAAACTTACTTATTTAACAAGACTAAGGAGCAAGTGATAATTTCAATATATCATTTTTTTCAAAATGAATTTTAAAAAATTGTAGGCTATATATGACCCCTCCCCAATTCCTATCCTATCGTAAAGGTTTCCAAGAACTAAATAAATGTTTAACAGATTCTTTGGTTGCCCTTACATAACTTTGTTACACAAATAAAATGGCAGCCAGGCAAAATGAACACAGAGATGGATTCTACTTTCAAATATCTCCGCACTTACCCTTCGAGACACAATGAGTCTGCATTTATTCTAACGCAGCAAGTCCAATGGTACAATCAGAGTTTATCTATATGTTATTCTTTCTCAGATGCAATCTAGGTTCACAGATGTCATCAGTTTTCTACAGCCAAATGCTAGTATGGAAATACTAGAATTACCAAGCTTAGTATCCGCATTCAGCCAATAAAAGTGTCAACAATAGGAAGAAAACAGGTTTTGGAAAACCGATTGACGAAATTCTCGATCTTCATCTGTTTTTCACAAAAATAAACAATAATTTTATCAATAAGCAGAAAATGTAGATACTGGGTTTGCTACTAAACAGCTGAAGCAGCAAAAGTTGTTTTCCAGTGTACAATCAATAGCTTTTTTTCAAAGATTCCTTAGGAATTCCCTCTGTGGAAAAGCCAATAGTCTATTGACGAGTAGGCTACCATAGAATTATGTACTATTTAATATGTCATATATATATTTTTATTTGCAATGGAATTACTAGATAATAAAATATTATTAGGGATTTTTAGGGATTAAAAGTTTGGTAATAAGTTATAATAACAATTTGAGTTTAACCACTTGGTTTTAGAAATTATATTCTACCAATCTGAAACTGTTTGTATTTTGAAATCATATGCATCCAGTGGCGGATCCAGAGCGGGGCACCCCCCCCCCCTAGCGTAGGCTAAAGTAGTGTAATTTACTTAATTAACTCAAGTTTGTGTTAATTAAACTTGCTCCTAACGCAAGTTTATCGGATCAACCTATTGTGCCCCCCCCCCTAAAATTTTTATCTCGGATGAACCTATTTGCCCCCCCCCCCCAAAAAAAAAAAATCAGGATCCGCCCCTGTATGCATCTTTGCTATTTTGATAATATCAAATAAGTGAATGTAGTCACTTGTAATTATTAGTGGTCACAGGAAAAAAAAATCTGCACAAAAGCTTATTTTGCCCCAAAACTTCTTTGCTAAAAACGTTTGTCATTAGTTTTCTAGGCGTTTCAAGTACCAAGAAAATCAAGACAAATTTTGTGCTCTGGACCATTCTTAGGGTTTCTACTGTGATTATCTTAGGTTTTCTACTGCAATTTTCTAAGATTTGTCTAAGTTATTTCAAAATTATGAAGTTTTTAGGGTAGATCATTTTTGTCTCAGGTGTTGCTGTAAAAACAAATAAGCAAAACTAATTAATTAAATTTGACAAAGTTTTTTGTCCATAAGGATATATTCTCAAAACAAGTAGACCTTCAAAAGTAAACTATGCCTCCTTAGCCTTTTTGGTACCATATGCTTTTAGTTTTTATTTTACAAAGTTTCCATCAAAATTCCTGTTTCTTTTGATTTTCCACCTCCTATTAGCAACAATTGCATGGCTGCACACAGAAATTGTTGTTACTAAAAATTGGGTACTCAACTTTTCCTAATTTATTATATGACTATGTAAGTTACCACTACCAATTCAAACAATCAGATGGCATTTTCTCTGATCTTGGTACCTGTCAATAGTTATATTCATAAATGTGGAATCACATGGCACCTTACTGTTATAATACCCAAAATACATTCAGTAAGCCTTTAGAGACTTGACTATAATAATGAATTTAAATCACTTACGATTACGTTTGTGTCGCCCAGAGACACCTTCTTTCTCTTAGCTGGAGGCGACAGACTAGATGGAACTCCACCTGTGGACATCAGCTAAATCAACTACCTGAAAAATCTGCAATCTCTAAGCATGTATACAAAAACAAACCAAGGTATTTAAATCATTTATATATGAATATATATATGTATTATATTGTATATAATATATATATATATATATATTGCTTCAAGAAAACCTCTAGTGTCATAGACTTGCAATAAATGCATCAACTTTGCAATTGTCAAGATATAAAAGCTAGACCCCAACAACCTTGGAAAAATATGTTGAGATTTTACTACAGAACACCCCTAGATGGAGGGTCCAGGCCACTATCAAAATTATTTCTGCCAAATATTAAGTGGGCACAATGGACAAACACATTGGCAGAATTTGAACTGCCACATTCAAGGAGAAAACTCCCCAATTTTGTGTCCTTGCTGCCAGGCAAGTTTATATATTTAGTTGTGCTTTATTTTGAAGATTAAAACCTTGAACCAATTCACTAAATAAATGAATTTATTTCTGCTTGTTTGACATTGCTCTTTCACCTCTATTTGATGTTTTTTTTTATAGAAAACGCAATTTCAAATTAATTATGGCCACATTTTAACTCAAATACCTTTATCATGTGATAATTATAAGAATACATTACTTGCAAAGTTGTTTTAGGCCTTTGTGCCAAGGCATCCAAAATGCCTAATTGCAGTTTGAAGTTTGGGTAAAATTTGAATAGGCCTATTTGGCCATAAATTTGTGCAATAGGTTTTTACTAATTTCTACTAAGAAATTTTAGGCTGATGGGGAGAGGCAATTTCTATCCAGCAAATTTGAAATCAGCACAATTTTTAGTTTTCTATAGGGTTGAAGTTTTTATCTTCTTTCTTCTGTAGCTGTTTATGTGCTTGAGTAAATATTTGTTAGGTCATTTGTCAAGAGTTCTGTTTTGTTGTTTAAAACACCAAAGTTAGTTTTGCTTTGTCAAATGATTTTTATTATTGAAAGTTTTCTTTGAACAAAATCTTTAAAGTATGTTAACAATGAAGATTTTTTTTGCTGAAGATACAATATACAATGATATCCAAGGAAAATATAAATTAAATTCTGATCTTCTTAAATTCTTATTCTTATCCATTATCTTCAGAAAAACAAGTTCCACAGTTCAGAAAAAAAAGAAAAACAAGTTTCCTGGCCAAGATTCAAAGCAACCATCCTGCCATGTGAACAGGCTGTGGACTGTATAATATCTGACACAAGATGGAATTTGAAAATTATTCGAATGAATTACATGGGATTGGCCACAGGAAATAGGCATCTCTGTGGTAGCTTGCCAGTGAAGTAACTGTGAAGCTAGAGTCCCAAGCTTCCTTAAAACTTGGTCAACAATAACAACAGCAAAGAGACTTCCCCAAGAGATATTGAAACCACCAACCTTTACACTCAACACACCAGCAGGCTCTAAAATTTTAGAGCTAGGGAATATCCAGCTTTGAAACTTCAAAGCCAGCAAGCACATTGACAAAAAAGCCAGTTGTCTAAATCACGAGTGAAGTTTACTTGACCATAACAGTGTCCCTATCAAATTTCAAGTGGATCTGGACATTTTCCTGCAGAATTCCTGCAGCATTACTATGGCCTACTATGGTTCTCTAATCAAAATTGTGTGGAAAACGAAAATTGTGTGGTTCCAGTTCAAAGAGGGTTAAAATACGGTGCCATATGCCTACCTTATAGCCCAATGGCTTTTTTGGAAATACATACATACACATACCTAAAAAACAAATGGGGATGGTTTTAAAGGGGCCTACTTTTGTCTCCACCAAACTGGATACCATCAAACAAGATTACTTTGAACCATGTGGGTTACTTTGAACAAAACAGTAGTTCCTTTATGGCATCTATTGGCCAAACATAAAATCTGTATATCATCCACAAGGTCTCATTCAAACTAAAGTAACATAAGGTTTGATATATACCATTTTTTTTCTTCAGTTTACCATGTGTATTGTTGGTGTCTAGTGCTGATGAGCTAGTAGTATTTTCACATTTGTGTATAGTTTGTAAAAAGTGACAAAAATATTTTTAGAGAACTGTGAGGAAATTCTATTTTGGCAAACTAATAGAAAAATATAGAATGCTTAAGACCAGGCTATTATTGATTTGCTGTTTCCAATAGTTCAAGATGAGGAGAGCTGTTTAAAGTTCCCTCCAATTAAAGAAAAAAAAATGAGGTTACTTTGAACATACAGTGGTGCATGTTCAAAGTTCCCCCAGATGTGTTCAATGTTACCATTTTCAAACTTTTTCAGCTGTAACTTTCATTTTTTTTTTTTGCTGTGGTGGTTCTGGCCTTTCTTGCACCTGGGGCAAAATCTTCATTAGCACTCTCCCCCCTTCTGTTTCCCAAAAATTTTCTGGCCAAATTTTAACAAAACTTTCGTTTATTAACAAAATTTTTATTTATTTAAATCTTATTTTCTTATTTTAAAATCTGCAAAATTATTGAGTATCTAGTCTTAATTGATTGCTTCCAATTCTTTAATTTGAACTACTTACTTTTAACAAACTTATCAAGGTCTCCAAAAAAGAAGATATTGCTTTGTTTTTTACCAGTGAATTGCACCCATTTCTCACAACCCCTTGATATAGAATCCTTTGGGCCAACTTAGCAAATCTGGAGAAGAACCCTCAAAGAAAACAAGATGCAAAACCCTACCAAAAATTCAGTCCAAAAGGAGGTGTTTCTGAGGCTCCTCTTGGATGACAATATCAACCTTCATAACAGGCTCACATCATGCCTTGACAGAAAGCATTGCATAAAAAAAAGCCTCATTGCTGATGACTCAAAAATTATTGGTTGTGCAGACACAGCAGAAAATACTGAGTCAATACAACTGGACCTTGATGCATTCACTCACTGGACTAATATTTGGAATCTTGAATTCAATGCAGCCAAAATGCAACACTCCACATTGGGAAGAAAAACCCACACATTCAGTACCATATGAATTGTAGTGATGGGTCATGCAAAGCTATTTCCAGCAGCCATGGAGAGAGAGATCTTGGTGTCCTGATAGATGATGAGTTTAATTTCTATATTCATGCACAAGCAACTATTGCGAAGGCTAATCAGACACTTGGATTAATCAAAAGAACATTCACAAGCAGATATCCAACCGTCATTACTAAGCAGTATAAGAGTCTAGTTTGACCATGGTTAAAATTTGGAATGTGTGTTGCATGCCCAATCAACAAGACAAAGTAGCAATGGAATCAGTTCAGAGGAGGGCAAAACAAAATGTACTAAAGACCTCTGTGATGTCCCATATCCATCCCATTAAGATGCCTATATCCATTCCATTAAAATGCCCATGTCCATCCCATAACCATAAGCTCAGAATAACATCTCCAATTAATAGACACAAACGAGGCAAAGTGATTATAGCATATAAGCTTCTAAATGTTGAGGATAACATTTTTGACCTTTTCCAACTGGACAACTCAAAGAGAACTTGTGGTCACCCTCATAAGCTTTTCTAGAAACAAGCAAACACCAGACTAAGGAACAAATTCTTTTCAAATAGAGTTGTCAGTTTGTTAGCTAGCTCAGTGAAAAACAGTGGCATCTACCAGTGTGGATGCATTCAAGTCATGAGTGGATAGGGAGTGGCTCAATAAACCATGGACCACTGCTTGGGACACCACAGAGGACTAAATATCATCACTGAAGCTGGTGGACACAGGATTCATCCTATTGCTAGCAAGTACAACTTAGGGTAATAAAAAACATACATATGTGATCCAATGATGAAATCCATGATGCAGTTGCCCATTTCTTCAATGAGCAAGCAGAAAACTTTCAAGATGAGGGGATGGTGAGGTTCAAATTGTTGGAATGTATGAGCAATGCTGACTTCAGTTACAACTGGCTCAAGAAAAAGGATACTAGTGTTGATGAAAAAAGATGTTTTGCTGGATCACATGTTTGAAAAGGACATGGTCCCTTCCAAATTGCAGGGCAGAGTGAAGTTATAAAAGTTATACAAAAAACTTTGCAAAAAAAAAGTTCTAGCCTCTGGTTTTCCTGCAAGTCCTATTTTTTTTAACATGATCCTAGTCAAATTTTCTATGTTTTTTCTTAATCTTTTAATAAAAGTGATCTTCTTTTATGCTGAATCTAAGAGAGAAAACTCTGTAAATGCTTGTTCAAACTATGAACTATAAACAAATTAGGAACTCACATAAAACAAAATTGTTCAAAGTTGGGCAAGGTGGGGGTAACTTTGAACCAAATTTTCAAAAAAAAAATTATGGCCACTTGGGAAGGGATAGAAAGAATCTGCAACAGCCACTCTCTTCAGCAGTTAGAAGCACATATGAAAATGTTTTTTGTTTTTTTAGGTTGTCATGTTACCATTTACACAAGCTATCACAAAATAAAGGAGAAAAAAGGTACTTCTAGTTCAAAGTAACCCCATTTTGTTGGAACTCTTCCATTTAAAGCAAGGAGCAAAATACCTACCTTACACAAAAAAGGTAGATAGTGAGGATATTAGAGGAGCTTAAATATTAGTTAGAAGCCCAGTGGATTTGAAGCAAAGGATTGAATTGGTTCAAAAAGCTTTGCAGTCTCACCTTTTTTAATTTTTAAGCCATGCAGCTGAGGAATTAGATGATCTAGCAATTTCCAACTTTCACAAGCCTCTCTTTCTTCCATTTTTTATCAAATGATACCACATATCCCAGTAGTTCAATTACCACCTATAGTTTATAAAAAAAAAGACCAATCTCAAAGTTTCTGGCTTGTTTCATGAATCATGAAGTATTTTTGCCTGAACAATGTGTACCTTGACAACTTCCTTGGTTCTGAGTTGCAAGTTAACATGACCTTAAAAATAATTATTTAAGTATGATACCTCTTTTTTTGTACAGTCTGGATATTTGAACAAAACACTAACTGAAAATTAAGGAATTCTTACCGGTACTTTATAAACATGCAGCAATTATCAATGAATCATATTTCCTTGTTTTTCTCATATATATCTATTTTTTTTTTTTACTAGTTCCCGTCAATTATTATGTTGTTTTCTTCTATATTGCCTAAGGCTATATGAGACAATTAGAGACTGGGCATGAGTTGTCAGAATATAGGTATAAGCCTAGAATCAGGACTGTTAAGAAGGAAACATATAAAAAAAGGTTACATATTTCATACAGCATCTTTCAGTCTAAAAAGTATCACCATGCTAGTTGATTTGATACCAATAGACACTAGGCTACTGTAGCAGCTGTGGGAGGGGCAGCCCTACCCCCTTAACTGTGCTTCTGGTTATTGTAGTCAAATGTGTTAATTATAACATACATTGGTAAAATTCTTGACAAGCTACTTTTTTGCTATCTTGGAAAGGGGTTAGGTTAGAAACAGGTAAATATTGAATAATTCACATACGTAAATGACCTACAAATAAAGTGAGCATACCACTTAATGCCTTTTTTTATGCTCTTTCCAAATATAATAATTATTTTTGGTGAAATTCAGTTTTAACCTAACCTCACCCAAATATATAACCCTATATCATATGGAGTAATTCTGTGTTATATGGTACACACCTGAGAATTTGGATTCCAAAGATGAGACAATGACTGGTTTTCATAATTTTTATACCAAAAAATTAGTTTTGGCTTGGTGGAAAACTACACTGTAGCTATATATTTTGATTAAATATTTAGTTGGTATTTTGGTTAGGTTTGGTATTTAATATAATGTGTTCTGTGTAGCCCCCCTAACATAATTCTTTGTTGTAGTTTCCATAAATTTGCTACTAAAGTATTGAATTTTCATCATATTTTGTTTTATTCCAATACTATTCACCAAACTTCACTTCTTGAGTGTGTACCATATAATATGGAAGTACCACATATATTTTCTATGCAATAATTGATTCTTGAATTTATCACTATTGATTTGATTTACAAGTAAACTGATTTCAACAAAAGTCATACTAACAGAGGTGTATAAGCTGTATCTAAAACAAGAGAAAAAGACATCATCTTTGAGGGTTCATAAAGGGCTTAAAATTGAATTTGCATTAAAAACAATTATTATATTCAGAAAGAGCATGCAAAAGGCATCAACTGGTATGTTCACTTTATTTGTAGGCCATTTATATAAATTATGCAATATTAACTGAAAAATGAAACTTTAACAGATGGATCTGTATACTGTATGCCCTGGAAAAGTATTTTGAAGTTGCCATCTCTACTCCTTCTTCCTCTAGAGAGCAGTGACCTTTGATGACCTGTAAAAATCTTTGCATCCTAAGAGTGAAACCTTGTAAAACAATAGATCTTCTGCTTAAATGGAGTAAAAGAAAAGTATGTTCACCTTCATAGCTTTGCTCAATCCCAATTTATGAGGTTTCAAAGATCTCCAAATACATTTCCTAAATTTAGAAAAAACATATTGATATGCCTTAAAATTCTACTCAAATAACAGGAATTGCATTTTTAGAACTAAAGGGCTTTGCAGACGTAGCTGATTTTGGGAACCGATTTCAGCATCAGTGGACAAACAATAATGGTAAAAAAAATTAGTTGAAAGAAAAATATATTGCACAAAATTTTCAAAACAAAAAATTATGGGCACAAATAGTCAACTGAAGTTTATTAACAGCTGCTTGATTGATCTCAGCTCAGTTTTCAGTTTATTTCTCAGCTCAGTTGTGGGGTCTTTCACCACAGATACCTCTGGCTGACTATTTATTTGTATCCTTATTTTTTTGTGATGATCATGATGAAAATCAGCACTGAAAACTAGAAAATTTTTCGAGCTCAAATTGATGCCAATTTCTTTTAAAATTGGCGCTGATTTGGAAATCAGTTCCCAAAATCAGCAACATGTGCCCAGCCCTTAAAACCAGAGAAAATGAGACTGATAGCTGAAAGTTGGCAATAACTTCCCAAGGTATTTTTTTGGCCCTGGATTCATTACTGAAAGTTCCAATTTCCTAACCTAACCCCTTTCTTCAGATAGCAAAAAGTAGCTAAACTAGAATTTTACCAAAATCAGAAGCAGATTAACATATTAGCTTGCTTGGTGATACCTTCTCAGGACAGGCTATGTTTTTGGCACTGGATTCATTACTGGAAGTTTCATTTTCCTAACCAAACCCATTTCATAGATAGTCAAATGTAGCTTGTCTAGAATGTTATTACTAATATAACTATTTCATATGTTAGTGGTAAAGTAAATTTTATTTAGGAATAGCCTAATATAGGCCTAAGTGTTTTCAAATTTTCAAAACTTGTTTTTAGAATTTTATAATGGTACTTCTGATGAGTAATTCTGCAGTAGGCTAGCACCAAACATTTTGTCAAAATTTTGAGCCTCAGCAAACATCTTATCCCTATTAATTAGGAAAGGGTAGAGATAAGTTAGCCTAGCCTAGGGATATCCACTTTTTGACTATTGGAAAAATTAGTTTATAAGCTTATATAAAATGGTACTTTCCAATCTCCTTATAATTAAAAGATTTTTGCCATCTAGTTGGAAAATTTTGCCCATCCCTATAGGAGAAATCTATATTTGCCAACTAGTTGACAAGAAACATTTCCCTAGCAAAACTTTTATTTTCCAACCAGTTGACTAATAACTTCTCCCAAGCAACACTTAATTCTGCCAACTAGCTGGAAACAAACACTATCCCAGAAAACAATTCATTTTCCACCTAGTTGACTAATAGCTTATCCCCAGCAATACTTAATTTTGCCGACTAGCTGGAAACAAACATTGCCCCAAAAAACAATGTATTTTCCAACTAGGTGACTAATAACTTCTCCCCTCACATCTCTAAGAATAGAAGGGTAAATTAGTTAAATTCCAAATAATGGTAAAATTTCAGTTTAGCAGCACTTCTCTAAAACATGGTGATAAAAATAAAAATAACAATGTTCTTGTTTCATGCTCTTTTTCAATATATTAGCTGTTATCCTGACAACAAAGCAACCCTCCCTCCCTGAAGATTCCAGTCAATATATACAAAACTAAAAGAAAATTCCAAAAAGTGGATGACAATTTGCTAGATGTTCCCCATAGAGATTGCCTACAGATTGTTCTGGGTACCCAGCTGACTGGCCATATTTCAAACAGTAGGCTGTTCAAAAAATGTGGTTCAATCCTGCTTTCTAGGGCTATAATGAAAGAAAGGTTGAGATGGCTAGGGCACATTTTGCAGATGAAGGATGACAAATTGCCAAAGATTTTCCTTCTTTGCCCACTGTCTAGGGCTAAAAGGAAAGCAGGTTGTCCTTGTCTGGGGTGAAAGGATGTCATAAAGAAAGATTTAAAGGAAATGGGAACTTCCTGGGAGGGGAGAAGTTACTAGTTGGAAAATGAATTGTTTTCAGGGGCAACGTTTGTTTCCAGACAGTTGGCAAAATTAAGTTTTGCTATGGAGAAGTTATTAGTCAACTAGTTGGAAAATAAAAGTTTTGCTGGAGCAACATTTATTGTCAACAAGTTGGCAAATTTAAGTGTTTCTGGGGAGAAGTTATTAGCCAACTAGTTGGAAAAATTAAGTTTTGCTGGGGAGAAGTTATTAGTCAAGTAGTTGGAAAATGAAAGTTTTGCTGGGACAACATTTATTGTCAACTAGTTGGAAAAATTAAGTTTTGCAGGGGAAAAGTTATTAGTCAACTAGTTGGAAAATGAAAGTTTTGCTGGGGCTACATTTATTGTCAACTAGTTGGCAAATTTAAGTGTTTCTGGGGAGAATTTATTAGTCAACTAGTTGGAAAAATTAAGTTTTGCTGGGGAGAAGTTATTAGTCAACTAGCTGGTAGATTTGATGATGGTCACTGCATATCTGACCAAAATATCTAGTATTTTTGGGAATTTCTATCACTGTTATCATCATCACTGTCTATTATAAGGATTTTATCCCTATTTGAACTTCTATTTAGGCTTATCAACTAGTTGGAAAATGAAAGTTTTGCTGGGGCAACATTTATTGTCAACTAGTTGGCAAATTTAAGTGTTGCTGGGGAGAAGTTATTAGTAAACTAGTTGGAAAAATTAAGTTTTGCTGGGGAGGTTATTAGTCAACTAGTTGGAAAATGAAAGTTTTGCTGGGGCAACATTTATTGTCAACTAGTTGGCAAATTTAAGTGTTCCTGGGGAGAATTCATTAGTCAACTAGTTGGAAAAATTAAGCTTTGCTGGGGAGAAGTTATTAGTCAACTAGTTGGAAAATGAAAGTTTTGCTGGGGCAACATTTATTGTCAACTAGTTGGCAAATTTAAGTGTTTCTGGGGAGAAGTTATTAGCCAACTAGTTGGAAAAATTAAGTTTTGCTGGGGAGAAGTTATTAGTCAACTAGTTGGAAAATGAAAGTTTTTTCTGGGGAGAAGTTATTAGCCAACTAGTTGGAAAAGGAAAGTTTTGCTGGGTCAATATTTATTGTCAACTAGTTGGCAAATAGGTAAATATCTACCAAATCATATTATTGACTTACACATAAAGTGAATATACCACTCGATGCCTTTTTTATGCTGATTACAAATATAATAATCATTTCTATCGGAAATGAATTTCAGCCCCCCCCCCTATATATGCCAATTCAGGGTATATATTTCTACATTAGGGGGGGGGGGATGGCAAATTTTGTTTCTGATGTAAATGGGAGGTAAGTTTAAACTTTACCCCCACCCCCCCTAATGTAGAAATATATACCCTGAATTGGCATATATAGGGGGGGGGCTGAAATTCATTTCCGACAGAAATGATGGTCAATATCTGCCAAATCATATTATTGAGTTAGGACTAAAGTGAATACACCATTTGATGCCTTTTTTTATGCTGATTACAAATATATTAAGCATTTCTATCGGAAATGAGTTTCAGCCCCCCCCCCCTATATATGCCAATTCAGGGTTAGGTTAGGCATAGCCTATATAAGGGGGGGGGGGGCTGAAATTCATTTCCGATAGAAATGCTTATTATATTCGTAATCAGCATAAAAAAAGGCATTGAATGGTGCATTCACTTTATTCCTAACTCAATAGGCCTAATATGATTTGGTAGATATTGACCAAAATGATTATTATATTTGTAATCAGCATAAAAAAAGGCATCAAGTGGTATATTCACTTTATGTGTAAGTCAATAATATGATTTGATAGATATTTACTGGCAAATATAGATTTCTCCTATATGGATGGACCAAATTTTCCAACTAGGCTAGATGACTAAAATGTTTTTAATTATAAGGAGACTGGATAGTACAGACATCCACCACATAACTAATATGGGAGTAAAGTTCATTTGTGATGCAAATGGATGTTAAAACAAGGAAAGAAGAAAAGATAAAGGCTCTCTCCCTGCAAAATGTGTTAACTAGGATCATTCTGAATATTAGCCTATGGAGTAAGAATTGTTTTCTTAATAAGGTTCCTTATGTACCAGGGTAGTTGCCTTGGGCGCCAGGTTGGGGGGGGGGGGGGGTCTTGAATGGAGAATTGCCCACTTAGATATAATTTTTCACTTTGATTCATTTTCATTGCTTGTATTTGAGTCAAGAGAGGGTGCTGTAATTAATTTTGCCCCAGGCGCCACCAACCCTAGGAAAAGCTCTCTGGACAAGATATTTACCCCTTGGTTTAGGTATGTCTGTTTAATGTTGTATTTTGCATCTTAGTTTAAAGAACAAAAAAAAATTCCTTCCCCTACATTTTTGTGGATTAATGCCAGTGTTATTGACAATAGTATTGATGCAGTAACCAATTTAGATATAATTTTAATTAGGCAATATTGAGAGTTTAGTTAACTTCTAGAAGACCATAGACAACTCTTGAAAAGGCAAATTCTTAGAAACTGAGGATCCTTGAGAGTAAGGATAAGTGTTGACGCGTAGATCCTATAAATATTAGATACTAGGCAAATTATTCCTTATATGCCCTTTGTTCTGGGGGTTCTATTTTTAGTCGCAGGATTTGTTCAGGTGGGCCCTATTCATACGGAGGTCATTACAAAGGTAATTTGGAACATTTTACCAATGATGCAAATTGCGCCCCTAGAACAAAGGGGTTATATAGAAGGATTTGTCTAGCATCTAATATTTATAGGATCTACGTGTCAACACTTATCCTTACTCTCAAGGATACTCAGTTCCTAAAACTTTGTCTTTTCAGTGACGTCCTTCAAGGAAGGACGTCCCATACAGCTCAAAAGTGCAATTTATAGGCCTAAATTTCTAATTTGAAAGAGAGCATGTTTTCATGCAAAAGAGTATCTGACTTTGCTTGTGCTTCAACGCACCCCCCGCCCCCAACGCTCAGCACTCAAACGATCATTACAAAGGTAATTTGAATATTTTACCAATGATAATAGACATGCTAGATTTTAGTGGCTTATGTAGATTCTTGGAAATGGGAAAGTCTTAGAGACTGATGTCCATGTAGACCATTAAAAACCATATATTCTAATTATTAGATGCAGGCCAAATGATCTGTCAAGTCCTCCTTTTTTCTTCTTTTTTTACTCAGGTGGTTTGTTAGTGGATTTTACACTTTTGAAAGTTTTTTCGAAGAATTTCGTCGGGGGAAATTCTAGGAGTCCAGCTGGACTCCTAGGCTTAAAATACTTGTTTGGCCGGTTGGCTAATTTAAAGATTTGTATATATATACACTGTCAAATTAGCCATCTGGTGGTATCCTGTTTGGAAATACTTTCTTAGGGTAGCCTAAATTTTAGACCAACGATACTTTAAAGCCCAGCTCCCACTAGCGCCCAAGAACCCAAAACATTTACTTTAGCGCCCAAGAACCCATAGCGCCCACAGCTCCCAACTTGAAAGATAAATACAAGCACACCCAAGTATCAATTCATAAAGCCAAATATTAAGTTATTTTACCTTTGGTACAGCAAATTCTTCTTTCTTCTTTAAATAGCGATTTAAAAAATTATCCTAACTTAAGTTTGTAATTCTACTAGTCACAAAGATTGGAGTCAGCAAAGCAATGTGTCGGCAAAGGGTACTTGACAAAGAGAGATCATATCAAGTTACAAGAGGAGAAAAAGGTTCTGTCGGCAAACACATTTTGCAGAGACATATCAAGTTACAGGAGAGATCAACTTTGGGTTCTTTCTGGGCATTCAGAAATATTTCAAATATGTCATTCATTTTTGGGTTCTGATAAATTAAAAATGCTTGTATTACATGCATGTGGGCATTGGCCTTGTTTGGGCTTATGATGCCCTATACAGTGTTTTTATTAAGTGAAAAACAATATCCCTAGGATATGTCATAAAATGGAATGTGTGCCCCATTGCTACAGCTCTTTGTGACTTTCTTATTTAACAAAACCAGTCTTTTTAGTGCCAAGGTCATAAAATTCTATCTTTAAGGTAAAAAAATGAGAAAAAGGTTCTGTCGGCAAACACATTTTGCAGAGACATATCAAGTTACAGGAGAGATCAACTTTGGGTTCTTTCTGGGCATTCAGAAATATTTCAAATATGTCATTCTTTTTTGGGTTCTGATAAATTAAAAATGCTTGTATTACATGGATGCAGGCATTGGCCTTGCTTGGGCTTATGATGCCCTATACAGTGTTTTTATTAAGTGAAAAATAATTCATACTTATATTTTTGGCCAAATAAGTATTCAAATAATCAATTTATTGTCAGTATAATTTTATTTTTAACTTGGGCACCAGATTCAAAGGTAAATATAAACCTTTGCTGAAACCAGATCTAGCTTCCAGGATCAAAGCAACATTTACTTTAGCGCCCAAGAACCCATAGCGCCCACAGCTCCCAACTTGAAAGATAAATACAAGCACACCCAAGTATCAATTCATAAAACCAAATATTAAGGTATTTTACCTTTGGTACAGCAAATTCTTCTTTCTTCTTTAAATAGCGATTTTTACTGGAGGCAAAGAAGAAAAAGCGCAAGGAACTCGCGAACTCGCAAAATCCCATGCGATCTGGTGTTTATTTACCTTTCTGGCGCCAAGTTAAAAATAAAATTATACTGACAATAAATTGATTATTTGAATACTTATTTGGCCGAAAATATAAGTATGAATTATTTTTCACTTGATAAAAACACTGTATAGGGCATCATAAGCCCAAGCAAGGCCAATGCCCACATGCATGTAATACAAGCATTTTTAATTTATCAGAGCCCAAAAATGAATGAGATATTTGAAATATTTCCAAACACCCAGAAGGAACCCAAAGTTGATTGCTCCTGTAACTTGATATGTCTCTGCAAAATGTGTTTGCCGACAGAAGCCAAATATCATATCTAAAGTTAGCAAATCACAGATGGTGCGGGTATACACAAAAGAATTCTACTGAGGGGGAGCCGGATTTCCCACCATTATTTTGTAACAATCAGAAATCAAATAAAAAAACATTTTTTTTCCATCTTTTTTAAATCCAAGTAATAGATTGGATTTAAAAAAGAAACCGAGTTTCTTTTTTAAACTTTAAATTCAGTATATAAAAAATTTTCTCTGACAGAGAATCGAACCTGGATCTCCCGCCTGACAGTTAGGAACAGCGACCATTGTACCACAGAGACATTTACGGATTTATTATTTTAGCATCCAGTATCTGTTTTTGATGCAAGCAAATCCCCACAAAACTTGATATTTGGTTTTTGGAAAATAGGGAAGGAAGGATTGGATTGAGCT
Organism: Artemia sinica; assembly: GCA_027921565.1. NCBI lineage: Eukaryota > Metazoa > Arthropoda > Branchiopoda > Anostraca > Artemiidae > Artemia > Artemia sinica. Next base: position 40,483,895 of record CM051269.1, on the reverse strand, counting down.
GAAATTTTGAGGATAAGCTCCCAGGCCCAAAGTCTAAAGCTCTTTTTTGATCCTGGGCGCTTGGACTCTGGAAGCTGAGGAGCTAAAGTATCAAAGCTTTGATCCTGGAAGCTAGATCTGGTTTCAGCAAAGGTTTATATTTACCTTTGAATCTGGCGCCCAAGTTAAAAATAAAATTGTACTGACAATAAATTGATTATTTGAATACTTATTTGGCCGAAAATATAAGTATGAATTATTTTTCACTTAATAAAAACACTGTATAGGGCATCATAAGCCCAAGCAAGGCCAACGCCCACATGCATGTAATACAAGCATCTTTAATTTATCAGAACCCAAAATGAATGACATATTTGAAATATTTCTGAATGCCCAGAAAGAACCCAAAGTAGATCTCTCCTGTAACTTGATATGTCTCTGCGAAATGTGTTTGCCAACAGAAGCCAAATATCATATCTAAAGTTAGCAAATCACAGATGGTGCAGGTATACACAAAAGAATTCTACTGAGAGGGAGCCAGATTTCTCACCATTATTTTGTAACAATCAGAAATCAAATAAAAAAAACATTTTTTTTCAGCTGAAAGTAAGGAGGAACATCAAAACTTAAAACAAACAGAAATTATTATGTATATGAGGGGGGGGGTAGCACCCTCCTTAATACCTTGCTGTTTGTGATGAAGTTTTTCTTTTTGCCCCAGTTCTTTAAAACTACTCATAAAACACAAGGGCCGTTTAATTGGAATAATAACCCTTTTAAAATATTCTAGAAAAGTCAAAATTTAGCATAAAGAAAGAGGTATTGAGAGAGGAGCAACCCCCCTCATACAGCACACCCAAGTATCAATTCATAAAACTAAATATTAAGTTATTTTACCTTTGGTACAGCAAATTCTTCTTTAAACAGCGATTTTTACTGGAGGCAAAGAAGAAAAAGCGCAAGGAACTCGCAAAATCCCATGCAATCTGGTGTTTATTTAATAATATGTCTATGAGACCCAACACTGAATGAGTATATTTTGAATATTTGTAACACCCAAAGTTGATCTTTCCTGTAGCTTGATATGTCTCTGTGAAATGCGTTTGCCAACAGAAGTCAAATTTCCCCTCCTGTAACTTGATATGATCTGTATTTGTTAGGGTTCTTGGGCGCTGGGCAACTGGTTTTGTTGAATAAAAAAGTCACAAAGTCTTTTAACAGTGGGGCACCTATTACATTTTATGGTAAATTCCTGGGACATTGTTTTTCACTTAATAAAAATATTGTATATGGCATAATAAGCCCAGGCGGGGCCAAGCAAGGCCAAAGCCTGCATGTATGTAATACAAGCATTTTAATTTGTCAGGAGCCAACACTGAATGACATATCTTGAATATTTGTAACACGCAAATTGCCTCTTTGTGAAATGCGTTTGCTGACAGAAGTCAAATCTCCCCTCCTGTAATTGATAATGATCTCTCTTTGCCATATTCACCTTGCCAACACAATGCACTTGCTGACATAAATTGAATATAGCTTTGTGAGTGGTAGAATTCTTTTGTGTATGCCTGCAACATCTGTGATTTGCTAACTTTAGATAGGCTATGATACTTTTTTAAATTGCTATTTAAAGAAGAAATGGACTATAAATTTGCTGTGCTAAAGGTAATGCTAGTATTTATTTTTCAAGTTGGGAGCTGTGGGTTCTGGGCGCTAAAGTATTAATGAATTTGGGTTCTTTGGGTGCTAGCAGGCACTGGGCTTTAAAGTATTGTTGGTAAATTTTAGGCCCTGGAATCATTCCTGGGAGTTTGATTCACCTAAAACAACTACTTCCCAAGGCAGCAAGAAACCCTTAATATAGAATTTTTCCAGCAGTAGAGATAGCAGGGTAGCTTGAAAACCCCTTCCTAGCATAGGCTATCATTTTGGCACTGAATTCAATCACCTTATTCTACTAGCTTATGATATAGCCTAGTGAACGCCTTATCATCTAGAATATCTAAATCATCATTTTAGTTTGCTTGACCTCTTATAAATACCTCGTAAGATTTGTTCTGTATGCTTGAGGATTTTTAGATTTGTGTTCAGTTTTATTACTCAAACTATGTTCTTTTCTTCTCTGATTTAATTATGACAATCAGCCGGCAATTAACTAACTCTTGTATTTGAAAAAGATGACGCTGTTCGGCTTTGAATACAATTTCCATTCGGATGATTCTAAACATCGACTGGAGAAATCAAGTTACAAACCTGATAGTCTGCTCAATTTCAGGCCAATAGTTACAGATGTCATTTGGCAATGAAAATGGCAATACCTTGGGCACGTGATCTGTATGAAGGACGATATGATCCCGAGACAGATTTTGGAATGGCAGCATCAAGGAATCCGCAAAAAAGCACCTTGCGTCACACCTATCAACGGGAACTTTCCAACATTTACACGACGATCCAACCCCAATGAGAAGTTCTTTGGGTGGTGACGCACATGAGGGATCGCTGGTGGCACGTTGTGGTTGTTCTTGGGGCCTCTGGCGGCACAGAAGAGACTAAGGTAAAGTTTACTAAATTACGTTAAAAAAGTTATCGAAAGAAAAACAAAGAGCAATCAAAGAGCTTGTAAATTAATAAAATATAATTACTGAATACCTTTTTAGAAGAAGCAATTTAAAATTTCCCCCCTGACATGTCCATAGCTCCCGGTGCAAATTGAAATTTGCTCTTACTCTTCTGGTGTATTAGGATAATTTTACCACAAGAAATTAATTAGAAATTAGCCTCATTAATTGAGCAATGTTTTTGTGACTTTTTGTGGCCAGTTTCGCATAAAGATATGCTTAATGTACCTATGGGAATAATTTAAAGCCTGAAATCATCGACAGCGCAACCGCGCTGCCTAAGTAAAGAACGATGTTGGCACAATGTATTATTGTTTTTTGTTGTTTTTTTTCCATACCAGGGCACTTCGTATCGAAGGAGTTGTCGTAAAAAACGTCGAAAAGGGCTCATTCAAATGGAAATTGGAGTGGCTAGTGCCCTTTTTAATTGTCGAAAGTGATTGGAGGATAACTAGCCACCCCCCCCCCACGCCCATCATTCCCCCAAACACATCCAATCAAAATTTTGAGATAGCCATTTTGTTCAGCGTAGTTGATTTCCAGATAGAAATTATGTTTTTGGGGAGGGCACAAGGGTTGTAAGTTATACCCTGGAGGCATATAAGGTTTTTATAGAAGGCGTTGTCGAAGAAACTTCAAAAAAGGCTCATTCGATTGGAAATTCTAAGGGCTATTGCACTTTTTAATAGTTGAAATTGATCGGAGGGCAACTAACCCCCCTCTCACGCCCACCTTTTCCCCTAACACATCCAATAAAAATTTTGAGATAGGCATTTTATCAAACGTAGTTGTAACTTCTGGAAATTAGGTCTTTGAGGATAAACACCCCACAGCCCTCAGGGCAAGGGTTGTAAGTTATGCCCCGGGGGCATATAAGGTTTTTATAGAACGCGTTGTCGTAGAAAATTCAAAAAGGGCTCATTCAATTAGAAATTGAAATGGCTAGTGCCCTTTTTAATAGTCGAAAGTGATTGGAAGGCAACTAACACCCCTTCCACGCCCACCATTTCCCCAAATACATCCAACAAAAATTTTGAGATGACCCTTTTGTTCCACGTAGTTCAAAGTTCAGGAAATTATACCTTTGAGCAGGACACTCCGTACACAGTCTTCAGGGCAAGGGTTATAAGTTATACCCTGGGGTCATATAAGGTTTTTTATTGAAATCTTTGTCGTAGAAACTTGAAAAAGGGCTCATTCGATTAGAAATTCAAAGGGCTAGTGCCCTTTTTAATAGTCGAAAGGGATTTGAGGGCAACTATCCCCCCCCCTCTCACGCCCACCTTTTCCCCAAACACATCCAATCAAAATTTTTAGATAGCCATTTTATTCACCGTAAAAAGTTTTGGAAATTAGGTCTTTAGAGATGAAAACCCCTCTCCCCCAGCCCTCAGGGCAAGGGTTGTAAGTTATGCCCTGGGGGCATACAAGGTTTTTATTGAAAGTGTTGTCGTAGAAACTTCAAAAGGGCTCATTCAATTGGAAATTGAAAGGGCTAGTGCCTTTTTTAATAGTTGAAAGTGATTGGAGAGCGACTAACGCCCTTCTCACGCTCACCATTTTCCCAAACACATCCAATCACAATTTTGAGATGTCTAGTTTGTTCAACGTAATTGAAAAAGTTCTGGAAATTAGGTCTTTTAGGATGATAACCCCCTCAGAGCCCTCAGTGCAAGGGTTGTAAGTTATGCCCTGGGGGCATATAAGGTTTATATAAAAAGTTATTGTGGAAATTCCAAAAAGGGCTCATTTGATTGGAAATTGAAATTGCCCTTTTTATTAGTCGAAAGTGAGGGGAGCATAATTAACCCCCTCTCATGCTCACCATTTCCCTAAAAACATTCAATCAAAGTTTAGAGATAGCCATTTTGTTAAACGTAGTTGAAAGTTCAGGAAATTATGTATTTAAGGATGACAAACCCCCCAGAGCCCCGTGGGCAAAGGTTGTAAGTTATGCCCTGGGGGCATATAAGGTTTTTATAGATAGAGTTGTCGTAAAACTTCAAAAGGGGCTCATTCAATTGGAAATTGAGAGGGCTACTGCCCTTTTAATAGTCGAAAATGATTGGAGGGTAACTAATCCCCCTGTCACGCCCACCATTCCTCCAAACACATCCAATCAAAATTTTCAGATAGCCATTTTGTTCAACGTAGTAGAAAGTTCTGGAAATTAGGTTTTTGAGAATGACACCCCCCACCCCAGCCCTCAGGACAAGGGTTGTAAGTTATACCCTGGGGGTATATAAGGTGTAAAATGCAAGTTTTGTTCTGGCCTTGGGAAGACATAGGGGTTTTGAGCCCAACTTATGTTAATTTCTGCTCATTTTGAGTTTGACTCGGTTATTTATTGTAATTTCTGTTCGTTTTGGGTTTCATTTATTTATCGATGCTGATTTATGGTAGTTTCACGCTTGGCAGATTATTTGATTTTATTTTTGCTCATTTTTTGTTTAATGGAGTTCTTTACTTTTCTTTGAAAAACTTATTTTGTGAAAAAAGTTTCTTTAATTAATGAGGAGAAATAAAACTTTGAAGCCATAAATGAGAATAAAGAAATAGATAAATTAACATTTTTCCTTCAAACCTAAAGCATTGGATTTGAAATAAATTAAAAAAATCACTATCAGAAGTCAATTGCCCTCTCTTGAAACATGGATTTCTTTAATTTTTCCGAAAGGAAATGGTAGAATAATGAAGTTGTAAAAATGTAAATTTCTAAACTTATGAATAAAAACATTGACATGTCTATTTGATCAGTAATTGAAATCAAACGTCATTTGTGAGTCTTCTGTTTAATTTCCTTTAATTTGGAACTTCTAAATTGCATTAATAGCCTAAGATTAGTCATCAATAATATGAGAAAACCAGCTTCGATGAAAATCAAACACTTTTTACGAGATATGTGCTTCACTTCTCTTGCGTTTGGATTTTTTTTTATATTGAAGTGTAAGCCATAAGATATTGAAACAAACAGTCAAACTTTAAAGTAAAGAACAAGGTATTGAGGAGGGGACACCCCTTTATATACGCAAAACTTTCAGTTCATTTTGAATTTTTAATCTTGATCCTTAACTTTTAGTCGAATTTTTTTTTTATTTTATTTCCTAACTACTAAAGCCATACGTCTCTCATTATGCCTTCTTACATTCAGGCCTTAATTCATAAACATGAAAAAAATACCAGAGGGTAGTTTTACTGTTGTATAGTTCGTTGCATAAGAAATTATTATGGCCAGTATAGGAGATATGGTATGGTATACAATATATGGAGATTTGGTAAATAATATATTAGTATATAAACTAGCAGTTGAGAAATGTATACAAAACCTTTCGAGCTAGCACAACTTAAAGGTTTCTGTTATGTTATGTAATGTCAAGGATATTTTTTCTCCTTAGCATAGGCAATGCTAAGTAAACTCTAGCTTATTTAGATTTTTACACTGCCTAAGTTTGTTAGGTTAAGTAAAGTTTCTCAAAGTTTTGATTAGACGTGTTTCGGGAAATTAATGGGAGTGGGGGAAGCTTGTTACCCTTCAATCGCTCTTGACTAATAAAAAGAGCACTAGCCCTTTCAATTTCCAATTGAATGGGCCTTTTTTGAAGTTTCAACGATAACAAATGACCCTCTCAAAATTTCTACTAGGTTTTTCAATTTCCAATCAGATGAGCTGTTTTCGAAACTTCTATCAGATGCATTTTGGGAAAATATGAGGTGGGGAAGGGGGTATCCACCCTCTGATCCCTTTGAATCTTTGGAGGGCACTAGAAATTCTGATTACCAATCCAATGAGCCAGTGTGTGTGTGTGTGTGTGGGGGGGTGTCCACCCCTGATCCCTTTGAATCTTAAAAAGGGCACTAGAAATTTTGATTACCATTCCAATGAGCCCCCTCCAAAATTTATACGATCACCCTTTCTATATGTGCCTTGTATACCCCCAGGCCATAACATCACAAACCTTGCCCTAAGACCTCTGGGGGATTGTCATCCTCAAAGACATAATTTCCGGACCATTCAAAAACGTTGAACGAAATAGGTATCTAAAAATTTGGATTGGAGTGGTTTGGGGAAATGGTGGGCGTGAGAGGGGTGTTAGTTGCCCTCCAATCACTTTTGACTATTAAAAAGGGCACTAGCCCTTTCAATTTCCAATCGAATGAGCTCTTTTCGAAGTTTTTGAGACAATAAATGGCCATCTCAAAAGTTCTATCAGATGTATTTCGGAAAAATATGAGGTTTGGGGGGGGGGATATCCACTCTCCGATAGCTCTGAATCTCTAAAAGGGCACTAGAACTTCTGATTACCAAGTCAATGAGCCCCCTCCAAAGTTTATACGATCACCCTTTCTATATACACCTTATATGCCCCTAGGGCATAACTTACCTTTGCCTGAGGGCTCTGGCAGGTTTGTCATCATCAAAGACATATTATTCGGTCTTTTCAGTTACTTTTAACAAAATGGCTATCTCAAAATTTTGATTGGATGTGTTTGGGGAAATGGTTTGCATGGGGGGGGGCTAGGTGCCCTCAAATCACTTTTGACTATTAAAAAGGGCTCTAGCCCTTTCAATTTTCCATCGTTTCTACGACAGTGCATGGCCATCTCAACATTTATATCAGATGCATTTCGGGAAAAAACGAGGTAGGCTATGTGTGTATCGGGGGGGGGGGGGGTATCAACCCTTCGATCGCTCTGAATCTCAAAAACGTACTAAAACTTCTAATTAGCAATCCAATGAGCCCCCTCCGAAGTTTTTACAATCACCCTTTCTATATAAATTTTAAATGCCTCCCCAGGGCATAACTAATAACCCTTGCCCTAAGGGCTGTGGGAGGGGGGGGGTTGTTATCCTCAAAGACATAATTTCCGAATTTTTTAACTATGTTGAACAAAATGTCTATTTCAAAACTTTGATTGAATGTGTTTGGAGAAATTGTGGGCGTGGGAGGAAGATTAGTTGCCCTCCAATCACTTTCGACTATTAAAAAGGGTACTAGCCCTTTCAATTTCCAATCGAATGAGCCCTTTTTGAAGTTTCTACGACGAATTTTTCGATACGATAGTGCCCTGGTCTAAATACAAAAAATAAATAAGTAATACACTGTGCCCACATCACTCTTTACTTAGGCAGCACTTTTGCGCTGCCTATGATTATTTCCAATTTCTGGTAAATCAAGACAACATTTTCCATAAGCCAAGAAATGGGACTATTGAGAAAAAAACATATTAAAAAAAAGAATTTTTATTTTTTACTTTTTTGTGCATAGACAAACTGGAATTGGCACATTTTGTAGGCATTCCTATATAATTAACCGCCCCATCCCCTAATTTACAAATATATTAGGGGGGAAAGTCTATTTTAGGTAACATCTAATAAAGTATATATATTAGATATATATGCAAATATATCTTTTCTTTCGCCAGTCCATATCCAGTCCGCGTTTGATTACAAATATATCTAAAATCTTTTAAACTTCTAAGATCTTTTAAATTCGCAATATGCTTCCCGGCAATGATAGAATGGCTTCGGGTCGAACCCCTTAAAATCCCTAATTTTCTTTAAAATCTCTTATCAGATTATCAATTAGTTTTGACTTTTATTACTGCTTCTCATTGAATATATTTTAACCGCACCCCCCCCCCCCCCCCCCCCACACACAAAGAAAAATCGTAAGTCGATGCCTAACAAGGGCTATTATATATTGCCTGGTTAATTCAAGGAAAGAGACAAAGCAAGAATATTATCATATACTGCCACGTTAAAATGTATGCTTTAATTCCACTGGGTTATTTTTGTGAAGTTAAACGTAGCCATTTTATTTTAAGACTTCACATGAATAACTCTGCATTTTTGTCCGTTGTTGTATCCACCTTTTAATGCTCTGTCAAATTTTGAAAGTGTAAAAAGAACGCAAAATATGATTTGTATTTCTTTTGAAATTTTACAGAAGTAAAAAGAAAAGAACTTTTTGAGCCACAACATTATCTACAGGTAACCTCTAAGTCTCTTTGTGATTCAACCATAGTCAGGATTATTCAATTGTTCTAGACGAAGCCAGTTAACATAGTCCCAGTAAATTTTTTGGATGGCAGATGACAGAAAAGCCAAACATTTTTGTGTCATTTTGATTGTATATCTGATAGCTCATGTCCTAGAGTACCTGATTAACGCTTATGATGAATGGGTTCGAACTCGACCGATAATTGACATTTTTATGTTAGAATTTCTTCTAAGAATATTGTTCGCAAATTTGTGTATTTTATATATTCAAGGCTCTGGAAGTGTAGTGTATCTAAAGCTAGCTTTATAATATATTTTTCGATTTTTTGCTAATCCTGTGCACAGACTTTATTGTAAGCTCTTTAGGTATGTTACTAATTTTAATAGCTTATTTAGGTTTATTTTGTGTATGTCAGGTGTATTATGCGAATTAATATTTTTGTAAAAAAAAGCAATAATATTGACATATCTTGTTACTTCTTGAAAAGGAGACAAGGTGGGTCGCCATTAGGAAAATGATTAAGATATGGAATAAGAAGGGCTTCCTGAGGAGGGTGGATGCTTTTTAGAACAGAAAAGACAGATTTTATTTTATTATTGAAATTTCTTATTAGTGAACGGTGACTTTAACTGTTTAACAAAATAGTATCCCTGTAGTTGCTGGAAAAGCAGAACACCCAGTAAATGCAAGTAGAAATAGAAAAAGAAAATCACAAATGGTGGCAGAAAAAGGGAAATATTTTATTTATTTTATAGTTATTTATTTGATTTTATTTATTAAATAGTTGTTTTTTATTTATTTGATGCGAATCAGCAATGTTTGATAACCAATCATTCGATAATTTGTCTAATGATTCGATAATTTGAGAAATCGGTAAGGTTATTAACAAATACTATTACTACTACTACTACTAACAACTCACCGCAGCACCAAGCCGCCTGAGGTTAACACAGCTACGCACGCTCCTCCTCCACCCCAATCTATTCAAAGCCCCCTTTTTACACCCGCCCACGAAGTTCCCATTTCCTTTAAATCTTTCTTTATGACGTCCTCCCACCCCAGACGAGGACGACCTGCTTTCCGTTTAGCCCTAGGCGGTTGGCCGAAAAGAGCAATCTTCGGCGATCTGTCATCCTTCATCCGCACAGCGTGTCCTAGGCACCTCAACCTTTCTTTCATTATAGCCCTATAGAGCAGTATTGAACCACATTTTCGTATAGCCTATTGTTTGAAATACGGGCAGTCAGCTGGGTACCCAGAACAATCCTTAAGCAATTTCTCTCGAAAACATCTAGCAAATCTTCATCCGCTTTTCGGAGCGTCCATGCTTCAGAACCAGATTTGACCACTGTCATCACTGTAGCTTCTAATATTCTAATCTTGGTTTGCAGACTTATCTTCCTATTCTTCCAAACTTTTTTTAACTGTGAAAAAACACCCTGAGCCTTGGCTATTCTTCTTTTAACATCTTCACTGCTCCCACCATCTTTACTAATAATACTACCAAATTAAGTGAAGCTGCCCACCTGCTCAATTTTTTCATTACCCAACGTCACCTTTTCACCTTCACTTATTCCTAGCCTTAGTGACTTAGTCTTCTTAACATTAATTTTCAAACCTATTCTAGCACCCTGAACTCGCAAAACCTCTAAAAATTCATTCATTTTTCTCACACTTTCATCTAGGATGCTTAAATCATCAGCATAATCTAAGTCCAGGAGACTTTTTCCTCCCCATTTGATTCCGTGGTCTCCCATTGCCTTTCCTGTGCTCCTTAAGACAAAGTCCATCAAAATAATCATAGGCAGAGCGATAGCGCTGCCTAAGTAAAACACCATGTGGGCACAATGTATTATTATTTTTTTTCTCCATACCCAGGCACTTTGTATCGAAGGAGTTGTCTTAGAAACATCGAAAAGAGCTCATTCGATTGGAAATTGGAGTGGCTAGTGCCCTTTTTAATAGTCGAAAGTGATCGGAGGGCAACTAGGCCCCCCACACGCATCATTCCCCCAAATGCATCCAATCAAAATTTTGAGATAGCCATTTTGTTCAGCGTAGTTGATTTCCAGACAGAAAATATGTTTTTGAAGAGGGCACTTCTCCACAACCTTCGGGGCAAGGGTTTTAAGTTATGCCCTGAGGGCATATAAGAACGATGTTGGCACAATATATCATTTATTATTTTTTTCCTTTAGAGCAGGGGACTTAGTATCGAAAAAGTTGTCGTAGAAACTTCAAAAAGGGCTTATTCAATTGGAAATTGGAGTGGCTTGTGCCGTTTTTAGCAATCGAAAGTGATTGTAAGGCAACTAACACCCCTTCCACGCTCACCATTTCCCGAAACACATCCAATCAAAATTTTGAGATAGCCATTTTGTTTAGCGTGGTTGATTTCCAGATAGAAATTATGTTTTTGAGGAGGACACTCCCCCACAGCCTTCAGGGCAAGGGTTGTAAGTTATGCCCTGGGGGCATATAACGTTTTTAGAGAAGGCGTTGTCGTAGAAACTTCAATAAAGGCTCATTCGATTGGAAATTCAAAGGGCTAGTGCCCTTTTTAATAGCCGAAAGTGACTGGAGGGCAACTAGACCCCCCCCCCACGCCCATCATTCCAAGAAACACATCCAATCAAAACCTTGAGATAGCCATTTTGTTCAGCGTAGTTGATTTCCAGATAGAAAATATGTTTTTGAGGAGGACACTCCCCACAACTCTCGGGGCAAGGTTTTAAGTTATGCCCTGAGGACATATAAGAACGATGTTGGCACAATGTATTATTTATTATTTTTTTCCTTTAGAGCAGTTGTCGTAGAAACTTCAAAAAAGGCTCATTGGATTGGAAATTATATAAGGCTTTTATTGAAATCTTTGTCGTAGAAACTTGAAAAAGGGCTCATTCGATTGGAAATTCTAAGGGCTAGTCCCCTTTTTAATAGTCAAAAGTGATTTGAGGGCAACTAACCCCCCTCTCACGCCCACCTTTTCCCCAAACACATCCAATCAAAATTTTTATAAATCCATTTTGTTCAACGTAGTCGAAAGTTCTGGAAATTAGGTCTTTTAGGATGATAACCCCCTCAGAGCCCTCAGTGCAAGGGTTGTAAGTTATGCCCTGGGGGCATATAAGGTTTATATTGAAAGTTGTTGTAAAAATTTAAAAAAGGGCTCATTTGTTTGGAAATTGAAATTGCCCTTTTTAATAGTTGAAAGTGAGTGGAGAGTAATTGAACCCCTTCTCACACCCACCATTTCCCCAAACACATTCAATCAAAGTTTAGAGATAGCCATTTTGTTCAACGTAATTGAAAGTTCTGAAAATTATGTATTTAAGGATGACAAACACCCCAGAGCCATATAAGGTTTTTATAGAAGGCGTTGTCGTAGAAACTTCAAAAAAGGCTCATTCGATTGGAAATTCAAAGGGCTAGTGCCCTTTTTAATAGTCGAAAGTAATTAGAGGGCAACTAACCCCCCTATCACACCCACCTTTTCCCCAAACCCATCCAATAATTATTTTGAGATAGCCATTTTATTCAACGTAGTTTTAAGTTCTGTAAATTAGGTTCTTGACGACGACAACCCAACCGATAACCTTGTAAATTATGCCCTGGGGGCATATAAGGCTTTTATAGATCACGTTGTCGTAGAAACTTCAAAAAGGGCTCATTCAATTAGAAATCAAAACGGCTAGTGCCCTTTTCAATAGTCGAAAGTAATTGGAAGGCAACTAACACCCCTTCCACGCCCACCATTTCGTTAAAAATATCCAATGAAAATTTTGATATAGCCATTTTTTTCCACGCAGTAAAAAGTTCAGGAAATTATACCTTTGAGCAGGACACTCTCCCACAGTCTTCAGGGCAAGGGTTATAAGTTATGCCCTGTGGACATATAAGTCTTTATTGAAATCTTTGTCGTAGAAACTTGAAAAAGGGCTCATTCGATTGGAAATTCGAAGGTCTAGTGCCCTTTTTAATAGTCGAAAGGGATTTGAGGGCAACTAACCTCCCTCTCTCGCCCTCCTTTTCCCAAAACACATCCAATCAAAATTTTTGGATAGCCATTTTGTTCAGCCTTGTTGATTTCCAGAGAGAAATTATGTTTTTGAGGAGGACACTCCCCCACAGCCCTCAGGGCAAGGGTTGTAAGTTATGCCCTGGGGTCATAGAAGGTTTGTACTGAACGCGTTGTCGTAGAAACTTCAAAAAGGGCTCATTCGATTGGAAATTGAAATCACTAGTGCCCTTTTTAATAGTCAACAGTGATTGGAAGGCAAATAACGCCCTTTCCTCTTCCACCATTTCCCCAAACATATCCAATCAAAATTCTGAGATAGCCATTTTGTTCCACGCAGTTTAAAGTTCAGGAAATTATACCTTTGAGCAGGACAATCCCCCCACAGTCTTCAGGACAAGGGTTATAAGTTATGCCCTGGGGGCATATAAGGTTTTTATTGAAATGTTTGTCGTAGAAACTTGAAAAAGGGCTCATTCGATTGGAAATTCAAAGGGCTAGTGTCCTTTTTAATATTCGAAAGTGATTTGGGGGCAACTAACCCCCTTCTCACGCACACCTTTTCCCCAAACCCATCCAATCAAAATTTTTATATATCCATTTTGTTCAACGTAGTCGAAAGTTCTGGAAATTAGGTCTTTTAGGATGATAACCCCCTCAGAGACCTCTGTGCAACGGTAGTAAGTTATGCCCTGGGGGCATATAAGGTTTCTATAGAAAGTTGTGGCAGAAATTTAAAAAAGGGCTCATTTGTTTGGAAATTATAATTGCCCTTTTAATAGTCGAAAGTGCGTGGAGGGTAATTGAAACCCGTCTCACACCCACCATTTCCCCAAACAATTCAATCAGAGTTTAAAGATATCCATTTTGTTCAACGTAGTTGAAAGTTCTTAAAATTATGTAGTCGAAAGTGATTGGAGGGTAACTAACCACCCTCTCACGCGCACCATTCGCCCAAACACACCCAATAATAATTTTCAGATAGCCATTTCTTTCAACGTAGTAGAAAGTTCTGGAAATTAGGTCTTTGATGATGACAACCCCAGCCCTCAGGGCAATGATTGTAAGTTCTGCCCTGGGGGCATATAAGGTTTTTATTGAAAGTGTTGTTGTAGAAACTTCAAAAGGGCTCATTTGATTTGAAATTGAAAGGGCTAGTGCCTTTTTTAATAGTTGAAAGTAATGGGAGAGCGACTAACGTCCCTCTCTCGCCCACCATTTTGCCAAACACATCAAATCAACATTTTGAGATAGCCAATTTGTTTAACGTAGTTGAAAGTTCCGGAAATTATGTCTTAGTGGATGACAACCATCGTAACAGCTCGTAGGGTAAGGGTTGTAATTTATGCCCTGGGGGTATATAAGGTGTTTATAGAAAGCGTTGTTGTAGAAACTCAAAAAGTGCTCATTCGAATGGAAATTGAAAGGCCTAGTGCCCTTTTTAATAGTAAAAAGTGATTGGAAGGCTTGATATTTTTATAGTAAAGATCGATGTGGGTATAATGTATGATTTTTTTTTTTTTTTTTTTTTTTTTTTTTTTTTTAGACCAGGGCACTTCGTATCGAAGGAGTTGTCGTAGGAACTTCGAAAAGGGCTCATTCGATGGAAAATAGAAAGGGCTGATGCCCGTTTTAATAGTCAAAAGTGATCGGAGAACAACTAATCCCCCTCCCACGCCCACCCTCCCATTTGCCTTTATGTTTAAAAAACTAAATGTTGCCTTAGGATTAAATCAAAATGCACTGTGTTAATGCTAATTCCCAATAAGGCATCTCAGCAGTATCCCAAGAATGACTGAGGGTATTATGTTCAAATTTTGGGGCTACTTCTGCTCTTAAAATTTAACCAAGTCAAAATAGTGTAAGTATATTCAAGCTATCAACGAAAGTAAGCAGATTTTTTTTGCGAATGGTATCAAGTTTTCCATTTCAGGTCAACTAGAGGAGGTATAAAACGAAATTAAACACTACTATTTACGTTCAGATTTTTAAAAGGGTGTGTGTTTTTAAAAATTGCTGAAAATTTTTCTCCAGCATACAAATAGCAGGAAAAAATAAAAAGTCTTAAAAAACCGAAAAGATTTAAAGCATTATTTTCTTTTTCCCTGAAAAGACTATATCAATATAAAACGAACAGAAATTAATAAAAAAAACTTTTTCCACAAAATAAGTTTTTCAAAGAAAAGTAAAGAACTCCATTAAACAGAAAATGAGCAAAAATAAAATCAAATAATATACCAAGCGTGAAACTACCGCAAATCAGCATCGATAAATAAATGAAACCCAAAACAAACAGAAATTACAATAAATAACCGAGTCAAACTCAAAACGAGCAGAAATTAACATAAGTTGGGCTCAAAACCCCTATGCCTTCCCAAGGCCAGAACATAATTTGCACTTTACTGAAAAAAAATACAAATAAATGCGCATTGTCAGTTTAATATACATATTCTGACATTTAGTAATGAAAATGTTAATATCATTTGATTTATTAAAGTTATAAAAGTAAAAACATTTATATTTTTTTCAGTAAAGTGCAAATTATATTATATATTATATATCCCGTGTATATTTCTTTATACTCGGAAATACTACTTTCCAGCATTGTGCAAATTTTATTGTTTTTAATCATACGTTTAGTTGTCTAGTATTTTTTTAGGTAAAAAAAATAATGTCCTTTATACAGATCCAATGACTGACAAAAAAGGGCAATGGTGTGGTATGAGAGTTGTGTTAAAAGTCCTGAAAATGCATATAAATAAAGGTACTTGCCAAAGTAGAATACCCTCCCTTTCCCAACATTTGCTTATCATTGACATGACTTTCTGGTCAAACGACGTTGATGTTTCATTAAGCCTTTCGTTGTTTCTACTTTTATCTTTTTCAGGAAAATTGTCCAATTTATTCGTTTGAAGCCTTTGAGGGTTATATTTATGACGTAGCATGGTCCCCCGTTCACCCAGCTCTTTTTGCTACTGAAGATGGAAACAGGACGGTTAGATTTATGGAGTATTAACCAGGACATTGAGGATTTGCTTTTTTCTATTATTGTTTCTTCTTCTTTTGAAATCAAGGCCTCTTTTAACTTTTTTTTATTTGCTATCTAGCTACCAAGGCCCAACCTTCCCAGTTCTACCCTTGTCTAGATGTAACGTGCTCCCCTAGTCACCCATATCTTTTAGACATGGTAACAGAACAGGTTGGGTAGAGTTGTGGAATCTTAACTAGAACACAAAGATAGTACTATATTTTTTTCTTCTCCTAAAACCACGCCTATTTTTTCTCTTTTCATTTACCGCCTCGCTACTGATGTAGATATTTCCTGGGTATGGCAAAGTTCCTTGTTCATAGTAAATAAATGAGGGTGCTCAGATTCGTGAAATCTGATTCATGAATCCTCATTCAGAACAATACCCGGACAGAATCCCATTTTTCTAAAAATAAAAATAAATTCACCATATCAAATAGTTCATGGTAACGAACTATGAGTAAGGAGCGATGCGGCTCAATAGTAACCAAAACCGAAAGAAACAGAGTCATGTTAATAATAGACACATCAAAAAAATTGAATTGTGATGCTTATGCAAACACAGATATAGCAGACTAAGGTTACCAAAATTATAGAACACCAAGAGGTACAGCTGTGGTTCTCTTCTGTAGAGTCATCAGAAAGCCTTAGGTTCTATAAACAAATAAAACTGTAGTTTTTGGTCAAGATAGATTTACCAGCTAAATGCCTTGGAATGTGGTTCCAGCTCAGAGTGAATAGCCTTCCAGTGCGTGGTCGTTGGAAAGTATTTGATAGAAATAGGGGTTTAAGGGATACGGAGTACTCTTGCCCCTTTTGTAATCAGGATGTTGAGGATGTAAACCATCTTCTCACAGATTGCCGGGGGCTTTCAAGCCTAAGAGAGAGTTTTTTTTTTGAAAAGGACGCCCCTTTTCTCCCTGGCATTCTTGAGTTGAGTCGAGGCAAAACCTGTGATAGAGGCAGTTTACAGCTACCTTAAGGAAGTTTTGACTTTAAGGAAAAGTGTGCAGTTAAAAAATAACTAGAAGAAAATTTTAGTTGTTTGTATAAATTTTTTTCTTGTTGTAATAGTTTAGTTGAAGTTCATTACTTTTGTTTAGTTGATTGATTATTCATGTATATGGCCTTTGGCTTTTAAATACATTATCTAGCTATCTATTTATCCATCTATATAAAATTTTTGAAGTTTAATGTTACTCATCAAAAGTAACGAGCCTGAGAAAATTTGCCTAATTTTTGAAAACGGGGGGAGCCACCCCTAAGAAATCAAGTGATCTTAATGAAAATCACACTATGAAATTTACTCGGATTTTACATCCGAAATAATTTTCAGGCTGTACTAACTAAGACATGATTTATGTACAAATAATGAAAAGGTATTTGAGTCACTTTTTATAGAAGTCCCAATCAACACTAAATAGGCGAAGTATATCGTTCTCCAAGTGGGTCTATAACTCAATTTATGGAAACATTAGAAGATGTTCTTGGAAAAGTTTTTGCTGAAAAATCGGAAGTTGTATTGATGGGTGACTTTAACCTTGACCTTGCGGAACCGTCATCTAGACAGGCTTCTGATATTTTGTGTTTACTAATTTCGTATGGATTAGATCCTTGTATAAACATACCGACAAGGATTTCTAACCAGACAGCAACATTAATTGACAATATTTTTTCATCACTACACTCCATTAAGAACGAAGTACTGCTTTCTGATACTTCTGACCATTTGCCAGTTGCAGCCTTGTTTCCAATCCTCCAAAATCCAAAAAGATTAGTCCCCCAGGATACACCGAGATTCTGTTGCTCATCAGTGGAGCTGTATAGACTGAAAGAAGATCTGAGTACATCTTCATGGGACTTTTCATTACCAGAAAATATTAATTTGGGCAATTATAACGATATATTTGGCCAGTTTTATGACACTGTTAAGGAAAAATTCTCGGCTTATTGTCTAAAAGCTCCTTTAAGGAATCCTCGATCAAAAAGATCAACACCCATAGCTCCCTGGCTAACATCGGGAGTCCTCAAGTCAATAAATAGGAAGCAGAACCTTTGGAAAGAGTACAAAACCAGACCAAGTGATGCTAAATTAAGAGCATTTAAGTTGTACTGTAATATGCTGAAATCAATTATTCGGAGAGCTAAAACAGTATATTTTACAAAGAGATTTGATGATTGCGGTAAAAATATAAAGACGACGTGGGACGTGATTAAGGAAGTTAGTCGGCCATCCAAAAAACTAGAAGGTCTCCCTAAGTCTCTTATGGTAGACGATCAACTTATCACAGAAAAAGGGCAAGTACGACATCATATGAACAAATTCTTTGCGGAGATAGGGAAATCAACTGCTAATAGCGTTTCCCACTGCTCGGTGTCACAGACTTGGAAGCAATTCCTAGGCTCCCCGTGCTTGAAATCAGTGGTTCTTGAGGACGTTACGGCGCAGGAAATTACAAATATTGTTTTGTCTTTAAAGAATTCTTCAACAGGTTTTGACAAAATTTCTGCTAAAGTAATCGAACATATTCTTCCATCGATTATCACCCCACTTTGGCATTTGATTAATAGGTCATTTCAACTGGGAGTATTTCCTCAACGTCTTAAATTGTCGCGTGTGATAGCTCTCTTTAAAGGAGGTGACCGTGAGGATCCTGGGAACTATAGGCCGATCTCTCTTTTGTCAGTGATCTCTAAGATATTTGAAAGGCCAATGCTCAAAACGTCTGGTGAGATTTCTTGAAGCAAATTTTTTTTTTTTCCATCAACATCAGTTTGGGTTTCACGCAAAGCATTCTACAGAACATGCTTGTAATAAACTTCTCCAGTTTATACGACAATCTTTAGATTCTAGTCTTATTCCTGCAGCCATTTTTCTTGATGTAAAGAAAGCTTTTGACAGCCTTACACACAAGATCCTCATTGGTAAACTTTCTCATTATGGTGTGCGTGGGGAAGCATTGTCTTGGTTCTATTTATACCTTACTGACAGATCTATTGCCATGGAAGATACAGACAAGGAAGTTCCAATTGAATACGGAGTACCCCAAGGTTCTATTCTTGGGCCAACACTCTTCCTGATATATGTGAACGACCTCTACCGACTTCTTAACGCCCCAATTCCCGATGTTTGCTGTGGATTGTGTCACAAATGTCACTCTCAGACTATGTCGGTGTCCACATCTGATAGTCGAGAAGAACTGGTAACATTTGCAGATGACACTACTCTAGGTGCTGCAGCTTCGGATGAGTCATCCCTTATTCTAAAGGTTCAAGCAATGACTGAGAAGATACTCATTTGGTTTGACATAAATCAACTAGCTTTCAATGTAAAAAAGTCTTACCTTCTTATTTTTTCCCGTACAGGTGTGAGCTGCCCCACAATTACTGAGCATCCTACACCAAGAGGCTCCATAAGTCGCCCCCCGGATAGACATGTGCGACTCCTGGGAGTTCTTTTGGATGAAAATTTATCGTTTAAGTGGCACGTTCAAGTAATAAGAGTGAAAATTTCCCGTGGACTTGGAATCATCCGTAAATTAAAGCGTTTATTTCCTTTTCCTATACTCCGTCTTTTATATTTCTCTCTCATTTTCCCTTATATATGTTACTGTTCGTCTGTGTGGATGTCTACATTTTCTTCTGTACTTGCTCCTGTTTATATTCTTCATGAGAAAGCGGTAAGAGTTCTCCAGTCGACTACTAACACTCCTGTTGATCTTAAGATTAGAGATATTTATATTATATCTCTATCTTCGTTGGCATATCAATTCTTCCACGGAGATCTCCCATTTTGTTTTTCTGGACTACTTAAGCTAGTAGGGTAAATAAATTTGTACGCAGTTCGAAACTGGGAGGATGTGATGATTCCGGCTACTCCCTCGGCTCGTTCAGACTTTGGTCTGGTCGTGACTATGGGACGTGCTTGGAACTTGGTTCCTGCTGAGATTCGTCAGTCACGAACACTTGGCTCCTTTAAAAGACAGATGAAAAGTTTCTTATTAAAGGTAAATATTAAATAATTTATAGTTGTTTTATGGTGTTTTTTTTTTTTTTTTTTTTTTTTTTTTTTTTTTTTTTTTTTTTTTTTTTTTTGCGTTGGATCCTCGATGATGTAGAGAATTTTATTTTTTATTTATTGTCGGGTGATAGGAGGGTCGCTGTTTCGTGTGGACTGTCGGTGAGTTGACTTCTTTTCCTTGTAGATTTATAAATTAGACATTGTTTAGTATTGTTTATGCCAAGTTTTAACATTAGTCATTTATTCTGTGTCGTTTCCCAAATAACGGGCTATTGAGCCCTTTGGGATATTGTTTTTGTTATTGTTATTTATGGAAATAAATGGAACTTGAACTTGAACTTGAAGTGAACCCTACTGTAGACGTTTCAATCTCCTATATACAAAATTTTGAATTTTGAATTTTTTGCCAGAAGCAAGATTCGTGTTTATTATTTCTTTTCTTTTTTTCGCAGGGGTGGTCGTATTGAACCAGTGATCCAAGAAGATCGGGAGAAGGCTCATTTGATACAATGGAAACACACAAACACATCTGAAAAAGCAACTGCAAGTGGAACAATAGCTCTTCTGAATCAGGCCGTACATTTCGGGCGCAAATACCATCGATATCAATAAATTTTGATTTAAGACACTTAACTGACTTGACTACAAGATCGTACGAAATTGGGATAACATTTCCCTGTAAAAGAGAATGAGGCAGACGTGTGTTAAGTAATTCCAAATATACTGCATGCACTGAGAAATTTACTTTCGAAAAAATCCTTGAATAATGTGAAATCCATTGTGAAGGAGATATGTTACACTTGACGTTCTCATCTTCGAACTTGGAGCTGTTCAGTACTTGATTCCACTCACTCCAATTTTGGGGAAAATTTTTACCACACAATCGGATTGTTCAAAGCTGCTTTTTAAAAGCAGATTTGGTATTCTGTTTTATATCGGATACTTTACCGGAGGAAGGTCTACCACAAGCTACCGAAATGCGAAGCCAAAACTTCGCTATATTTTTTATCGGTTTAAGGTCGGGGTCAAGATTCCAGATCAGTTTCCGAGTATTCACTCGACACCGATCAAGAGGCACTGTGATAGCTTCAGCTTGCTTAATACATGATATAATTTTATAATAGTAGACATTCAGGTCCAGCTTCTTATTGTGACTAATAGAACTGAGTTGCAAGAGATGAAAGGGCACTCGGACCAAAGATAGAGTGACCCAAGTGTCGTTAGGTAAGGACACCAATTTGCTTTATCCCAATTTCGCCTCCCAAACCAGCGTTAAGGATTGTATAAATTTATGCCGTTGGTACCGACTGGAAGTTTTACTGATATAGGTAAGCGGTCTAGAGGGCGTGATTAGAATTCTTCAATCATACAAGATTGAAATAGCAGCTATTTCTGAAGCCAGGCTGACTGGCTCTGGTTCAATATATGTCGAAAACTATGAGGTCTTCTTCTCAGGTAAAAAGAAGAGACTTGAGGCTGGAGTTGCCCTAGTTATCAGTAAACAAGCAAAAAAGTCGATGTTTGAATTTGTACCTATGAATGAAAGAATTCTTAAGGCTCGTTTTGAAAGCTCCCACGCTAAACTTCCCGTCGTTGCAGCCTGTGCTTCAACAAAATATACTGGTGGGGACACCAATGACAGTTTCTATAGTGATTCGAACGACATACTCAATACAGTACCTGAGCACTATGTACTAGTCGTGTGTGGCGACTTTAATGCCAAATTTGGTAGTGATAACAGTTTTGCGCCTGATGTGCTAGGCCGCCATGGCCTGGGTGTTATCAATAATAGTGGAGTGCGTCTGGTTGATATATGTGCCAGCCGTAACCTGATAGTAGGTGGATCATGATTCCCCCACCGTGAAGTACAAAAATAAACTTGGACTTCACCTGACGGTGTTACGAGAAGCCAGATTGACCATATATTAGTTGAAAAGTGTCATAGACGATCGCTAGAGGATGTACGAACTTACCGTGGCGCAGATACATACTCTGACCACCAACTGGTGATTGCCAGTTTCAAACTTAAGCTGAAGACCGTGAAGAAATGTTAAAACCCTATCAAGTCCTTTGATCCAGGGTTTTGAGAACATCTGTCTTCGGCGTATCCTTGGTATCCAGTGGACTGATAAGCTCACTTATGCCTCTATACGTGAAAAGGCAAAGCAGCCGCTCCTGATCGATAGAATTGTGACTAACCGATGGCGATATTGGGGTCACATGGTGTGGATGGGTGAGGGTCACCTACCCCACGATGTATGGTGTTGGGTTCCTTCTGGCATCAGAAGACGTGGGCGAGAGAAGAAAACACTTATCGTCGATCGAAGAACTTTGGACAAAAGCACAAGAGAGATCGTCATGGAGAGGCACCATTGTCGCCTTATGCGCCAGCCGGCGTGGGAAGACCTAAGTCTAAGTAAGGTCGGTATCATTTTCATCATCATCTACGTGGACTATATTAGAGTCGCAACCGTCAGAACAAATATAATGATGAAGGTTCGATGTAGATCCTGTATGATACACAAATGTATAGGGCAGATCTTTACCCAAAAGTGTATATGAAACGGGGAACTATCTAGAGACAAACTTGATCTAAGCGAACGTGTAGTTAAGTCAGAATTTATATCGTATATCGCCAATGCTAATCCGCTGCAGTCCATTAGAAGTGATATCGACTAATAGGTCCTGAAGTTGCTTACAAGCTTTGACGCAATTATTTAGAGAAGCAACTGTACTTCTGTTACATGGAAGATAAGAGTTAATTAACACAGTGTTTCCAAGTCGAACCGCCAAAAAATTATCATTTGTATAATATCGTGCTGGGGATAAAACTGAAAGCTTTAGATCCATTAAACAGGCAAGTCCACCAGAGAGTTGGTCCATTGTTCGTCGAGCATTCGGGATGAAACAAACGTGGTTTTTACTACATCGGAGGAAATTTACGGAAGAAGCCGTAAGCAGGTGCTACTGGAAGAAAACAATATCATAATTTGAGAGCATAATATCGATAGTACTGTCTTTATCCTTGGTGTTATTTATGTTAAATGTGACTGCAAACACTTCCAGTGTTTGCATTCATTTAGAACCGGTGTTCTTCTTTTTACTGTCAACTAGATTATATAATATGGGACATTGAAGGCTAAATGAAACATGAGGTCCACCACAATTCGCCTACCTAGCTTTTAACTGACAAGGGGAGTCATGTATAGATTCATGTGGACTTGCACATCGAGAGCATTTCTTCATTGGGCTTTTACATGCAGCTTTGAAGATGACTTGGTGATCGGCAATTGTTGCATCATCTTGGGAGGTCATGGAGTAATGTGACTCGAATGTTTTCGTACTCTACTCAAATACCATCTTTAAAAGCAAGCTCCAGCGACCGTGCGTCACCCAAACTGATTTTGATGGAGTTCGAGTTTCCCAGACGGGTGGCTTCGAGTACACCTGGGCATTTTTTGGAATAGGACAAGGTAAAAATTGTTCTCAATAACTTTCACAAGTCCATAGTGATTCTTAGTAACGAATTTCGCAGTAGAAGAGAAGCACAGAAACAGAAGCGCAGAGTTGGAACAGAAGCACAGAAATCCGATGCCACAGTTCCATCAATAGACACAAATATCTCGTCGGCAACAGGTTTAAGGGCTATAACTGATTCGTGACCACATACTTTCTCTAGGGCCAATCTAAGTTTAGTAGGATTGTTAATTTTTATCGGGCTCTTCAAAATCACTACAGCAGCGTGATAAGATTCGTTGGTATGACGAATTGGAAGTGACGGAAAGTTCGTATCATACGACGTCAACTTAGTAGACATTCCTCTTAACAGCTGCTCACACCTGGTAACTTTAGTGACAAGACAAGAGTAAGCTACTGCTGGAATGCGGGGAACTTCGGTAGGGGTACGGATAACATAACACGGAGTTTCAGAATCATCTGTATCACGCTTAAGGAAAAGGTCTAGATTATCTTTAATATTGTTTGAAGATGCTCTAGCTCCAACACGCCACCTTGCGATGTCATTGGGGGCGATATTATTCCATAGATCGTTTTTTGCCGTCGAAATAGCTGCACTATCGAAAAAGTCAATCGCATGCTTTATAATCACGTCGTCCTCAATTCCAGATTCTCAGTTATTCAGTACAAAATTGGCAACGCACTTCCAAAAATTTACTACAGACTGATTAACGTCTAAATGACTGTTAACTGAACAAGACTCAACTGATACAAATTAAATGAACAAGACTCAACTGATCAAAAAGATTCATGCATTATGAAAATGATAATCTCATGAAAGAGAATGTTATCCTAGCTTACCATGCGAGTAATACCCAAGCCACATCATAAGCACGTCTGTCGATAAAAAAACAACCAATTTTCATGAATGACATGGCATTTTCCTTGATTTTAGTACCACACTTGTATTTAAAAAGTGAAAAATTAAAATTGCAAGAAATTAGATTAAAGAGTTTGCATCAACACTAATTTGTGTCCCACTGATCTCTACTAATACTACGTCTTCTTAACTTTTCCATAAAAACCTTACGCGTTAATAATGAGCAACTAGTGCAACTTGTAGACCTCAAAAAAATAAATAATACATTTTGCAAACATAGTTCTTTACTTAGACAGCGCTATTGCTTATCCTCTATTCAAAAGCGTTTATTTTCAGTTTCACACGATGTGGCAGCTCCAACAGATGTCTCAACCCCTAATAGTGATGCTCCAACCAACCATTATAACCACTTTTATCGTGATGCAGCATGCATTGGCCTGGGCTTCGTTTGGGCTTCACTTGGGAGTCGTTTTTTTGGTTTGACATTTAGTGTGGTGTTTCTTTCGTTTTTATTAATTTTTGTTTTCGATTTGTTTGTATAAATTCAAGTTCAAAGTTGATTGACCAAACAAATAAACAAAAAACCAAGCAGGCAGTCCCTATTGAAAGGTTCATAAGACTATGTTAAATATGTTTTTCTGTTGACATACTCAAAAGCCAACAGGATACTGAAAACACATTTTCAACAAATAAACAGATTTGAGGTTGATTTGTAACCAAGTTCTCAAGACAAAAATTGACTACAATCTAAAAATGACGAGCTCGGCATGCCTTCATCAGAGGACGTGGGAAAGGGTGATAAAACTGATTTTTGGCAAGTTTTAAACCTGGACACAGCTCTTTCTCTCTCTCTCTCTCTGTCTGCCTGCGAGAGAGAGAAAAGTTACCGAAATTCAGTTCCCCTTTGTTTGAGCACCTTGAAATTGTCAAAGATTTTAAACGAAACTACTTAAGTACCCATAATAAAAAGGATTGGCTTTAACAGGAAAGAATTACTCCATCTGAACAAATATTGGACCTCTATGTTTTATAATAGGGGAATAGTGAATGTGACAAGTTCTCCGCTTCAGATTTTTTTAAACTACCGAGACCATGGCTGAGGACAAGGCCACTATCCGTCTCTTATCATATGAAACAGTTTTGATTCTTGAAAATAGTTGTCTGTTGTATCGACTAACGATTCATACTGCTGATGGTTATTTACCAGCCAAGATTAGTTGTCTATCATCAAGAAATCTTGCTATAATGACATAAAAAGGTAAAACTATGCTGAAATGTTAAAGAAAATGTGAATTACTAGAAAAATCAAAGTTATCAGCATCCCACGACTATAAATTTATAGTCTTTTTGTCTTTTTATAATTTATAGTCTTTTCGTCTTTTTATAATTTATAGTCTTTTTGTCTTTTTATAATTTATAGTCTTTTTGTCTTTAAAGTCTTTTATAATATCACTTTTTGGTCAATGTCGAAAAAAATACTGCAAAGTTGAGTAATTGGAAGGAATTATTTGATATTAATTAAATTCAAAGTATCTTGCTGAATTTAATTATATACTCATTTTCTGTTTATTTCTTATTGAATATTGAAACTAATATTCCCTATATTAAATAAAACAAAAATTGTAATTTTTCCCTCATCTCAAATCAAGCACAAACTATATGATCAGAGACCATGTGCGCCCATAAGCTGAATTCAGGGGGGGGGGGAACCAGTCGAATTGGCACTTTTAATGCTATATAATAGAAATCTCAGAACAAAAATATAAAAATAAGGTAGCATCATTCAGCCAGAAGGGGGGGGGGGTGCCCCCCCCTTATGGGCGCCCTTGTCAGAGACCTATCCAGTGTCACTAGGGAAGCTATTAGGAGGCACTAGAAATGAGGGGGAACCTACATTCTTATATAACTTCAAAAGGGGCTCATTCAATTGGAAATTCAGAGGGCTAGTGCCCTTTTTAATAGTCGAAAGTGATTGGAGGGTTACTAGCCACCCTCTCACGCGCACCATTTCCCCAAAGACACTCAATAATAATTTTCAGATAGCCATTTCTTTCAACGTAGTAGAAAGTTCTGGAAATTAAGTCTTTGATGATGACAACCCCAGCCCTCAGGGCAAGAATTGTAAGGTATGCCCTGGGGGCATATAAGGTTTTAATTGAAAGTGTTGTCTTAGAAACTTCAAAAGGGTTCATTTGAATTGAAATTGAAAGGGTTAGTGCCTTTTTTAATAGTTGAAAGTAATGGGAGAGTGACTAGCGTCCCTCTCTCGCCCACCATTTTCCCAAACACATCCTATCAACATTTTGAGATAGCCGTTTTGATTAACGTAGTGGAAAGTTCTGGAAATTATGTCTTAGAGGATGACAACCATCCTAACAGCCCGTAGAGTAAGGGTTGTAATTTATGCCCTGGGGGTATATAAGGTGTTTACAGAAAGCGTTGTAGTAGAAACTCAAAAGGGCTCATTCGAATGGAAATTGAAAGGCCTAGTGCCCTTTTCAAATAGTCAAAAGTGATTGGAAGGCTTGATATTTTTATAGTAAAGATCGATGTGGGTATAATGTATGATTTTTTTTTTTTTTTAGACCAGGGCACCGTATCGAAGGAGTTGTCGTAGGAACTTCGAAAAGGGCTCATTCTATTGAAAATAGAAAGGGCTGATGCCCGTTTTAATAGTCGAAAGTGACTGGAGAGCAACTAATTCCCCTCCCACGCCCACCCTCCCATTTGCCTTTATGTTTAAAAACTAAAAGTTGCCTTAGGATTAAATCAAAATGCACTATCTTAATGCTAATTCCCAATAAGGCATCTCAGCAGTATCCCAAGAATGACTGAGGGTATTATGTTCAAACTTTCGGGGCTACTTCTGCTCTTAAAATTTAACCATGTCAAAATAGTGTGAGTATATCCAAGCTATCAACGAAAATAAGCAGATTTTTTTGCGAATGGTATCAAGTTTTCCATTTCAGGTCAACTAGAGGAGGTATAAAACGAAATTAAACACTACTATTTATGTTGAAATTTTTCAAAGGGTGTGTGTTGTTAAAAATTGCTGTAAATTTTTCTCCAGCATACAAATAGCAGGCCAAACTAAAAAGTCTTAAAAAAACGAAAAGATTTAAAGTATTATTTTCTTTTTCTCTGAAAAGACTACGTCAATATAAAACGAACAGAAATTAATTAAAAAAACTTTTTCCACAAAATAAGTTTTTCAAAGAAAAGTAAAGAACTCCCTTAAACAGAAAATGAGCAAAAATAAAATCAAATAATCTACCAAGCGTAAAACTACCGCAAATCAGCATCGATAAATAAATGAAACCCAAAACGAACAGAAATTACAATAAATAACCGAGTCAAACTCAAAACGAGCAGAAATTAACATAAGTTGGGCTCAAAACCCCTATGCCTTCCCAAGGGCAGAATATAATTTGCACTTTACTGAAAAAAATACAAATGAATGCGCATTGTCAGTTTAATATACATATACTGATATTTAGTAATGAAAATGTTAATATTATTTGATTTATTAAAGTTATAAAAGTAAAAACATTTATATTTTTTTCAGTAAAGTACAAATTATATTCTGGCCTTGGGAAGGCATAGGGGTTTTGAGCCCAACTTATGTTAATTTCTGCTCGTTTTGAGTTTGACTCGGTTATTTATTGTAATTTCTGTTCGTTTTGGGTTTCGTTTATTTATCGATGCTGATTTGTGGTAGTTTCACGCTTGGTAGATTATTTGATTTTATTTTTGCTCATTTTTTGTTTAATGAAGTTCTTTACTTTTCTTTGAAAAACTTATTTTGTGGAAAAAGTTTTTTTTAATTAATCCATATAAAAGGGGATAGAGCACAACCCTTCTTAACTCCTGATTTAATATAAAACCAGCTGCTAACCTTATTTCCTACCTCAACCACAGCAGTGTTATTCTCGTGAATAGCACTAATCACTTTGATGTATTTGTCTGGTATACCATACAAGGATAAAACCTTTACTAAAGCTCTTCTTTCAACGGAATTGAACGCTTGCTCATAATCTACAAAACTGAGGACCAAAGGTGTTTGAAAACTTAAGCACTTCTCAATTATTAGCCTAAGAGTGAAAATTTGGTCGACACATCCTCTATCTTTTCTAAAACCGCACTGTTCTTCTCTTAAAACTTTGTCTACGGCATCTCTCAGTCTAAAAAGTATCATATTACTAAGTAATTTATTACCTACAGAGACCTTAGATGCCTAAATAATTACCACACTCACTTTTATCACCTTTCTTATAAAGTGGCTTAATTAAGGTTTTCCTAAAATCGTTAGGTACTTCCCCTTTTTAAAAAATCATATTCATAATCTTCAGTAACTTATTTCTAACCTCAGAGCCACCATATTTAAGAGACTCATTTACCACCCTATCAGCACCTGGAGCCTTATTATTTTTTAATCCTTTTAGTACTGTCGCTAATTCCTCCTCACAAAACAAATCTTTTCACAAACTTTTTCATTTTCCTCTATATATTTTCCTGTAGCTCTATCTCAGTTAAGCAAATTCTTAAAATGTTCGGCCCATCTCTCTTTAGTTTTTTCCTTGTCGCTAATTGCGGCCCCATTCCTGTCTTAACTGGGTTAAGTCCGTATTGACTACTCCCTCTCAATTTGTTAACATGCCAGTACAATATTTTATTATTATGCCGTCTAGCAGCATCTTCCAGATCCTAGGCGACTTTATCCATGGTCTCCACTTCACAGCTCCTTTGTTCATATTTTAATGCTTTCTCCACTTTCTTTACATTGATAAAATAACTATCTCTGCCTTTATAAAATAACATGAGTTTGTCCCTCTAGTATCCTCAAGGGTTGTACATATTTGTCATGAATTTAACTTAACTGTCAGTTTGATCTGACTATTCACAATTTTCTAACTAGTTTATTGGAGACTAGAAACATATTACCCAGTAGAAGCTTTTTTGAAACCTTGGAACATTTAAACCTTTCTCTGGTTGTAAATTATTATTCTGATCATGGGCGCCCATAAGCTGGATTCCAGGGGGGGGGGCAAACCTCGTCTAAATGGACTTTTAGTGCTATTTAATCGAAATCTCAGAACAAAAATATAAAAATAAGGCAGCATCATTCAGCCAGGAGGGCGCCCCCCTGCCCCCTCTTATGGGCGCCCATGATTCTGGAACATCTCTTCCAACGCATCAGAATATATCCGATCGCCAAAATATCGTGCACTGTGCTAAAGCAAGAAGTATTCTTCACTTAAATTTGTAATTCGCCTATTTCCTAAAATGTTGGATATTCTTTTCGTCCTGATGGCAGCACTGCTATGCAGCTGAAAAATTCAAAATGCATGCAGTACTATTTCATCGAGGTATTCAAATTAGGCCGTGTTTCTCAAGAACTTATTTATTCTTATTTATAAACTTATCATAGACAGCGCAACAGCGCTGCCTAAGTAAAGAAGGAGTTGTATAGAATTATAAGAGAAGGAGTTGTCGTAAAAACTTCAAAAAGAGTTCATTCGATTGGAAATTGAGAGGGCTAGTGCCCTTTTTAATAGTCTAAAGTGATTGGAGGGCAACCAGCCCACCCCACGCCCGTCATTAACCCAAACATCCAATTGAAATTTCGAGATGTCCGTTTTGTTCAGCGTAGTTGAACGGTCCAGAAATTACTCTTTAAGGATGACAATCCCCTCCCCTCTAGCCCTTAGAGTATGGGTTGTAAGTTAACACTGGGGCATATAAGGTTTTTATAGACAAAGTGGCTATATAAACTTCTGAGGGGGCTCATTGGATTGTTATTCAGAAGTTTTAGGGCCCCATTTAAGAGTAACAGTGATCAGAGGGCAATTACCCTCCCTCCCCCTCCCCCCAACTCACATCCGTCATATTGTCACGAAATTCATCCAATTGAAATTTGGAGATAGCAATTTTAGCAATTTTATTCAAAATAGTACAAAGATCATATAAAAAGACTTCTGGTGTTGAAACAAAACCCCCAGATCCTGGGGGCAAGGATTGTAAGTTATGCCCCAGGGGCATTTAAAGTTGTTATGGAAGGGATGGTCGTATAAACTTCAGATAGGGCTCATTTGATTTGCCCTCCCTCTCTCCCAGCCCCCCTCCACACCCGTCATTTCCCCAAACATTTCCAGTCAAAATTTTGAGACAGCGACATTGTTCAGCGTAGTTGAAGCGTCCGAAAATCATGTCTTTGAGGATGACAGCCACCCCACAGACCATAAAAAATTAAATGTTTTCACTTTTATAATTTCAATAAATTAAAAATTATTAAGATTTTAAAGAATAAATATGAACATATGCATACTAAACTGTCAATGCACATTCATTTGTACTTCTTTTTTTTTTAGTAAAGTGCTAATTATCTTCTGGCCTTGAGAAGGTATTGGGTATTGAGCCCTCATCATTTTAATTTCTGCTCGTTTTGAGTTTGACTCAGTTATTTATTGTAATTTCTGTTCGTTTTGGGTTTCATTCATTTATTGATGCTGATTTGTCGTAGTTTTACACTTATTAGATTATTTGATTCGATTTTTGCTCATTTTTGGTTTAATAGAGTTACTTTAGCTTGAAAAATTTATTTTGTGGAGAATTTTTTTTAATTAATAGTTGTCAAGGACTATTACGTCGGCGTCTGATGTGGCAGTGATTTTTTCGTAGTTATTTATCAATATAAGAGGGAGCCACCTCCTGTTTTTATTAGCTATTTCTAGAGATATATAGAAATGAGATGTAGATTCATTATAAACCCCTAAACATGGTTGAAGATAAGACCTCTTTTGTGTTTTTTTTTTCGACTCCCCGTGTATATTTCTTTATACTCGGGTATACTACTTTCCAGCATTGTGCAAATTATTTATTGTTTTTAATCATACGTTTAGTTGTCTAGTATTTTTTTAGGTAAAAAAAATAATGTCCTTTATACAGGTCCAATGACTGACAAAAAAGGGCAATGGCGTGCTATGAGAGTTGTGTTAAAAGTCCTGAAAATGCATATAAATAAAGGTACTTGCCAAAGTAGAATACCCTCCCTTTTCCAACATTTGCTTATCATTGATATGACTTTCTGGTCAAACGACGTTGATGTTTCATTAAGCCTTTCGTTGTTTCTACTTTTATCTTTTTCAGGAAAATTGTCCAATTTATTCGTTTGAAGCCTTTGAGGGTTATATTTATGACGTAGCATGGTCCCCCGTTCACCCAGCTCTTTTTGCTACTGAAGATGGAACAGGACGGTTAGATTTATGGAGTATTAACCAGGACATTGAGGATTTGCTTTTTTCTATTATTGTTTCTTCTTCTTTTGAAATCAAGGCCTCTTTTAACTTTTTTTATTTGCTATCTAGCTACCAAGGCCCAACCTTTCCAGTTCTATCCTTGTCTAAATGTAACGTTCTCCCCTAGTCACCCATATCTTTTAGACATGGTAACAGAACAGGTGGGGTAGAGTTGTGGAATCTTAACTAGAACACAAAGATAGTACTATATTTTTTTCTTCTCCTAAAACCACGCCTATTTTTTCTCTTTTCATTTACCGCCTCGCTACTGATGTAGATATTTCCTGGGTATGGCAAAGTTCCCTGTTCATAGTAAATAAATGAGGGTGCTCAGATTCATGAAATCTGATTCATGAATCCTCATTCAGAACAATACCCGGACAGAATCCCATAAAGAATTCGGAGTACTCTTGCCCCTTTTGTAATCAGGATGTTGAGGATGTAAACCATCTTCTCACAGATTGCCGGGGGCTTTCAAGCCTAAGAGAGAGTTTTTTTTTTGGAAAGGACGCCCCTTTTCTCCCTGGCATTCTTGAGTTGAGTCGAGGCAAAACCTGTGATAGAGGCAGTTTACAGCTACCTTAAGGAAGTTTTGACTTTAAGGAAAAGTGTGCAGTTAAAAAATAACAAGAAGAAAATTTTAGTTGTTTGTATAAATTTGTTTTCTTGTTTTAATAGTTTAGTTGAAGTTCATTACTTTTGTTTAGTTGATTGATTATTTATGTATTTTGCCTTTGGCTTTTAAATACATTATCTAGCTATCTATTTATCCATCTATATAAAATTTTTGAAGTTTAATGTTACTCATCAAAAGTAATGAGCCTGAGAAAATTTGCCTAATTTTTGAAAACGGGGGGAGCCACCCCTAAGAAATCAAGTGATCTTAATGAAAATCACACTATGAAATTTACTCGGATTTTACATCCGAAATAATTTTCAGGCTGTACTAAGACATGATTTATGTACAAATAATGAAAAGGTATTTGAGTCACTTTTTATAGAAGTCCCAATCAACGCTAAATAGGCGAAGTATATCGTTCCCCAAGTGGGTCTATAACTCAATTTATGGAAACATTAGAAGATGTTCTTGGAAAAGTTTTTGCTGAAAAATCAGAAGTTGTATTGATGGGTGACTTTAACTTTGACCTTGCGGAACCGTCATCTAGACAGGCTTCTGATCTTTTGTGTTTACTAATTTCGTATGGATCAGATCCTTGTATAAACATACCGACAAGGATTTCTAACCAGACAGCAACATTAATTGACAATATTTTTTCATCACTACACTCCATTAAG
Source organism: Artemia sinica (assembly GCA_027921565.1). Taxonomy (NCBI): domain Eukaryota; kingdom Metazoa; phylum Arthropoda; class Branchiopoda; order Anostraca; family Artemiidae; genus Artemia; species Artemia sinica. The sequence continues at coordinate 40,451,302 of CM051269.1, read as the reverse complement.
AACGAAGTACTGCTTTCTGATACTTCCGACCATTTGCCAGTTGCAGCCTTGTTTCCAATCCTCCAAAATCCAAAAAGATTAGTCCCCCAGGATACACCGAGATTCTGTTGCTCATCAGTGGAGCTGTATAGACTGAAAGAAGATCTGAGTGCATCTTCATGGGACTTTTCATTACCAGAAAATATTAATTTGGGCAATTATAACGATATATTTGGCCAGTTTTATGACACTGTTAAGGAAAAATTCTCGGCTTATTGTCTAAAAGCTCCTTTAAGGAATCCTCGATCAAAAAGATCAACACCCATAGCTCCCTGGCTAACATCGGGAGTCCTCAAGTCAATAAATAGGAAGCAGAACCTTTGGAAAGAGTACAAAACCAGACCAAGTGATGCTAAATTAAGAGCATTTAAGTTGTACTGTAATATGCTGAAATCAATTATTCAGAGAGCTAAAACACTATATTTTACAAAGAGATTTGATGATTGCGGTAAAAATATAAAGAGGACGTGGGACGTGATTAAGGAAGTTAGTCGGCCACCCAAAAAACTAGAAGGTCTCCCTAAGTCTCTTATGGTAGACGATCAACTTATCACAGAAAAAGGGCAAGTACGACATCATATGAACAAATTCTTTGCGGAGATAGGGAAATCAACTGCTAATAGCGTTTCCCACTGCTCGGTGTCACAGACTTGGAAGCAATTCCTAGGCCCCCCGTGCTTGAAATCAGTGGTTCTTGAGGACGTTACGGCGCAGGAAATTACAAATATTGTTTTGTCTTTAAAGAATTCTTCAACAGGTTTTGACAAAATTTCTGCTAAAGTAATCGAACATATTCTTCCATCGATTATCACCCCACTTTGGCATTTGATTAATAGGTCATTTCAACTGGGAGTATTTCCTCAACGTCTTAAATTGTCGTGTGTGATAGCTCTCTTTAAAGGAGGTGACCGTGAGGATCCTGGGAACTATAGGCCGATCTCTCTTTTGTCAGTGTTCTCTAAGATATTTGAAAGGCCAATGCTCAAACGTCTGGTGAGATTTCTTGAAGCAAATTTTTTTTTCCATCAACATCAGTTTGGGTTTCGCGCAAAGCATTCTACAGAACATGCTTGTAATAAACTTCTCCAGTTTATACGACAATCTTTAGATTCTAGTCCTATTCCTGCAGCCATTTTTCTTGATGTAAAGAAAGCTTTTGACAGCCTTACACACAAGATCCTCATTGGTAAACTTTCTCATTATGGTGTGCGTGGGGAAGCATTGTCTTGGTTCTATTTATACCTTACTGACAGATCTATTGCCATGGAAGATACAGACAAGGAAGTTCCAATTGAATACGGAGTACCCCAAGGTTCTATTCTTGGGCCAACCCTCTTCCTGATATATGTGAACGACCTCTACCGACTTCTTAACGCCCCAATTCCCGATGTTTGCTGTGGATTGTGTCACAAATGTCACTCTCAGACTATGTCGGTGTCTACATCTGATAGTCGAGAAGAACTGGTAACATTTGCAGATGACACTACTCTAGGTGCTGCAGCTCCGGATAAGTCATCCCTTATTCTAAAGGTTCAAGCAATGACTGAGAAGATACTCATTTGGTTTGACACAAATCAACTAGCTTTAAATGTAAAAAAGTCTTACCTTCTTATTTTTTCCCGTACAGGTGTGAGCTGCCCCACAATTACTGAGCATCCTACACCAAGAGGCTCCATAAGTCGCCCCCCGTGTGATATATGCGACTCCTAGGAGTTCTTTCGGATGAAAATTTATCGTTTAAGTGGCACTTTCAAGTAATAAGAGTGAAAATTTCCCGTGGACTTGGAATCATCCGTAAATTAAAGCGTTTATTTCCTTTTCCTATACTCCGTCTTTTATATTTCTCTCTCATTTTCCCTTATATATGTTACTGTTCGTCTGTGTGGATGTCTACATTTTCTTCTGTACTTGCTCCTGTTCATATTCTTCATGAGAAAGCGGTAAGAGTTCTCCAGTCGACTACAAACACTCCTGTTGATCTTAAGATTAGAGATATTTATATTATATCTCTATCTTCGTTGGCATATCAATTCTTCTACGGAGATCTCCCATTTTGTTTTTCTGGACTACTTAAGCTAGTAGGGTAAATAAATTTGTACGCAATTCGAAACTGGGAGGATGTGATGATTCCGGCTACTCCCTCGGCTCGTTCAGACTTTGGTCTGGTCGTGACTGTGGGACGTGCTTGGAACTTGGTTCCTGCTGAGATTCGTCAGTCACGAACACTTGGCTCCTTTAAAAGACAGATGAAAAGTTTCTTATTAAAGGTAAATATTAAATAATTTATAGTTGTTTTATGGTGGTTTTTTTTTTTTTTTTTTTTTTTTTTTTTTTTTTTTTTTTTTTTTTTTTTTTTTTTTTTTTTTTTTGGCGTTGGATCCTCGATGATGTAGAGAATTTTATTTTTTATTTATTGTCGGGTGATAGGAAGGTCACTGTTTCGTGTGGACTGTCGGTGAGTTGACTTCTTTTCCTTATAGATTTATAAATTAGACATTGTTTAGTATTGTTTATGCCAAGTTTTAATATTAGTCATTTATTCTGTGTCGTTTCCAAAATAACGGGCTATTGAGCCCTTTTGGATACTGTTTTTGTTATTGTTATTTATGGAAATAAATGGAACTTGAACTTGAACTTGAAGTGAACCCTACTGTAGACGTTTCAATCTCCTATATACAAAATTTTGAAGTTTGAATTTTTTGCCAGAAGCAAGATTCGTGTTTATTATTTCTTTTCTTTTTTTCGCAGGGGTGGTCGTATTGAACCAGTGATCCAAGAAGATCGGGAGAAGGCTCATTTGATACAATGGAAACACACAAACACATCTGAAAAAGCAACTGCAAGTGGAACAATAGCTCTTCTGAATCAGGCTGTACATTTCGGGCGCAAATACCATCGATATCAATAAATTTTGATTTAAGACGCTTAACTGACTTGACTACAAGATCGTAAGAAATTGGGATAACATTTCCCTGTAAAAGAGAATGAGGCAGACGTGTGTTAAGTAGTTCCAAATATACTGCATTCACTGAGAAATTTACTTTCGAAAAAATCCTTGAATAATGTGAAATCCATTGTGAAGGAGATATGTTACACTTGACGTTCTCATCTTCGAACTTGGAGCTGTTCAGTACTTGATTCCACTCACTCCAATTTTGGGGAAAATTTTTACCACACAATCGGATTGTTCAAAGCTGCTTTTTAAAAGCAGATTTGGTATTCTGTTTTATATCAGATAATTTACCGGAGGAAGGTCTACCACAAGCTACCGAAATACGAAGCCAAAAGTTCGCTATATTTTTGATCGGTTTAAGGTCGGGGTCAAGATTCCAGATCAGTTTCCGAGTATTCACTCGACACCGATCAAGAGGCACTGTGATAGCTTCAGCTTGCTTAATACATGATATAATTTTATAATAGTAGACATTCAGGTCCAGCTTCTTATTGTGACTAATAGAACTGAGTTGCAAGGGATGAAAGGGCACTCGGACCAAAGATAGAGTGACGCAAGTGTCGTTAGGTAAGGACACCAATTTGCTTGATGGGTGAGGGTCACCTACCCCACGATGTATGGTGTTGGGTTCCTTCTGGCATCAGAAGACGTGGGTGAGAGAAGAAAACACTTATCGTCGCTCGAAGAACTTTGGACAAAAGCACAAGAGAGATCGTCATGGAGAGGCACCATTGTCGCCTTATGCGCCAGCCGGCGTGGGAAGACCAAAGTCTAAGTAAGGTCGGTATCATTTTCATCATCATCTACGTGGACTATATTAGAGTCGCAACCGTCAGAACAAATATAATGATGAAGGTTCGATGTAGATCCTGTATGATACACAAATGTATAGGGCAGATCCTTATCCAAAAGTGTACATGAAACGGGGAACTATCTAGAAACAAACTTGATCTAAGCGAACGTGTAGTTAAGTCAGAATTTATATCGTATATCGCCAATGCTAATCCGCTGCAGTCCATTAGAAGTGATATCGACTAATAGGTCCTGAAGTTGCTTACAAGCTTTGACGCAATTATTTAGAGAAGCAACTGTACTTCTGTTACATGGAAGATAAGAGTTAATTAACACAGTGTTTCCAAGTCGAACCGCCAAAAAATTATTATTTATAAAATATCGTGCTAGGGATAAAACTGAAAGCTTTAGATCCATTAAACAGGCAAGTCCACCAGAGAGTTGGTCCCTTGTTCGTCGAGCATTCGGGATGAAAAAAACGTGGTTTTTACTACATCGGAGGAAATTTACGGAAGAAGCCGTAAGCAGGTGCTACTGGAAGAAAACAATATCATAATTTGAGAGCATAATATCGACAGTATTGTCTTTATCCTTGGTGCTATTTATGTTAAATGTGACTGCAAACACTTCCAGTGTTTGCATTCATTTAGAACCGGTGTTCTTTTTTTTTTACTGTCAACTAGATTATATAATATGGGACATCGAAGGCTAAATGAAACATGAGGTCCACCACAATTCGCGCACTTAGCTTTTAACTGACAAGGGGAGTCATGTATAGATTCATGTTGACCTGCACATCGAGAGCATTTCTTCATTGGGCTTTTGCATGCAGCTTTGAAGATGACTTGGTGATCGGCAATTGTTGCATCATCTTGGGAGGTCATGGAGTAATGCGACTCGAATGTTTTCGTACTCTACTCAAATGCCATCTTTAAAAGCAAGCTCCAGCGACTGTGGGTCACCAAAACTGATTTTGATGGAGTTCGAATTTCCCAGACGGGTGGCTTCGAGTACACCTGGGCATTTTTTGGAATAGGACAAGGTAAAAATTGTTCTCAATACCTTTCACAAGTCCATAGTGATTCTTAGTAACGAATTTCGCAGTAGAAGAGAAGCGCAGAAACAGAAGCGCAGAGTTGGAACAGAAGCACAGAAATCCGATGCCACAGTTCCATCTATAGACACAAATATCTCGTCGGCAACAGGTTTAAGGGCTATAATTGATTCGTGACCACATACTTTCTCTAGGGCCTATCTAAGTTTAGTGGGATTGTTAATTTTATCGGGCTCTTCAAAATCACTACAGCAGCGTGATTAGATTCGCTGGTATGACGAATTGGAAGTGACGGAAAGTTCGTATCATACGACGTTAACTTAGTAGACATTCCTCTTAACAGCTGCTCACACCTGGTAACTTTAGTGACAAGACAAGAGTAAGCTACCGCTGGAATGCGGGGAACTTCGGTTGGGGTACGGATAACATAACACGGAGTTTCAGAATCATCTGTATCACGCTTAAGGAAAAGGTCTAGATTATCTTTAATATTGTTTGAAGATGCTCTCGCTCCAACACGCCACCTTGCGATGTCATTGGGGGCGATATTATTCCAAAGATCGTTTTTTGCCGTCGAAATAGCTGCACTATCGAAAAAGTCAATCGCATGCTTTATAATCACGTCGTCCTCAATTCCAGATTCTCAGTTATTCAGTACAAAATTGGCAACGCACTTCCAAAAATTTACTACAGACTGATTAACGTCTAAATGACTGTTAACTGAACAAGACTCAACTGATACAAATTAAATGAACAAGACTCAACTGATCAAAAAGATTCACGCATTATGAAAATGATAATCTCATGAAAGAGAATGTTATCCTAGCCTACCATGCGAGTAGTACCCAAGCCACATCATAAGCACGTCTGTCGATAAAAAGAACAACCAATTTTCATGAATGACATGGCATTTTCCTTGATTTTAGTACCACACTTGTATTTAAAAAGTGAAAAATTAAAATTGCAAGAAATTAGATTAAAGAGTTTGCATCAACACTAATTTGTGTCCTACTGTTCTCTACTAATACTACGTCTTCTTAACTTTTCCATAAGAACCTTACGCGTTAATAATGAGCAACTAGTGCAACTTGAAGACCTCAAAAAAATAAATAATACATTTTGCAAACATAGTTCTTTACTTAGACAGCGCTATTGCTTATCCTCTGTTCAAAAGCGTTTATTTTCAGTTTCACACGATGTGGCAGCTCCAACAGATGTCTCAACCCCTAATAGTGATGCTCCAACCAACCATTATAACCACTTTTATGGTGATGCAGCATTCATTGGCCTGGGGTTCGTTTGGGCTTCACTTGGGAGTCGTTTTTTTGGTTTGACGTTTAGTGTAGTGTTTCTTTCGTTTTTATTAATTTTTGTTTTCGATTTGTTTGTATAAATTCAAGTTCAAAGTTGATTGACCAAACAAATAAACAAAAAACCAAGCAGGCAGTCCCTATTGAAAGGTTCATAAGACTATGTTAAATATGTTTTTCTGTTGACATACTCAAAAGCCAACAGGATACTGAAAACACATTTTCAACAAATAAACAGATTTGAGGTTGATTTGTAACCAAGTTCTCAAGACAAAAATTGACTACAATCTAAAAACGACGAGCTCGGCATGCCTTCATCAGAAGACTTGGGAAAGGGTGATAAAACTGATTTTTTGGCAAGTTTTAAACCTGGACACAGCTCTTTCTCTCTCTCTCTGTCTGCCTGCGAGAGAGAGAAAAGTTACCGAAATTCGGTTCCCCTTTGTTTGAGCACCTTGGAATTGTCAAAGATTTTAAACGAAACTACATAAGTACCCATAATAAAAAGGATTGGCTTTAACAGGAAAGAATTACTCCATCTGAACAAATATTGACCTCTATGTTTTATGGTAGGGGAATAGTGAATGTGGAAAGTTCTCCGCTTCGGATTTTTTTAAACTACCGAGACCATGGCTGAGGACAAGGCCATTATCTGTCTCTTATCATATGAAACAGTTTTGATTCTTGAAAATAGTTGTCTGTTGTATCGACTAAAGATTCATACTGCTGATGGTTATTTACCAGCCAAGATTAGTTGTCTATCATCAAGAAATCTTGCTATAATGACATAAAAAGGTAAAACTATGCTGAAATGTTAAAGAAAATGTGAATTACTAGAAAAATCAAAGTTGTCAGCATCCCACGACTATAAATTTATAGTCTTTTTGTCTTTTTATAATTTATAGTCTTTTTGTCTTTTTATAATTTATAGTCTTTTGTCTTTTTATAATTTATAGTCTTTTTGTCTTTATAGTCTTTTATAATATCACTTTTTGGTCAATGTCGAAAAAAAAAAAACTACAAAGTTGAGTGATTGGAAGGAATTATTTGATATTAATTAAATTCAAAGTATTTTTGCTGAATTTAATTATATACTCATTTTCTGTTTATTTCTTATTGAATATTGAAACTGGTATTCCCTATATGAAATAAAACAAAAATTGTAATTTTTCCCTGATCAAACAGTTCGTGGTAACGAACTGTAAGTAAGGAGCGACCCGGCTCAATGGTAACCGAAACTCTAGAAAACGGGTTTTTGATACCAATAGATATATCAAAAGAATCAGATTTCAATGCTGATTTCAAATATATAACTTTCATCAAGTTTAGTGCTACCCATCAAAAGTTACGCGCCTGAGAAAAATTGGCTGATTTTCGAAAAAAGGGGGAAAGACCCCCTAAAAGTTATAGAACCTTAATGAAAATCACACCATCATATTCAGCGTATCAGAGAACCCTACTGTAGAGGTTTCAAGCTCCTATCTACAAAAATGTGGAATTTTCCATTTTTTGCCAGAAGAAAGATCACGGATGCGTGTTTATTTGTTTGTTTGTTTTTTTTTTTTTTTTTTCCCCAGGGGTGATCGTATCGACCCAGTGGTCCTAGAATATCGTGGGAGGGCTCATTGGAACGGAAATTAAAAGTTCTAGTGCCCTTTTTAAGTGACCAAAAAAATGGAGGGCAACTAGGCCCCCTCCCACGCTCATTTTTTTCCCAAAGTCACCCGATCAAAATTTTGAGATAGCCATTTTGTTCAGCATGGTCGAAAATATGATAAATATGTCTTTTAGGATGACTTAATCCCTCGAAGCCCCCAGGGGGAGGGCTGAAAGTTATGAACTTTACTCAATGTTAACATATAGTATTGGTTATTGGGAAGTATACAGACTTTTTCAGAGGAGATTTTTTCTGGTAGGTGGGGGAAGGAGAGGGTCGGGGGCTATATGGAAGGATCTTTCCATGAAGGAAGTTTTCATGGGGGAAGGGAAATTGCCATGAAGGGGGCGCCGGACTTGCCAGCATTATTTATTGGTTATTGGGAAGTATACAACCATTTTCAGGAAGGATTTTTTCTGGAGGGGGGGGGGGGCTAGAGGAGGGGATTACTCTGGAGAATATTTCCGTGGAGGATGTTTCTTTGGGGTAAGGGACATTTCTATGAAGGGGGCGCCGGATTTCCAAGCATTATTTAAGAAACGATCAGAAGTTAAATAAAAAAAACAAGTTTTTTCAACTGAAATGTAAGAAGGAATATTAGAACTTCAAACGAACAGAAATTATAACGTATGTGAGGGGGTTCTCCCCCAAGTCAATACCTCGCTCTTTACGCTACAGTTTTTTTTTAGTGCTTTCAAAAGAGCTATCTAATCTAATTAAACGGCCTTTGTGATTCAGGGGTTTGTGAATCAAAATTTTTTTTAACTTTTAACGTAAAGAGCGTGGTATTGACTAAGGGGAGAACCCCTTCATATAAGTAATAACATATACGTAATAAAAAAAACAATAAAAAAACAAGCGATACGGCTCAATAGTAATCGAAACTTTTAAAAACGAAATTTTGATGTCAATAAATGTATCAAAAGAATGTGTTTATAATGCTGATCCTAAATATATAAATTTTATTAAGTTTAGTATTACTCATCAAAGGCTACGAGCCTGAGAAAATTTACTCGATTTTTTAAAGAGGGGGGAAACATCCCCTACAAGTGAAAGAATTTTAATGAAAATCACACCGTCAGATTCAGCGTATCAGAAAACCCTATTACATAGGTTTCAAGCTCATATCTGCAAAAATCTGCAACTTTGTATTTTTTGCCAGAAGAAAAATATACGAATATAGAAGTTAGTTACGTAAGTTAATTTGTAAAGACATCCATTTAGCAAAAGAAAATTAAAATTTTTATGCAAATAAAAGCTGCATTAACTAAAAAAACGATCAGAAATTAAATAAAAAAACAAGTTTTTTAAACTGAAAGTAAGGAGCGACATTAAAACTTAAAACGAACAGAAATTATTCCGTATATGAAAGGGGCTGTCCCCTCCTCAACGCCTCGCTCTTTACGCTAAAGTTTGACTCTGTCTCACAACTTTATTTTTTAAAACAATAAAAAACTTTAGCGTAAAGAGCGAGGCGTTGAGGAGGGGACAGCCCCTTTCATATACGGAATAATTTCTGTTCGTTTTAAGTTTTAATGTCGCTCCTTACTTTCAGTTTAAAAAACTTGTTTTTTTTATTTAATTTTGTATACAAGTTCGAAGTGAAGGAATCTTATCAAACAGTTCGTGGTAACGAACTGTAAGTAAGGAGCGACCCGGCTCAATGGTAACCGCAACTCTAAAAAACGGAATTTTGATACCAATAGATACATCAAAAGAATCAGATTTTAATTCTGATTTCAAATATATAAGTTTCATCAAGTTTAATATTACCTATCAAAAGTTACGCGCCTGAGAAAATTTGGCTGATTTTCGAAAAAAGGGGGAAAGACCCCCTAAAAGTTATAGAACCTTAATGAAAATCACACCATCATATTCAGCTTATCAGAAAACCATACTGTAGAGGTTTCAAGCTCCTATCTACAAAAATGTGGAATTTTCCATTTTTTGCCAGAAGAAAGATCACGGATGCGTGTTTATTTGTTTTTTTGTTTGTTTGTTTTTTCTTTGCCCCAGGGGTGATCGTATCGACCCAGTGGTCCTAGAATGTCGTGGGAGGGATCATTGGAACGGAAATTATAAGTTCTAGTGCCCTTTTCAAGTGACAAAAAAATGGAGGGCAACTAGGCCCCCTCACACGCTCATTTTTTCCCAAAGTCACCCGATCAAAATTTTGAGATAGCCACTTTGTTCAGCATGGTCGAAAATATTATAACTATGTCTTTTAGGGTGACTTAATGCCTCGAAGCCCCCAGGAGGAGGGCTGAAAGTTATGAACTTTACCCAATGTTAAGATATAGCATTGGTTATTGGGAAGTATACAGACGTTTTCAGGGGGAATTTTTTCTGGTAGTGGGGGGGGGGTGGGTCTGGGGTTATATGGGAGGATTGTTTCATGAAGGAAGTTTTCATGGGGGAAGGGACATTGCTATGAAGGGGGCGCCGGATTTCCCATCATTATTTAAAAAAAAAATCAGAAATTAAATATAAAAAAAATAAGTTTTTCAACTGAAAGTAAGGAGCAACATCAAAACTTAAAACGAACAAAAAAATATTAGCTATATGATTGGGTTCACCTTCTAGTCAATGCCTCGCTCTCTAAGCCAAAGGTTTTTTAATACTTTCATAAAAGCTATTTATTCTAATTAATGGCCTTTGTGATTAAGGGGTCATATTTAAAGAATTGGAACAAAATTCGAACTTTAGCTTAAAGAGCAAGGTATTGACTAGGGGGTAAACCCCCTAATATACGTATTAAAAATATATGAATATAGAAGTTCGTTACGTAAGTTAGTTCGTAAGTTACGTATATTTATTACTAATAAAAACGTTCGTAAATAAATTTCAACAAGTTTCGAGAAAGCCATTTAACCAAATAAAAGTAAAATTAATATGCAAATTTCGTTTTAATTATTCATGCACGGTGAGCCAAAATAAAAACTTGCATTAATTAAAAAACGTTCACAAATGAAATAAAAAAAACAAGTTTTTTTTAACTGAAAGTAAGGAACGACGTTAAAACTTATAACGAACAGAAATTATTCTCGGTTACTCGGGAGAATCTTTCCGTGGAGGATGTTTCTTTGGGGTAAGGGACATTTCTATGAAGGGTGCGCCGGATTTCCAAGCATTATTTAAAAAACGATCAGAAATTAAATTAAAAAAAACAAGATTTTTTCAACTGAAAGTAAGAAGCAAAATTAGAACTTAAAACGAACAGAAATTATTACGTATATGAGGGGGCTCTCCCCCAAGTCAATACCTCGCTCTTTACGCTACAGTTTTTTTTAGTGGTTTCAAAAGAGGTATCTATTCTAATTAAACGGCCTTTGTGATTCAGGGGTTTGTGAATTAAATTTTTTTTTAAACTTTTAACGTAAAGAGCGTGGTATTGACTAAGGGGAGAACCCCCTCATATACGTAATAATATATACGTAATAAAAAAAAAATAAAAAAAAAAATAATAAAAAAAAACAAGCGATACGGCTCAATAGTAATCGAAACTTTTAAAAACAGAATTTTGATGTCAATAAATGTATCAAAAGAATGGGCTTATAATGCTGATTCTAAATATATAAATTTTATTAAGTTTAGTATTACTCATCAAAGGCTACGAGCCTGAGAAAATTTACCTGATTTTTAAAGAGGGAGGAAACATCCCCTACAAGTGAAAGAATTTTAATGAAAATCCCACCGACAGATTCAGCGTATCAGAAAACCCTATTACATAGGTTTCAAGCTCATATCTGCAAAAATCTGCAACTACATCTGCAACGTATTTTTTGCCAGAAGAAAAATATACGAATATAGAAGTTCGTTACGTAAGTTAATTTGTAAATTACGTCAGAACCAAATTTAGAGACTGCCATTTAGCAAAAGAAGAGTAAAATTTTTATGCAAATTTTGTTTACTTATTCAATGCCGGTGAGCCAAAATAAAAGCTGCATTAACTAAAAAACGATCAGAAATTAAAAAAAAACAAGTTTTTTAAACTGAAAGTAAGGAGCGACATTAAAACTTAAAACGAACAGAAATTATTCCGTATATGAAAGGGGCTGTCCCCTCCTCAACGCCTTGCTCTTTACGCTAAAGTTTAACTCTGTCTCACAACTTTATTTTTTAAAACAATAAAAAACTTTAGCGTAAAGAGCGAGGCGTTGAGGAGGGGACAACCCCTTTCATATACGGAATAATTTCTGTTCGTTTTAAGTTTTAATGTCGCTCCTTACTTTCAGTTTAAAAAACTTGTTTTTTTTTAATCTCCAATCAAGCACAAACTATATGATCAGAGAAATTCATTTGAATTGAAATTGAAAGGGTTAGTGCCTTTTTTAATAGTTGAAAGTAATGGGAGAGTGACTAGCGTCCCTCTCTCGCCCACCATTTTCCCAAACACATCCAATCAACATTTTGAGATAGCCGTTTTGATTAACGTAGTGGAAAGTTCTGGAAATTATGTCTTAGAGGATGACAACCATCCTAACAGCCCGTAGAGTAAGGGTTGTAATTTATGCCCTGGGGGTATATAAGGTGTTTATAGAAAGCGTTGTAGTAGAAACTCAAAAGGGCTCATTCGAATGGAAATTGAAAGGCCTAGTGCCCTTTTCAAATAGTCAAAAGTGATTGGAAGGCTTGATATTTTTATAGTAAAGATCGATGTGGGTATAATGTATGATTTTTTTTTTTTTTTAGACCAGGGCACCGTATCGAAGGAGTTGTCGTAGGAACTTCGAAAAGGGCTCATTCTATTGAAAATAGAAAGGGCTGATGCCCGTTTTAATAGTCGAAAGTGACTGGAGAGCAACTAATCCCCCTCCCACGCCCACCCTCCCATTTGCCTTTATGTTTAAAAACTAAAAGTTGCCTTAGGATTAAATCAAAATGCACTATCTTAATGCTAATTCCCAATAAGGCATCTCAGCAGTATCCCAGATCAACTTATCACAGAAAAAGATCAAAGATTATCACAGATCAACTTATCACGACATCATATGAACAAATTCTTTGCTGAGATAGGGAAATCAACTGCTAATAGCGTTTCCCACTGCTCGGTGTCACAGACTTGGATGCAATTCCTAGGCCCCCCGTGCTTGAAATCAGTGGTTCTTGAGGACGTTACGGCGCAGGAAATTACAAATATTGTTTTGTCTTTAAAGAATTCTTCAACAGGTTTTGACAAAATTTCTGCTAAAGTAATCGAACATATTCTTCCATCGATTATCACCCCACTTTGGCATTTGATTAATAGGTCATTTCAACTGGGAGTATTTCCTCAACGTCTTAAATTGTCGCGTGTGATAGCTCTCTTTAAAGGAGGTGACCGTGAGGATCCTGGGAACTATAGGCCGATCTCTCTTTTGTCAGTGATCTCTAAGATATTTGAAAGGCCAATGCTCAAACGTCTGGTGAGATTTCTTGAAGCAAATTTTTTTTTTCCATCAACATCAGTTTGGGTTTCGCGCAAAGCATTCTACAGAACATGCTTGTAATAAACTTCTCCAGTTTATACGACAATCTTTAGATTCTAGTCTTATTCCTGCAGCCATTTTTCTTGATGTAAAGAAAGCTTTTGACAGCCTTACACACAAGATCCTCATTGGTAAACTTTCTCATTATGGTGTGCGTGGGGAAGCATTGTCTTGGTTCTATTTATACCTTACTGACAGATCTATTGCCATGGAAGATACAGACAAGGAAGTTCCAATTGAATACGGAGTACCCCAAGGTTCTATTCTTGGGCCAACCCTCTTCCTGATATATGTGAACGACCTCTACCGACTTCTTAACGCCCCAATTCCCGATGTTTTCTGTGGATTGTGTCACAAATGTCACTCTCAGACTATGTCGGTGTCCACATCTGATAGTCGAGAAGAACTGGTATCATTTGCAGATGACACTACTCTAGGTGCTGCAGCTCCGGATGAGTCATCCCTTATTCTAAAGCTTCAAGCAATGACTGAGAAGATACTCATTTGGTTTGACATAAATCAACTAGCTTTAAATGTAAAAAAGTCTTACCTTCTTATTTTTTCCCGTACAGGTGTGAGCTGCCCCACAATTACTGAGCATCCTACACCAAGAGGCTCCATAAGTCGCCCCAGGTGTGATATATGCGACTCCTAGGAGTTCTTTTGGATGAAAATTTATCGTTTAAGTGGCACGTTCAAGTAATAAGAGTGAATATTTCCCGTGGACTTAAAATTAAAGCGTTTATTTCCTTTTCCTATACTCCGTCTTTTATATTTCTCTCTCATTTTCCCTTATATATGTTACTGTTCGTCTGTGTGGATGTCTACATTTTCTTCTGTACTTGCTCCTGTTCATATTCTTCATGAGAAAGCGGTAAGAGTTCTCCACTCGACTACAAACACTCCTGTTGATCTTAAGATTAGAGATATTTATATTATATCTCTATCTGGCATATCAATTCTTCCACGGAGATCTCCCATTTTGTTTTTCTGGACTACTTAAGCTAGTAGGGTAAATAAATTTGTACGCAGTTCGAAACTGGGAGGATGTGATGATTCCGGCTACTCCCTCGGTTCGTTCAGACTTTGGTCTGGTCGTGACTATGGGACGTGCTTGGAACTTGGTTCCTGCTGAGATTCGTCAGTCACGAACACTTGGCTCCTTTAAAAGACAGATGAAAAGTTTCTTATTAAAGGTAAATATTAAATAATTTATAGTTGTTTTATGGTGGTTTTTTTTTTTTTTTTTTTTTTTTTTTTTTTTTTTTTTTTTTTTTTTTTTTTTTTTTTTTTTTTTTTTTTGCGTTGGATCCTCGATGATGTAGAGAATTTTATTTTTTGTTTATTGTCGGGTGATAGGAGGGTCGCTGTTTCGTGTGGACTGTCGGTGAGTTGACTTCTTTTCCTTACAGATTTATAAATTAGACATTGTTTAGTATTGTTTATGCCAAGTTTTAATATTAGTCATTCATTCTGTGTCGTTTCCCAAATAACGGGCTATTGAGCCCTTTGGGATATTGTTTTTGTTATTGTTATTTATGGAAATAAATGGAACTTGAACTTGAACTTGAAGTGAACCCTACTGTAGACGTTTCAATCTCCTATATACAAAATTTTGAATTTTGAATTTTTTGCCAGAAGCAAGATTCGTGTTTATTATTTCTTTTCTTTTTTTTCGCAGGGGTGGTCGTATTGAACCAGTGATCCAAGAAGATCGGGAGAAGGCTCATTTGATACAATGGAAACACACAAACACATCTGAAAAAGCAACTGCAAGTGGAACAATAGCTCTTCTGAATCAGGCCGTACATTTCGGGCGCAAATACCATCGATATCTATAAATTATGATTTAAGACACTTAACTGACTTGACTACAAGATCGTAAGAAATTGGGATAACATTTCCCTGTAAAAGAGAATGAGGCAGACGTGTGTTAAGTAATTCCAAATATACTGCATGCACTGAGAAATTTACTTTCGAAAAAATCCTTGAATAATGTGAAATCCATTGTGAAGGAGATATGTTACAATTGACGTTCTCATCTTCGAACTTGGAGCTGTTCAGTACTTGATTCCACTCACTCCAATTTTGGGGAAAATTTTTACCACACAATCGGATTGTTCAAAGCTGCTTTTTAAAAGCAGATTTGGTATTCTGTTTTATATCGGATACTTTACCGGAGGAAGGTCTACCACAAGCTACCGAAATGCGAAGCCAAAACTTCGCTATATTTTTTATCGGTTTAAGGTCGGGGTCAAGATTCCAGATCAGTTTCCGAGTATTCACTCGACACCGATCAAGAGGCACTGTGATAGCTTCAGCTTGCTTAATACATGATATAATTTTATAATAGTAGACATTCAGGTCCAGCTTCATATTGTGACTAATAGAACTGAGTTGCAAGAGATGAAAGGGCACTCGGACCAAAGATAGAGTGACCCAAGTGTCGTTAGGTAAGGACACCAATTTGCTTTATCCCAATTTCGCCTCCCAAACCAGCGTTAAGGATTGTATAAATTTATGCCGTTGGTACCGACTGGAAGTTTTACTGATATAGGTAAGCGGTCTAGAGGGCGTGATTAGAATTCTTCAATCATACAAGATTGAAATAGCAGCTATTTCTGAAGCCAGGCTGACTGGCTCTGGTTCAATATATGTCGAAAACTATGAGGTCTTCTTCTCAGGTAAAAAGAAGAGACTTGAGGCTGGAGTTGCCCTAGTTATCAGTAAACAAGCACAAAAGTCGATGTTTTGAAGTTTTACCATCAACATCAGTTTGGGTTTCGCGCAAAGTATTCTACAGAGCATGCTTGTAATAAACTTCTCCAGTTTATACGACAATCTTTAGATTCTAGTCTTATTCCTGCAGCCATTTTTCTTGATGTAAAGAAAGCTTTTGACAGCCTTACACAAAAGATCCTCATTGGTAAACTTTCTCATTATGGTGTGCGTGGGGAAGCATTGTCTTGGTTCTATTCGTACCTTACTGACAGATCTATTGCCATGGAAGATACAGACAAGGAAGTTCCAATTGAATACGGAGTACCCCAAGGTTCTATTCTTGGGCCAACCCTCTTCCTGATATATGTGAACGACCTCTACCGACTTCTTAACACCCCAATTCCCGATGTTTGCTCTGGATTGTGTCACAAATGTCACTCTCAGACTATGTCGGTGTCCACATCTGATAGTCGAGAAGAACTGGTAGCATTTGCAGATGACACTACTCTAGGTGCTGCAGCTCCGGATGAGTCATCCCTTATTCTAAAGGTTCAAGCAATGACTGATAAGATACTCATTTGGTTTGACATAAATCAACTAGCTTTAAATGTAAAAAAGTCTTACCTTCTTATTTTTTCCCGTACAGGTGTGAGCTGCCCCACAATTACTGAGCATCCTACACCAAGAGGCTCCATAAGTCGCCCCCCGTGTGATATATGTGACTCCTAGGAGTTCTTTCGGATGAAAATTTATCGTTTAAGTGGCACGTTCAAGTTATAAGAGTGAAAATTTCCCGTGGACTTGGAATCATCCGTAAATTAAAGCGTTTATTTCCTTTTCCTATACTCCGTCTTTTATATTTCTCTCTCATTTTCCCTTATATATGTTACTGTTCGTCTGTGTGGATGTCTACATTTTCTTCTGTACTTGCTCCTGTTCATATTCTTCATGAGAAAGCGGTAAGAGTTCTCCAGTCGACTACAAACACTCCTGTTGATCTTAAGATTAGAGATATTCATGTTATATCTCTATCTTCGTTGGCATATCAATTCTTCCACGGAGATCTCCCATTTTGTTTTTCTGGACTACTTAAGCTAGTAGGGTAAATAAATTTGTACGCAGTTCGAAACTGGGAGGATGTGGTGATTCCGGCTACTCCCTCGGCTCCTTCAGACTTTGGTCTGGTCGTGACTGTGGGACGTGCTTGGAACTTGGTTCCTGCTGAGATTCGTCAGTCACGAACACTTGGCTCCTTTAAAAGACAGATGAAAAGTTTCTTATTAAAGGTAAATATTAAATAATTTATAGTTGTTTCATGGTGTTTTTTTTTTTTTTTTTTTTTTTTTTTTTTTTTTTTTTTTTTTTTTTTTTTTTTTTGGCGTTGGATCCTCGATGATGTAGAGAATTTTATTTTTTATTTATTGTCGGGTGATAGGAGGGTCACTGTTTCGTGTGGACTGTCGGTGAGTTGACTTCTTTTCCTTATAGATTTATAAATTAGACATTGTTTAGTATTGTTTATGCCAAGTTTTAATATTAGTCATTTATTCTGTGTCGTTTCCAAAATAACGGGCTATTGAGCCCTTTGGGATACTGTTTTTGTTATTGTTATTTATGGAAATAAATGGAACTTGAACTTGAACTTGAAGTGAACCCTACTGTAGACGTTTCAATCTCCTATATACAAAATTTTGAAGTTTGAATTTTTTGCCAGAAGCAAGATTCGTGTTTATTATTTCTTTTCTTTGTTTTCGCAGGGGTGGTCGTATTGAACCAGTGATCCAAGAAGATCGGGAGAAGGCTCATTTGATACAATGGAAACACACAAACACATCTGAAAAAGCAACTGCAAGTGGAACAATAGCTCTTCTGAATCAGGCCGTACATTTCGGGCGCAAATACCATCGATATCAATAAATTTTGATTTAAGACGCTTAACTGACTTGACTACAAGATCGTAAGAAATTGGGATAACATTTCCCTGTAAAAGAGAATGAGGCAGACGTGTGTTAAGTAGTTCCAAATATACTGCATGCACTGAGAAATTTACTTTCGAAAAAATCCTTGAATAATGTGAAATCCATTGTGAAGGAGATATGTTACACTTGACGTTCTCATCTTCGAACTTGGAGCTGTTCAGTACTTGATTCCACTCACTCCAATTTTGGGGAAAATTTTTACCACACAATCGGATTGTTCAAAGCTGCTTTTTAAAAGCAGATTTGGTATTCTGTTTTATATCAGATAATTTACCGGAGGAAGGTCTACCACAAGCTACCGAAATGCGAAGCCAAAAGTTCGCTATATTTTTGATCGGTTTAAGGTCGGGGTCAAGATTCCAGATCAGTTTCCGAGTATTCACTCGACACCGATCAAGAGGCACTGTGATAGCTTCAGCTTGCTTAATACATGATATAATTTTATAATAGTAGACATTCAGGTCCAGCTTCTTATTGTGACTAATAGAACTGAGTTGCAAGGGATGAAAGGGCACTCGGACCAAAGATAGAGTGACGCAAGTGTCGTTAGGTAAGGACACCAATTTGCTTGATGGGTGAGGGTCACCTACCCCACGATGTATGATGTTGGGTTCCTTCTGGCATCAGAAGACGTGGGCGAGAGAAGAAAACACTTATCGTCGCTCGAAGAACTTTGGACAAAAGCACAAGAGAGATCGTCATGGAGAGGCACCATTGTCGCCTTATGCGCCAGCCGGCGTGGGAAGACCAAAGTCTAAGTAAGGTCGGTATCATTTTCATCATCATCTACGTGGACTATATTAGAGTCGCAACCGTCAGAACAAATATAATGATGAAGGTTCGATGTAGATCCTGTATGATACACAAATGTATAGGGCAGATCCTTATCCAAAAGTGTACATGAAACGGGGAACTATCTAGAAACAAACTTGATCTAAGCGAACGTGTAGTTAAGTCAGAATTTATATCGTATATCGCCAATGCTAATCCGCTGCAGTCCATTAGAAGTGATATCGACTAATAGGTCCTGAAGTTGCTTACAAGCTTTGACGCAATTATTTAGAAAAGCAACTGTACTTCTGTTACATGGAAGATAAGAGTTAATTAACACAGTGTTTCCAAGTCGAACCGCCAAAAAATTATTATTTATAAAATATCGTGCTGGGGATAAAACTGAAAGCTTTAGATCCATTAAACAGGCAAGTCCACCAGAGAGTTGGTCCCTTGTTCGTCGAGCATTCGGGATGAAACAAACGTGGTTTTTACTACATCGGAGGAAATTTACGGAAGAAGCCGTAAGCAGGTGCTACTGGAAGAAAACAATATCATAATTTGAGAGCATAATATCGATAGTATTGTCTTTATCCTTGGTGCTATTTATGTTAAATGTGACTGCAAACACTTCCAGTGTTTGCATTCATTTAGAACCGGTGTTCTTTTTTTTTACTGTCAACTAGATTATATAATATGGGACATCGAAGGCTAAATGAAACATGAGGTCCACCACAATTCGCGCACTTAGCTTTTAACTGACAAGGGGAGTCATGTATAGATTCATGTTGACCTGCACATCGAGAGCATTTCTTCATTGGGCTTTTGCATGCAGCTTTGAAGATGACTTGGTGATCGGCAATTGTTGCATCATCTTGGGAGGTCATGGAGTAATGTGACTCGAATGTTTTCGTACTCTACTCAAATGCCATCTTTAAAAGCAAGCTCCAGCGACTGTGCGTCACCAAAACTGATTTTGATGGAGTTCGAGTTTCCCAGACGGGTGGCTTCGAGTACACCTGGGCATTTTTTGGAATAGGACAAGGTAAAAATTGTTCTCAATACCTTTCACAAGTCCATAGTGATTCTTAGTAACGAATTTCGCAGTAGAAGAGAAGCGCAGAAACAGAAGCGCAGAGTTGGAACAGAAGCACAGAAATCCGATGCCACAGTTCCATCTATAGACACAAATATCTCGTCGGCAACAGGTTTAAGGGCTATAACTGATTCGTGACCACATACTTTCTCTAGGGCCAATCTAAGTTTAGTAGGATTGTTAATTTTTATCGGGCTCTTCAAAATCACTACAGCAGCGTGATTAGATTCGCTGGTATGACGAATTGGAAGTGACGGAAAGTTCGTATCATACGACGTCAACTTAGTAAACATTCCTCTTAACAGCTGCTCACACCTGGTAACTTTAGTGACAAGACAAGAGTAAGCTACCGCTGGAATGCGGGGAACTTCGGTTGGGGTACGGATAACATAACACGGAGTTTCAGAATCATCTGTATCACGCTTAAGGAAAAGGTCTAGATTATCTTTAATATTGTTTGAAGATGCTCTTGCTCCAACACGCCACCTTGCGATGTCATTGGGGGCGATATTATTCCAAAGATCGTTTTTTGCCGTCGAAATAGCTGCACTATCGAAAAAGTCAATCGCATGCTTTATAATCACGTCGTCCTCAATTCCAGATTCTCAGTTATTCAGTACAAAATTGGCAACGCACTTCCAAAAATTTACTACAGACTGATTAACGTCTAAATGACTGTTAACTGAACAAGACTCAACTGATACAAATTAAATGAACAAGACTCAACTGATCGAAAAGATTCACGCATTATGAAAATGATAATCTCATGAAAGAGAATGTTATCCTAGCTTACCATGCGAGTAATACCCAAGCCACATCATAAGCACGTCTGTCGATAAAAAAAACAACCAATTTTCATGAATGACATGGCAGTTTCCTTGATTTTAGTACCACACTTGTATTTAAAAAGTGAAAAATTAAAATTGCAAGAAATTAGATTAAAGAGTTTGCATCAACACTAATTTGTGTCCCACTGTTCTCTACTAATACTACGTCTTCTTAACTTTTCCATAAAAACCTTACGCGTTAATAATGAGCAACTAGTGCAACTTGTAGACCTCAAAAAATAAATAATACATTTTGCAAACATAGTTCTTTACTTAGACAGCGCTATTGCTTATCCTCTGTTCAAAAGCGTTTATTTTCAGTTTCACACGATGTGGCAGCTCCAACAGATGTCTCAACCCCTAATAGTGATGCTCCAACCAACCATTATAACCACTTTTATCGTGATGCAGCATTCATTGGCCTGGGCTTCGTTTGGGCTTCACTTGGGAGTCGTTTTTTTTGGTTTGACGTTTAGTGTAGTGTTTTTTTTCGTTTTTATTAATTTTTGTTTTCGATTTGTTTGTATAAATTCAAGTTCAAAGTTGATTGACCAAACAAATAAACAAAAAACCAAGCAGGCAGTCACTATTGAAAGGTTCATAAGACTATGTTAAATATGTTTTTCTGTTGACATACTCAAAAGCCAACAAGATACTGAAAACACATTTTCAACAAATAAACAGATTTGAGGTTGATTTGTAACCAAGTTCTCAAGACAAAAATTGACTACAATCTAAAAACGACGAGCTCGGCATGCCTTCATCAGAAGACTTGGGAAAGGGTGATAAAACTGATTTTTGGCAAGTTTTAAACCTGGACACAGCTCTTTCTCTCTCTCTCTCTCTCTCTCTCTCTCTCTCTCTCTCTCTGTCTGCCTGCCTGCGAGAGAGAGAAAAGTTACCGAAATTCGGTTCCCCTTTGTTTGAGCACCTTGGAATTGTCAAAGATTTTAAACGAAACTACATAAGTACCCATAATAAAAAGGATTGGCTTTAACAGGAAAGAATTACTCCATCTGAACAAATATTGGACCTCTATGTTTTATGGTAGGGGAATAGTGAATGTGGAAAGTTCTCCGCTTCGGATTTTTTTAAACTACCGAGACCATGGCTGAGGACAAGGCCATTATCCGTCTCTTATCATATGAAACAGTTTTGATTCTTGAAAATAGTTGTCTGTTGTATCAACTAAAGATTCATACTGCTGATGGTTATTTACCAGCCAAGATTAGTTGTCTATCATCAAGAAATCTTGCTATAATGACATAAAAAGGTAAAACTATGCTGAAATGTTAAAGAAAATGTGAATTACTAGAAAAATCAAAGTTGTCAGCATCCCACGACTATAAATTTATAGTCTTTTTGTCTTTTTATAATTTATAGTCTTTTTGTCTTTTTATAATTTATAGTCTTTTTGTCTTTTTATAATTTATAGTCTTTTTGTCTTTATAGTCTTTTATAATATCACTTTTTGGTCAATGTCGAAAAAAATACTACAAAGTTGAGTGATTGGAAGGAATTATTTGATATTAATTAAATTCAAAGTATTTTTGCTGAATTTAATTATATACTCATTTTCTGTTTATTTCTTATTGAATATTGAAACTGGTATTCCCTATATGAAATAAAACAAAAATTGTAATTTTTCCCTGATCTCCAATCAAGCACAAACTATATGATCAGAGACCATGGGCGCCCATAAGCTGAATTCAAGGGGGGGGGGAAACCAGTAGAATTGGCACTTTTAATGCTATATAATAGAAATCTCAGAACAAAAATATAAAAATAAGGCAGCATCATTCAGCCAGAAGGGGGGGGGGGGGTCGGGTGCCCCCCCCCCCCCACTTATGGGTGCCCTTTTCAGAGACCGATCCAGTGTCACTAGGGAAGGCATCAGGAGGCACTAGAAATGAGGGGGAACCTACATTCTTATTGTCAGGACTAACAGAAAATGCTGTTATTTCTCTCCCAATCTTTGGGAAAAAAATATGAAGTGCCTGGTTGTACTTTTTGCTAATTCTTATAGAAGGGCTCCTACGCTTTTGTCATCAGTACATGAAAGAAAATGGGTAATCAGAAGTTGATAAATATTTGTTGGATGCGAGAATAAATATCCTAGCTGGGCATTTGTTGTGTTTCGACTCAAATTTCAGCTTTAAGAAGGGGGGGGGGGAGAATAGATGTCCATGAATTTACGTCACCAGGGTATCTACCTGAAAAGGCAGTCAGATCTCAACCAAAATTTGTTGGAAATAAGCTACTGTCAAAGTTAGGCCTTTAAGGATCCGGTCTGATGTGATCTTTGCGAGGAACGAAAAAGGGAGGAGTCTTTATGGGGTGCCTCGATTCTTGTCATAAGGGGATTAATATATTTTATATGGAAAATACTATAACCTTTCTGGAATACATACATACAAGCGTGTATTTAAAAACCAGTCGCCATATACACAAAAACAAATAAACAAAAAACAATAACACTCAACAAATTTAAACTACAGCTTCTTTCCGCGCCATCAGACTATTTTCTATAAAATAACCTAACGCAATATTTAGGTCCCTCGAAGTAGTCCCCAAAACACCTGGGAGCAGCGGTACATCCCCATGAAAAAATGTATCCCTAAAATTCCCCAAACTTTTCAGAAAATGGTCCATCCCATCCCCAAAACCCCCACAGAGGGGGCAGGCACGCCTACTTCCCGAACCGTCCTCATCGTAAGACCCTCAGTATCCTTTACACAGTGGTATGCAATTTGCCCGCGCCTGCAACCAATACTTAAGGGTTCTCCACGGTAGGTTCAGCTTAAAATAAAACTCATCCTCATATACATCTTTAATCTGTCTATAAAAATGCAGGCTACTAGACTTTTCCAGACCCATTAGCCAAACCTGAATCTCTTGGTTCCGAACGCGCGATGCAAACTTACCGAGGAATATTTTATAAACTGTTGCTTTTTTCACGTTATCAATCCCACAAGAACAGATTATGTCCAAACTCATTTTCTCTCCCTGTACACCAAGTGAATTTATGTTATTTTAATATGTTTTATAAGGTTAAGGTTATCGTGTGTAATCTTCTGAAAACTCAACATTGTGAGGAGCATTCGGAAGAAAAAATACAGTACCAGGACTTATTCATTAAAAATGGGATTATAGCCAAGACCAAGAGCAATGTGTAAATATGAATTCCTTCAAAAAATTACCTATTCAGCTGAAAAGCAAGTCTGTATCTTGAACTAAAGTGTCTAGTAGGTCAGGTCTTAATCCCCTGGGTACGCTTGCAATGGTGAATACCTTCCATAAAAGGACGTTTTTTATGGCTGCAAGCCAGTATTTTCAGGATTGTTGGTAAAACACCTGAGTATTACTGAAAAATTGAAATGTGGAAAGTTTGCTACTGACAATACATAATACGTCGCTTTACTTATTATAAAAACTTTTTCCACGAAATAAGCCTTTCAAAGAAAAGTGAAGAGACATTAAACCAAACGCAAGCAGAAATGAAGTCAAATAATAATCATTCAAGTGCAAAACGACTATAAATCACTTTATTACCAGGGAATCATAACCATGACGTCACTATAAACCAAAAAGACATTGACGATTTACAGAAAGCAAAATACGTCTTACATTTTCCTTTTTATAGCTTTAATGAATCTGGGACTGTTGAGAACCTCGGAAATTAATATCAATATATACTAAACGGAGAGCGTGAAGCAGAACCCCGTGCACAAAATAAGCAGAAAGTAAACAATTTAACGTAAAGCAGTCCGCCTTCAAACAAAATTACTCCTGATTTACTTCACCGCCTCTACACTAAAGAGTGATTAACTAAGTAGAATATCTATTGGTATCTGTGGTAGAATCTAGTAGATTCAGCTTATCTCTCTCGCCTGCTACCGTTTTTGGTCATAGATCTGCTATAGCCGAAGCCGAATCTCTGCTAGAATGAAACTCTGACTTCAAGAAGAGAAACAGGTTCACGAATCTTTTACTACTCTTCATAGTTGTGCCCAGACCCCAAATAAACTCTTTCTTTTTGGTGGGCTATTTTTTCAGATTTTGAACCTGTTTAAAGATATTAACACAATACATTTAACTTCTAAAGAAAATTTAAGCAACAAGTGGATCTGCAGATCTGACATAGTAGAAGCACTGCATTTATTCTACATAGGACTACGGCTAATCGTCCAACAGGCCACTATGACATTTAGCTCAACAGGCAATCTTAGGAGGTTTTCAAAAGGCATCATCCAGCAGCTCATATCCGCTTTGGCTGTCGTCCAACTGTTTCAACTGGCACTCATTGGCTGAACGGACACTTTCAAGATGTCGTCTAACAGGCTCTTTGGTTCTCTTGATAGAAACCAGTTCCCGCTACTCAGATAACTCATGAACAGCAGCAGTAGTGGACATGTAAGAATCGTCATAGCAAGAGTAGTAGCGGTGTTGTTGTTTGCCGTGCTACGGGTAGTCCTTAAAGCTTTAGTGGTAGTTTTAGTAGGAATGGATACCTTTTGCCTCCTCAACACATCACTCTTTACGCTAAAGTTTGACTCTTTGTCACAACTCTACTTTTTTAAACAATATAAACTTTAGCGCAAAGAGCGAGACGCTGCGGAGGGGACAGCCCCTTTCATATACGGAATAATTTCTGTTCGTTTTAATGTCGCTCCTTACATTTAGTTAAAAAAAACTTGTTTTATTTTTTTAATTTCTGAACGTTTTTATACTAATGCAGGTTCGAATTTGGCTCACCGCACATAGAAAATTTAAACAAAATTTGCATATTAATTTTGGCAGATTTATTCCGTATAGGAATGGTTGCACCCTCCTCAATAGTAGATACCTATCTTATAGTCGTGACGGGAGTCTATATATGGGGATAGAGTCCCTAGGGAGAACACCTGTGTTGTCAGTCCCAATCCCACACGTGACAAATCAATCAACCTTGACATTACCTGTCAAAATTGTTTCCGGGGAAGTTTATTAATGTCTTTGATGTATTTCCAAGGAGAATCATTTCCGGAAGTTTATTAATGTCTTTGGAGTTCTTCGAAGAAAATTGTTTCCGGGCGAATGTTTTGATCTTAGAGATGAATAGATTAGCGCGGGAAAGGGTTTCTTAGTAATTTCAAATGTGACAGCACAGGGATGCCAAAAATAAAAGGAACACGCTGAAATTACGTTTAGGGGTTATTTGGGCGAAACTGTTTTAGACATTTTAGGGAATTATTTCGGTGAAATAGTTAGAGACATTTTAAAAGATGATTTTAGAAGATGTTTTAGAAGAGGATTTGAGGGTGAAACTCTGTGGTCGTTATAATACACAAGTTCCATTTGAACAGTGTCCTGAGGTCCCCTACCCCAACCCCGAAGGAAGCCCCCGGCGCCCCAAAGGCCCCTGAACCCCCATTTTTTAATACTTTTCTATGGCTTTATTATATCTTTTCAGAACAAGTTATTTTCTTAATGTCCATCCTAAACCCATTTTACAAATTGAAGTACCCATCCTTTTCACCCACAACTTTACTATACTGCTTTTTTGAATGCTCCAACACCAAGCAATACTTTTCAAAGGCATTTCAGAACAAGTTCTTTTGTTAATGTCCCTCCTAAACCCATTTTACAAATTGAAGTACCCATCCTTTACACCCACAACTTTACTTTACAGCTTTTTGAATGCTCCAACACCAAGCAATACTTTTCAAAGGGCATTTCAGAACAACTTCTTTTCATAATGTCCATCCTAAACCCATTTTACAAGTTGAAGTACCCATCCTTTTCACCCACAACTTTACTATACTGCTTTTTTGAATGCTCCAACACCAAGCAATACTTTTCAAAGGCATTTCAGAACAAGTTCTTTTCTTAATGTCCCTCCTAAACCCATTTTACAAATTGAAGAACCCATCCTTTACACCCACAACTTTATTTTACAGCTTTTTGAATGCTCCAACACCAAGCAATACTTTTCAAAGGGCATTTCAGAACAACTTCTTTTCATAATGTCCATCCTAAACCCATTTTACAAGTTGAAGTTCCCATCCTTTTCACCCATAGCTTTACTTTACAGCTTTTTGAATGCCCAACACCAAGCAATACTTTTCAAAAGGCATTTCAGAACAAGTTCTTTTCTTAGTGACCGTCCTAAACCCATTTTACAAATTGAAGTGCCAATCCTTTTCACCCACAACTTAGTTATAGGTAAGAGTTTGAAGTTTTACCTTAGAGACTTAGCTTAGAGTTTTAGTTTGGTTTAGTTTTAATTAAAAGTTTAGAGTTTTTTTAGCTTAGAGTCTTAGCTTAGAGTTTTTGTTAGAGTTCTAGTTTAGTTTAGTTTTAGTTAAGAGTTTAGAGTTTTTAGCTTAGAGTCTTAGCTTAGAGTTTTATTTAGAGTTCTAGTTTAGTTTAGTTTAGTTACAGTTAAGAATTTAGAGTTTTAGCTTAGAGTCATAGCTTAGAGTTTTACTTAAAGTTGTAGTTTGGTTAAGTTTTAGTTAAGAGTTTCGAGTTTTAGCTTAGAGTCTTAGCTTAGAGCTTTTGTTAGAGTTCTAGTTTAGTTTAGTTTTAGTTAAGAGTTTAGAGTTTTACATTAGAGTCGTAGCTTAGAGTTTTAGTTAGATTTGAAGTTTAGTTTAGTTACAGTTAAGAATGTAGAGTTTTAGCTTACAGTCATACCTTAGAGTTTTACTTAAAGTTTTAGTTTGGCTAAGTTTTAGTTAAGAGTTTCGAGTTTTAGCTTAGAGTCTTAGCTTAGAGTTTTTTTTTGATAGTTATAGTTTAGTTTAATTTTAGTTAAGAGTTTGATGTTTTACCTTCGAGTTTCAGTTAGAGTTCTAGTTTAGTTTAGTTTTAGTTAAGAGTTTGGTGTTTTACCTTAGAGTCTTAGCTTAGAGTTTTAGTTAGAGTTCTAGTTTAGTTTAGTTTTAGTTAAGAGTTTAGAATTTTAGCTTAGAGTCTTAGCTTAGAGTTTTTGTTAGAGTTCTAGTTTATTTTAGTTTTAGTTAAGAGTTTAGAGTTTTTAGCTTAGAGTCTTAGCTTAGAGTTTTTGTTGAAGTTCTAGTTTAGTTTAGTTTTAGTTAATAGTTTAGAGTTTTAGCTTAGAGTCTCTTAGCTTAGAGTTTTTGTTAGAGTTGAAGTTTAGTTTAGTAATAATTAAGAGTTTAGAGTTTTAGCTTAGAGTCTTATTTTAGAGTTTTTTTGTTAGAGCTCTAGTTTAGTTTAGTTTTAGTTAAGAGTTTGATGTTTTACCTTTGAGTTTCAGTTAGAGTTCTAGTTTAGTTTAGTTTTAGTTAAGAGTTTGGTGTTTTACCTTAGAGTCTTAGCTTAGAGTTTTAGTTAGAGTTCTAGTTTAGTTTAGTTTTAGTTAAGAGTTTAGAATTTTAGCTTAGAGTCTTAGCTTAGAGTTTTTGTTAGAGTTCTAGTTTATTTTAGTTTTAGTTAAGAGTTTAGAGTTTTTAGCTTAGAGTCTTAGCTTAGAGTTTTTGTTGAAGTTCTAGTTTAGTTTAGTTTTAGTTATAGTTTAGAGTTTTAGCTTAGAGTCTCTTAGCTTAGAGTTTTTGTTAGAGTTGAAGTTTAGTTTAGTAATAATTAAGAGTTTAGAGTTTTAGCTTAGAGTCTTATTTTAGAGTTTTTTTGTTAGAGCTCTAGTTTAGTTTAATTTTAGTTAAGAGTTTGATTTTTTACCTTTGAGTTTCAGTTAGAGTTCTAGTTTAGTTTAGTTTTAGTTAAGAGTTTGGTGTTTTACCTTAGAGTCTTAGCTTAGAGTTTTAGTTAGAGTTCTAGCTTAGTTTAGTTTTCGTAAAGAGTTTAGAATTTTAGCTTAGAGTCTTAGCTTAGAGTTTTTGTTAGAGTTCTAGTTTATTTTACTTTTAGTTAAGAGTTTAGAGTTTTTAGCTTAGAGTCTTAGCTTAGAGTTTTTGTTGAAGTTCTAGTTTAGTTTAGTTTTAGTTAATAGTTTAGAGTTTTAGCTTAGAGTCTTAGCTTAGAGTTTTTTTTAGAGTTGAAGTTTAGTTTAGTAATAGTTAAGAGTTTAGAGTTTTAGCTTAGAGTCTTAGCTTAGAGTTTTTTTTAGAGTTCTAGTTAATTTAGTTATAGTTAAGAGTTTGGAGTTTTACCTTAGAGACTTAGCTTAGAGTTTTAGTTTAGTTTAGTTTTAGTTAAGTGTTTAGAGTTTTTAGCTTAGAGTCTTAGCTTAGAGTTTTAGTTAGAGTTCTAGTTTAGTTTAGTTTTAGTTAAGAGTTTGGTGTTTTACCTTAGAGTCTTAGCTTAGAGTTTTTGTTAGAGTTCTAGTTTATCCTAAACCCATTTTACAAGTTGAAGTACCCATCCTTTTCACCCACAACTTTACTTTACAGCTTTTTGAATGCCCCAACACCAAGCAATACTTTTCAATGCATTTCACAACAAGTTCGTTTCTTAATGTCCCTCCTAAACCCATTTTACAAATTGAAGTATCCAATCCTTTTTACACACAACTTTACTTTACAGCTTTTTTGAATGCTCCAACACCAAGCAATACTTTTCAAAAGGCATTTCAGAACAAGTTATTTTCTTAATGTCCTTCCTAAACCCATTTTACAAGTTGAAGTACCCATCCTTTTCACCCACAACTTTACTATACTGCTTTTTGAATGCTCCAAAACCAAGCCATACTTTTCAAATGGTATTTCAGAAAAAGTTATTTTCTTAATGTCCTTCCTAAACCCATTTTAAAAGTTGAAGTTCCAATCCGTTTCACCCACAACTTTATTTTACAGCTTTTTGAATGCCCCAACACCAAGCAATACTTTTCGAATGCATTTCAGAACCAGTTCCTTTCTTAATGTCCCTCATAAAACCTTTTTACAAGTTGAAGTACTCATCCTTTTCACCCACAAGTTTACTTTACAGCTTTTTGAATGCTCCAACACCAAGCAATACTTTTGAAAAGGCATTTCAGAACAAGTTCTTTTCTTAATGTCCCTCCTAAGCCCATTTTACAAGTTGAAGTATCCATCCTTTTCACCCACAACTTTACTATACTGACTTTTTGAATGCTACCACACACACCACACACACCACACACACCACACACACCACACACACCACACACACCACACACACCACACACACCACACACACCACACACACCACACACACCACACACACACACACATACACACACACACACACACACACACACACACCACACACACACCACACACACACACACACACACACACACACACACACACACACACACACACACACACACACACACACACACACACACACACACACACACACACACACACACCACACACACACACACACACACACACACACACACACACACACACACACACACACACACACACACACACACACACACAACACACACACACACACACACACACACACACACACCCACACACACCCACACACACCCACACACACCCACACACCCACACCCACACCCTCACCCACACCCTCACCCACACCCACACCCACACCACACACACCACACACACCACACACACCACACACACCACACACACCACGCACACCACACACACCACAAACACCACACACACCACACGCACCACACACACCACACACACCACACGCACCACACACACCACACACACCACACACACCACACACACCACACACACCACACACACCACACACACCACACACACCACACACACCACACACACCACACACACCACACACACCACACACACCACACACACCAAACACACCACACACACCACACACAACACACACACGCACATCTATTTGTTTACATGTCTGGGTTGGTGTTTGGTTAGGTTTGGTTAGCTAAGTTAGGTTAGGTTAGCTAGTAAACATTTCTCCATGTTTAAGTTAGGTTAGGTTAGCTTATCATGAGCGCTCCTGATAAGCTAACCTAACCTAACCTAACTTAAACATGGAGAAATGTTTACTAGCTAACCTAACCTAACTTAGCTAACCTAACCTAACCCAACCAAACACCAACCCAGACATGTAAACAAACAGATTCAGACATAGAACCAGAGAAAAACATGCACTTTAGACATTCAAACCAACAAAGATAAATTCTTGGACTTGCAAAAAACCAACCCAGATACAAAACACTAGTGAAATATTCCAACTATTGCATTTCAACGAAAGAAATCCAAAATGAACTTTGAAAAATCAAGAGAAACTAGGTAAACCACAACAAAACACTACTGAAATATTTCAACTCTTGCATTTCAACGAAAGAAATTCAAAATGAACTTTGAAAAATCAAGAGAATATAACTGTGACAAGGTAAACCACGACAAAACACTATTGAAATATTCCAACTCTTGCATTTCAACGAAAAAAATCCCAAATGAACTTTGAAAAATCAAGAGAATGTTACAGTGACAAAGTAAACCACGACAAACCACTACTGAAACCACTATTGAAATAAGTCTTGCATTTCAACGAAAGAAATCCAAAATGAACTTTGAAAAATCAAGAGAATGTAACAGTGACAAGGTAAACCACAACAAAACACTGCTGAAATATTCCAACTCTTGCATTTCAACGAAAAAATCCCAAATGAACTTTGAAAAATCAAGAGAATGTAACAGTGACAAAGTAAACCACGACAAACCACTACTGAAATATCCCTTTGGGGTTGGGGTATGGGGACCTCACAAAATTGTTCAAATGGAACTTGTGTACTATAACGACCACAGAGTTTCACCCCAAATCATCTTCTAAAATCTCTCTTATTGTTTCGCCTAAATCATCTTCTAAAATGTCTCAAACGGTTTCGCTTAAATCATCTTCTAAAATGTCTCAAATTGTTTCGCCCAAATAATCCCCTAAAATGTCTAAAACGGTTTCGCCCAAATAATCCCCTAAAAGTATTTTCTGTGGGTTCTTTTTGTTTTGGCATCCCTGCACTGTCACATTTGAAATTCTCAGGAAAAAATTCCCACTTTAATCTCTTCATCTCTAAGATGTTCCTAGCTACATTATTATGGTTTCGATAGAATATCAATTTATCTCTCTGACCTAAAGATCGGAGAAGCCATATTTGAAAATAGAATATTAATTTATCTCTGTTACTAAAGACCATTTATCCCTAAGACCTAAAGATCAAAGAAGCCATATTTGTTTCTTAATTCCCCTTTCGTGGATAAATAATTTCCCTCGATCATTCAAATCAATTTCTCAGAAATTCTCTCCCCTTCGTGGATCAATATCCCGTCAGCGTTAGACTTAATTGCAGATGGCAGCACATGTTTAGCCTCGAAAGATATTATGATTGTGGACTGATAGTACTCTATTGGGTGATCTAATCAAACTGAACTATTCACGTACAGAAGTCTCTGCTGGTATCCTTATTCTATACATATCTAGTAGGAGAAAATAAATATAGTATAAACAAATTTATTGTATGATTACAACATAAATCTCATTATGCATATCAATAATTAGATTTATCGTTAAATGATATATGAGAACTCTTCCACCATGGTTTTCGTTGTTTAAAATTCATTGCATAGAATGACCTCTTATGCTGTCTCTTGAATGCCCACTTTTTCTCTTCTCTTAGAACATATTCATAAAAATATTTAGTGTTATATCTTGCATTATACACATTTTTCATTGGGTTTTCACAGCTGTCTTTTACACTATATTTTGAGATATCTCTATAGAGAAAGCCCTCTTTTCCCGGTCTCTTCTTTTGATCTTCCTTTTCTGTCATATCGAACTTTCTTTTATGTGAGTTTACTTACAATCAATATGAATTTCTTTACGTATCACGTATAATTTTTCTTCTCATTTCCTCTAGATTCTTCTCATCTATCTCTACATCTATGCTGTCTAAACATGCAATAGGTTCATGAGAATGTTCAAAATCATGAAAATGTCCTTTACAAATAGAACAGTTGCAATAAAAGGATATTTCTAACTCAACTTGTTCACTCATGTTATCACACTGCTAACTATAAACTTAGTGAATTCTATTCACACACTAATAAAAACTTTTCCTAGTCGATTACGCAATCAATTTCTCGGAAATCCAGTTCCCCCTCTTGTTCTAGATCAATACATCTCTCCTCCGTTAATGCGCATATGCAAACTTCCCCCTGGAGTCATTACACCTAGACAAACAACAACAAATCAATTGACCTTGACCCCATTAGACTCCATCGATAATCCTTGAATAAATTACAGCCCGTCAGCGTTAGACTTAATAGTAGATGGCAGCAGTGGTGTGGGACGGGACCTCCTGATAGCTTCCTACTTACGTTATGTCAGGTTAGTTTTCCTTGAATTGTGTCAAAGTATCTTCTGAATAATTTATGTTATTTGGATTGGGCTAGAAGTCTTCTAGAGGAAAAAAATCCCCCTTGGGCGGAGGGGGGTTAGGATAAAGGGTAAAATATGCAATAACTATGAGTTTTATTTGAATAACTTGTAATATAAAAATATAAAGCGAAAAAATAGTAAAAAACAGAAAAACGAGGATTATACAAGCCAGTGAAAAATGTGGACTAAAATGCAAATATTTCGGTCAAGACCTCCGCTTGACCGTCTCGAGTGCACGATAATAACATAAAAAGTACTAATAGAAATCCAAGGATACTATAAAAAAATTTCAAACCTTAAAACAAAGCGCAACTAAAATTTGACGACCCTTTCCATGTTACGGCTCAATTTTTTAATTTATACAGAGCATTTTTAAAATCTAAACGCTTTCCAGTTAAAACATGATTTTTTTTCATATAAGTAAAAACGATCAGAATTAATTAGTTCATTATAAATGGGGCTTAAATAGGTATGACAACCCGCACCATTTTGTTTTATTCGATAACACCTCCATTATTGTCCCTGTTAAAGGTCTCATCCAAGTTTTCAGGGAGGCAGTTGAGATAAAAAGTACATTCATTGAAAGGTAGCTCTCAATAGAGAGAAACCTATTTAAGCCCCATTTATAATGAACTAATTAATTCTGATCGTTTTTACTTATATAAAAAAATCACGTTTTTCAACCTAACCTAATCTGTCATGATGTTGAATCAATTTCTGAACCCCCTAGAACTTCAAATTTAAACTAGATATGGTTGAAAAAGCAGCTGAAGAAAGGTAGATGGTTAAAAAAACAGTTGATAAAAGGTAGATGGTTGAAAAAGCGGGAAATAAACAGCTGGAATGACAATAAAAGTCAAACAAAAAGCAATTATCCATAATGTCTTGAAAATATTTAGCTCTAATCCAAGAAGATTGATTAATGCCGATGCTTATCGATGATTTATGATTTTTGGTGATTGCTTATTAATAAAGATTTCATAGGTAGGACAGAATATGCTGGCAATGTAAAGTTTTGTGAACTGCCAATATAACTTCAGCCCCTCACCCTTAATAAAAGAATCGGCTGCCCCTCCCCCCCCCTTAGAGAAAAACTACGTACGCCCATGGGTATTGGGAAGAAGCCAAAGTTTTACAGGCTCAAAAATTTTTACTAAAAAAAAAAAATTCCTAAAAGAATATTGGGGCGGTAGCGAATATTATACTTGTACGCAGGTTTGAAGAGTGAGTTAATCGTCTAGTGAATATTAGTTTTGAAACGACATTAAACAGCTCTACAATATTCTAGTGCTCTGTTAGTACTAAGTTATCTTTGTTGAAAATTGAAGCCATGTTTTGAGGAGTTTAATAGCTAAGAGTCAAATAACTATCCAGTGAATAAAAAAATACCTAAATACCCAAAATCGATGCTTAGAAATTATGGCATTTATTTATAAATTAGATAAAAATTTTAATATCAAACATAAAATAGAAAAAGGCTAAGGTTTCTGAAATTGCACTATTTACGCTTGCTTTAAACGCTCTGGTCGGGGCGAATTCGTTCTAAAAATAACTGGCTACCGTACTATTGATTCTACGAGCAACCATTTGCACCTGCATTGCGAACGCTATACTCTAAGACACAGTTTTTTTTTTATACAGATTACTATATTTAGTATGGATAGTGCTAAAAAAAAATAAAGGGAGGGGAGGTGGTAATCCAGTCAAGGGAGGGGAGGCGGTAATCCAGTCAAGGGAGGGGAGGCAGTAAATCAGCCAAAATAAAATAGTCTTAAATATACATTTGTCGGAAAGAACGATTACTGTGCTACCTAATTATTTTAAATTCCAGGTTCCTATCCATGACGTATAAATAATAGTTCAATAGGAAAAAATCCTTAGTGAAACACTAAAAAATTTCTAGAGATTTCGGTCGCATATACAGTGGCCGTCATCTGCAGATAAACTCTCTGCTGATCCACTGATGACGGCCGCTGTATATGTGAGCGAAATCTCCAGAAACTTTTTGTTGTTTCACTGTCAAATAAAAGGATTTATCCCTATTGAACTGTTGTTTGTATAGATGGCCAAATTAAAAAAAAACACAGTTTACTGTACGGAAATTTAAACTAAAACGAACTTAGATTACCTTGAATAAAATATCAAAATTAAAACGAACAGGAATTATGAAGAATGATGGAACACATTCTGAAACTACTGCTACTATTGACAACTCACTGGAACACCAAACCACCAGAGGCTGACACATCTACGCGCGCTACTCCTCCACCCCAATTTATTTCAAACCTCACCCTTTACTCCATCCCAATATTTTCCATTTTCCCTGTCTTATGACCTTTTCCCTCACAATTAGGGGACGTCCAGCCTTTATTTGGCCCTAGATAGTTAGTCGAAAAGGATAGTCTTTGGCAAT
The DNA here is from genome assembly GCA_027921565.1 of Artemia sinica. Taxonomy (NCBI): domain Eukaryota; kingdom Metazoa; phylum Arthropoda; class Branchiopoda; order Anostraca; family Artemiidae; genus Artemia; species Artemia sinica. Next base: position 40,415,880 of record CM051269.1, on the reverse strand, counting down.
CTATCATCCGCAGAACATTTCCCAGCCATTTCAATTTTTCTCTCATTATAGCCCTAGAAAGTGGGATTGAACTAGATGTCTCGTAAAGCTTGCCGTTTGAAACACGGTCATCCAGAAGAAAGGATATGGCACTAGACCCTTAAAGTTCAAACCAGTGGTGCTGATGAAACCGGCGGTACCCAACAATTCGTTGACAATTTCTTTGGAAACGTCTAACAAATCCTTTTTTGTTTCTTGGAGTACCCACGCTTCGGAACCATGCTTAACCACTGTCGTCACTGTAGCTTCTAATATTCTAATCTTGATTCGCAGACTTATCTTACTATTCTTCTAAACGTTCTAGTTGTTAACTTAAGAGAAGAGAACTTTAAATAACCTTTAAAGTAGGAAATATGCTTCATTTGACATGCAACATCTTAATTTTAAAACTTGGTGGGTTTAGAGTTTAAAATCTGGACTAGCTTAGACAGAACTTAGTTGCGAAAGTCAAAGGCCAGATATACCTTCTTTCCATTAAACGGTCGGGTTCGAAAAGCCCGAAAGCCCATTTTTATTATAAAGGTAAAGAAATGTTAGAAACGAGCTACCTGTGTGTAACTTGAACTTGAAAAAAGGAAGCTTGGAAATATACAAATATAAAAAAAATTCTAAACACAAATATAAAAAGGACAATCCGCAATAATTTAAATCTGTTTTCAACAAGTTTACTTAATGACTAGCGTTTTATTGAAGATTGAAACTCTAATGTCTAATTGTCTCTGACAGGCCCACTCAACTAAAATAATAAAAGGGTCAAATTATTTGACGCAAGTACCCGCAGGCTGAAAAAAACGAATATAAATCTAATTTATGTAAATTATCAGGGCCAGATTTTAACACTTTGAGGCCCTAGTGTTTTTGCAGCTCTGTATTCATACCATAAGAGGGAGGGTCAATTTTCCTTAAGAAAGTAATATTTGCGATGGCAATTTCTATATTATCGCAAAATAAAATCGCTTGTGATAATAATATGAGGATCAAATATTTGTACGTTCGAGGTATTAAGTAAATTATATAAGCCAACACGGTATTGAAAATGAATTTAATCCATTGGTAGATCATACATTGTACATTGTTTACACATCATGTTACACATCATACATTGTTTTGTAAGTAGGACTATTTATCTTCAAAGCAAGTTGATAAAGCCTTCCTCTTGCTTCTTTTCGTGCATATATCTTGAGTAAGCCTTCCCTCAGTAGTGAGCAGGGACAATGATGTCAATCTGTCGTGGCTGATTGAAGATCTTAGGTAGTTCTTCACCCGACGAAGGGTAGAGAAGGATCTTTTTCCTCTGCAGTTTGTGGCAGGCACACTAAGACCCATCCTTAAGGCAATGTGAATGTTTGGATAGATGCTAACTTCATCAAAATGACAAAAAACCTTGACTCTAACGCAGTTAGAGTCATGCTCTTTTTCCTTCATCAGTATTTTGTACCAATCGTCAGAATAAAAATCAAGAGCTCACTTGAAGGCTTCGTGATTTCTGAGGCGTGATTCGCGTGGCGACGGAGTGCACCTGGCACTTTGACGATAAATCACATCAGTCCTTTTTTTTCAGAAAAAAACTCGGTCAGTAATATTCATAGCGCCCCTCAGCCCGGGCCTAATCCCCGGGTAGATCCAGGCCAGTAAATCATCCTTATTTTATTTATAATTATAATTCAACTATCATTAATTGTAACTACAGTAATGTAATCCATGAATTTTTGTTTAAAAATTGATAGAGCAATCCATGATTCTTCTTGATTCTTATCCAGATTCCATATCAAGGTCTCGATTCTGACGTGATTCCGAATTCGAAGGACACTTATTGTTTTTACGGTATCCATAACAATTATACGACTTTAGATAGTCACATTATCTAATCAAGTACGCATTAGGAATAAATTTGATGCAGCAATCTACTGTCATAATTTACTGTTTCTGAATAGAAGGTTTATAGGCTAATAACAGAAAAAAAAATACAAAAATTAATCTGGTATGAGGAAGTTGGTCTGTTTTAATGAACGGCATAGCAAGAATAACCACAAACAAATTACTGTGACTCCTCTTAAAGGCTATTGTTTTTTAGGTTCAGTAAATTAGTTGCTTTTTGAGCTGAAATACGGTGTCTCCTGGACATGTTAATAGTTTAAATTGTGTATTTAAGACATGAATACGATTGTAAACATAAGTAAAATACTGGAGGCTGTAAGGCAGCACCCGCTCAATGATTAAATATTTACAGAATAGTTCATAAAATTATGTTTCTAGTCTTCGAGACAGAGATTTGAAGAAGTCTTTTGTATATCCCAAATTGTAAGAGAGGAATGGGTCGAAAAAGCCATCGATGATCTTCAGCCATTTAAATCCTCCGGAGAATATAGGGTTTATTTCATAATAGGCCTACTCCAAAAGGGGTGCGAAATTACAAGAGCCCATTAGCATATATTTGTATAGTTAGAAAATGGGATATATTCTTAGATATGGCTAAAAGCAAGAGGTGTCTTCATACCTAAACCAGGGGGAAAAGATTATTCAAACCCTCGGTCATATAGAATGATCATTTTAACACATTTTCAATTGAAGGTGATGTAACCACTTACTTATTGGTGCCTGATAAGTAACCCAGAGATCAAAACATGATTTCAAAGAACCAAATAGGGTTTAAGAAAGAAAGTTCAACAAAAGCTGCAATGCACCAATTGACTTACTGGCTTACTGACTTAAGTCCCATCCATCCTCGAAGGTTGTTTTGGGGCCTCTTCATTCACTATGTTATTGATTTGGCGTCTGTATGAGCATCTATCTTCAGATAGGCGTAGAAGTTGCGGCAGGTTGAGTGTAGAGAAATTGTCTTTCCATCTCTTTGAGGGCCGACCTCTGGGGCGAGAACCATGCGCGCGACCATGGAAGACTATTTTTGGAAGACGGGAATTTCCCATACGATGGATGTGGCCTACCCACCTAAGTTGTTGCAGTCTTATTTTGTCAAGTATAATGCGTTTGATTTTGAGGTTTTTAAAGAGCCTAATATTAGAGACCCTGTCCAGGTACATTATGCCCGCAGTACGGCGAACTGACTTTGTTTTGAATGCGGCTAGGCGACGTTGGTCATTTGTTTTGAGGGTCCATGATTCACAAGCGTAAATGGCAATGGGGATAATCAGTGTGTTGAAGAGTCTTGCTCTTAGCAGTGTCGACAAATTCTTGTTCCTCCAGATCGGTATCAAGGCTTTAAAGCTAGAGTTGGCAAGCGCCAGGCGCCTCTTAATATCTTTCAAGTGGTTGCTATCGAACGTTATAAGCCTACCAAGGTAGGTGAAAGATTCTACCCATTCTATATTGTCACCACCGAGCCGGAGGCTTAAGCTTTCGTGAACAGAGCATAGCTTTCGTCTTTGAGGTATTGATGGTCATTTCAAACCGACTGGTGGTTGATTGGATGTTGTCGGCCTGGGACTCAAGATCCCCAAGGTTCTCATTTATTTGGTCGTCTGCATAAGCTAATTTATCAATCAATATTCCCCAGTGAGGAACCTGACGAGTTTTCAAGGAGTGATAGGACAGCGGTAAGGAACAGATTAAACATTTCTGGTGAAAGCAAGCAATCCTGCAGCACACCAGTTGATGTTTCAAAGCTATCGGAAAGGCCCTCTCCCGTCATGACGCGGCTTCTGAACTTTGAGTACACATCTCTGATCAATGATACCAAGTTTTGTGGTACTGTATAAATTAAAAAATTGAATTCCCATTCAGTACTGTATTTTTTTTATTCAAAAACCCTTTCACCGTTACACGGAAAGGGTCGTCAAATTTTAGTTGTGCTTTGTGTTAAGGTTTGAAATTATTATAGTATTCTTGGATTTTTATTAGTAATTTACATTTTATTATCGTGCACTGAGGACGGTCAAGCCGAGGTCTTGACCGAAATATTTGCATTTTAGTCCACATTTTTCACTGGCTTGTATAATCCTCATTTTTCTCTTTTTAACTATTTTTTTCGTTTTGTCACTTATCTTGTCGTCAAACACTACAATAAATAAATTAAAAAAGTCGTGATCTCTCCATAATGTTTTCTAAAAAAAATGTTCAGCTGCCAGATAACAATAGAGGATCAATTGCTAAATTAAAAGATTAGGGTACTTGTCTGTCATAGCGCCTAGGTTAAGTTCTTTATCTAAGTAGAACCTGTTTCTGTGACTAATCCTAATGAAATATCACAACATATAATGAAAATATAATACTTTAGAAACAAATTTGTGCTATATATTTGCACATTAGGGGGGGGGGGGGTTATAGCGGATCTGCATGCAAAATCTATCAGGTATAATTATTCTGCATATTATAAAGTATGAATTGCTTTCTAACTTTACACTGTCCGAATACTTAACCCCCCCCCCCTTATGTGCAAATATGTAGCCCAAATTATATATTTCCTATCTATTCTGTTACTTCTCTTTGTCTTCTCCCTAGGTAAGCTGAAAGAAACTAACGGTGAAACCGGTTCTACTTAGCTTCTATATACATAGGCTCTATCATTTTATAACGAATTGCTGAATTAATCCGAGTTACTCTTCACGCTAAAGTTTTTAGAACTTTTAATAAACAATTCCAATTCTATTTAAACGACTCTTGTATTTCACGAGTTGTTCTTAAGAAATTGGGACGAACAGTAAAAGTTTAGCGTAAAGAGTAGGGTATTGAGGTGGGGGAGTCAATCGCTACTAAAGGAAATATTTTTGAAGGGAGACATAGGAGCCAATGCCTTTTCCAGAGATAGGGGGCTAAGGTTTTCTTGCCCCCCCCCAAGAAAAAAAATCCCCCGTATAAAAATCCTGGATACACCCTTGATAGGAGCTTTTACATCTATATATTAAATTATCTACATTGAACAATACCTTTTAACTGGAGTCAAGCGCAGGACTGGTCTTGCTTGGGGCTTTTTGCTTTTTGGCCTAGTCATTCTTGTGAACAGCCTAAATTGTCTGAATAAAAAACCAACTCGGAATTCCAGTACCAAGTTTTTACTGCGAAATAAAGATTAGTTTAACTGGAGATTATATGGACTCTGTGAACAGGGAAAGTGGAAATTGCGTAATCCTCACTATTCCAAAATCAGTGTCATATAAGAAAAAAATTATGCATTTAAATATATCATAAGAGTTCCTGCCACCGTGCGGGATTTGAACCTGTACACCTTTGAATACAAAGCCAAGACTCCTCCACTGCTCCAGTACCAGGTACACGTCTCTTTTATTTTGCAGCAAATTGATGTAAATTAGTTGTAAATATAGAGGAGACATGTTTTTGCTTTTGTATTTAATCGATTAAAAAAACTTTCCCAAGAAGAAGTTTTTCAAAGAAAATTAACGATCACATTAAACTTAAGATTAAAAAATAAATAAATAAATAAAGGTGAAACTCTAGTTTAGCTACTTTTTGCTATCTTGGAAAGGGGTTAGGTTTGGAAAATAAACCTTCCAGTTCCAGGTATAGGTATACAAGCTAAAGTATGTACCGGGAAGGTGTTTTGAAATACCTACTTTCAATCCTCCTCCCTGTAGAGGGCGGTGACCTTTGTAGACCTTTAAAAATCTTTGTGTTATGAAAGTGAAACCTTGCAAAACAGATCTTCTGCTTCAATGAAGTACAAGAAAACTGTTTTCACTTCACAACTTTGCTCAATTTCAATTTATGAGGGTTCAAAGCTCTACTAACACATTTCCTAAATTTAGGAAGACATCCATTGATATGGTTTAAAATTCTACTCAAATAACAGGAACTGCATTTTCAGAACTAAAATTAGAGAAAAAGAAACTGGTAAATGAAAATTAAGATAAAATGTTATTTTGTCAAAATTTCAATAGATAATAGACTTGTCAATATGGGCACCCATATGGGGGGAGGCAGAGGGGGGCTCCAGCCCCTCCTCACTAGCTGAATGATTCTGCCTTATATTTTTGTTTTGAGATTTCTATTAGGCCTATAAAGCATTGGAAGTGCCGATTAGACCAGGTATGCCCCCCCCCCTAAAATTTAGCTTATGGGTACCCATGCCTTTCAAGTAGGCAAATTTCTAAGACATAGAAATCAGAAGACGGTTAACATGGAACATGGAAGCTTGGTAATACCTTCTCAGAGTATAGTTTTGGCCCTGTATTCATTACTGAATCCAGGGAAGGAGGCAGTACCCAAACTCTCATTTGCAGTGATTTTTGTTCGTTTTAAGCTTGATTTGCATATTCAATATAAGTTTTACTCGTTTCAAGATTTATTTATTCATTTATATTAGTACCTGTATACTAGTCCGCGAGGAGAGGCCTGTAAGTTGTGAAACTTGCCCATTGTTTACGCATAGTATTTGTTATTGGGAAGTATACAGATATTTTTCGGGAAGGGGGGGGGGGTTACGCTTGGGGTGGATTTCCATTGAGATAATCTTCCTTAATCTTCTCGGAGGGAAATTTCCGAGGGGGGGGGAATTCCAGGGAAAATTTAACGCTGGGGGATTTGACAGAATTCCTATACGAAATTCTTGTTAATTGTCGTACATTATCTTTGCCAACTCAATTGTGCATGTGGAGATGTTCCGGAGAAATAATCCGGGCACCATTTTCCACGTGTTTTGATTTCCGAAAAAAATTCTACGAAGGGGGCATTTCCGAAGTGATCGAGAAACCGATTAGAGATTGAAGTCTTTTTCGAATGAAAGTATGCTAAGGATAATTTTTCAGGCTGAATCGTTCTCAAGAAATTTTATGCGGAGGGGATTTTCAGCGAGGATGGAACTGTCTGGAGGGAACTCGACGGGGAGGGTGTATTTTACTTTGGATGAAATTCTCACAGAAGTTCTCCTTTAGGGGGGGTATATTTCATGGCGGCTGAGAGTAGAGATGCCTTATTGAGTCGTGACGGGGCTCCTTATATGGGCATAGAGTCATTAGTGAGAACGATTGCGTAATCGGTCAATGACCTCTTTCTCCAGGTGTGTTTTTGGCACGCTCTCAGCGAATGTCAAGGTCAATGTTGTTATTGTTTCCGAGGCAAAATGCCAAGGTCAATGTTATTGTTGTTTTGAACAGAGTCATTAGAGAGAACACGTGGTTAATGGGGTCAATGTTGTTGTTGTAAGTGCACGCTCGAGGCAGATGTTATGATCCAGAAATAGTATTTGTTATTGTTATTCGAGCCAAATGTTATGAGTTCCCGGGAAACAGTTAATTAACGTCTGACAGATAACGTAAAGTTAATTAATGTCTTTGGATTTCGAACAGAAATGTTTCCGAGAAACAGTTAGATCAACATGATGTCATGATTGTTTGAATTGTCTCCGGCGCGAAGTTTATTAATGTCTGGAGTTCTTCCAGAAGAATCGTTTCCGAGCAAATGTTTTGATCTTAGCGCGCGAAAAGGTTTCCAAATAATTGAAATAAGCCAGCGCAGGGATGCCAAACAAAAGGAACACGCTGAATTACGTTTAGGGATTATTTGGGCGAAACTGTTTTAGACAGGTTATGGAACTATTTCGACGAAACAGTTAGAGACATTTTAAAAGATGATTTTTGAAGAGATTTTAGAAGAGAATTTAATGGTGAAACTCTGTGGTCGTTATAATACACAAGTTTCATTTGAACAGTGTTGTGAGGTCCTCTACCCCAACCCCAAAGGGTTCCGATCCTCCTACCCCAACCCCGAAGGAAGCGCTCGGTCCTCAAAGGTCCCCCAAGCTCCCAAAGAGCCCCAGCCCCCCAAACGCCCTCCTCAGACCCTCAAAGGCCCTCCCCTGGTCCTCAAGGGCCCACCAGACCCCCAAAGGTCCTCCGGACCCCAAACGCTCTCCTCAGACCCCCAAAGGCCCTCCACTGGTCCTCAAAGGTCCCCCGGGCTCCCAAAGGGCCAACCGGCCCCCCAAGGGCCCCCCGGGCCCCCAAAGGTCCTCCCCCGGTCCCCAAAGGTCCACCGGACTCCCAAAAAGACCACTC